>OX328126.1:27203837-27356337 GCA_946811695.1 Gonocerus acuteangulatus
CTATTAGGAAGTTCACCACTAGTGTTAGTATTTGGGGACCCACCACTAGCGTTAGACTTTGGGGTGCCACCTCTAGCGTTACTATTAGGAAGTTTACCACTAGCGTTAGTATTTGGGGACCCACCACTAGCGTTAGACTTTGGGGTGCCACCAATAGCGTTACTATTAGGAAGTTCACCACTAGCGTTAGTATTTGGGGACCCACCACTAGCGTTAGACTTTGGGGTGCCACCAATAGCGTTACTATTAGGAAGTTCACCACTAGCGTTAGTATTTGGGGACCCACCACTAGCGTTAGACTTTGGGGTGCCACCAATAGCGTTACTATTAGGAAGTCCACCACTAGCGTTAGTATTTGGGGACCCACCTCTAGCGTTAGTCTTTGGGTATCCACCACTAGCGTTAGACTTTGTGGTGCCACCACTGAAGGGTTAATTTTCTTATAATAAGATTCGGCTTTTAATTTCGATAGTATCGTCTCAGAAGGAGAAAAGGTTGCTTAAAGTCTCAGAAGTTCGTTCTATTAGGAGTTTCTATTCTACGTTTTTGATATCAAACTCAGGATAAAATATTACTGAAAAACGCTATGATAACGCCATTTGGAATCTTTCGTTCATTTGGATTCGCCTAACTCAAGCAAAACGATAGGTCCCCAGTACACTCCGTTTGATGTTTATCCACTAGGTGGGTTTGTGTGATTTTTGAGTGGTCTGGGATTCGGGAAAGAGAACGAGGTATATAGATTTGTCGGGTATTGTGTGTTGTAGCAGGCGGGTACTTGTATGCAGATTAGGTTCAAGGACCATACATCAGCTGATGCCGCCTCTATAGGGGCGAATAACTTTGCATCTGTTGCATAGGTATCGCTCACGCCGATATTAGCTGAATAGAAGGAGTAATCCCTAAGTTATGTACATTTTCTTGGAGGTAAGGACATCGACGGTGACAAGAAAATTTCAAATTGACAAATAACATATTTATAGTATTAACAGAAGGCTAATCAATTGAACTTTGAAAACTAACGCTTCAAATTTCTCGAACACCCTTTTCTATCTAGGATAGCGCTGATAAGTTTTCTTTTTACAAAAGAAAAGCCACAACCCCTAGTGATAATTGGGCTCACGTCCAATGAAATGTTCACGCTTTAGCACTTACGGCCAACGGTCCTCCAAATAAAATATGTTATTTTCACATTTGTAAACGTCTTAGACATATTCAATCCTGGATCAGTATTAAATATAAACCTAAATGGTTAGGTGTGTCAGTCAATATACTGTAGTCTTAACTTTTGTTGGAGACCGTCGTAACTGGCATTGGTTGGAGTACTATGGGCGTGCACCTTTGACGTAAGTTTTATTTTAGTATCCCTCAACAGTGGCTTGATTATGACGTACCTCCGTTAAAAGCTCTCGTCCACAGTGCCCCAACCGATGCTAATGACGACGGCACCAACTGGTATGGCAAGAATATATTACTTGTAATTATATATTTTAATAAACTCACAATTAATGATTTAATTATGTTTACATGTCTGATTACAATACGATCAATTAGAAGAACTTCCGATACAGGAACAAAACGAGCACAAGAAGTAACTAATATGACAAACAAAGTGTCTCTTTTCTGGGAAGTTTTCATACTCAATATTGAGTTGGAGCACTAAAAAAACACAATTCTAATATTTTTTGATGATATACATTTGAATAAACTGAAATTTGATTCGGTGAGTGATATTTTGGTTGTTTTTCTTGCAAGATTGGTCCACTAGGCGAAACAGCAATACATAATTATGAATGGCTTTGAGTCTTACTACGGACGAGAAGTGAGGGAAGGCTTGAGGGTTAAGGAGAAGCCAAGTCCAAACTTGCTTAACTTAATCTAAGTTTGGCTGCCATTTATGTCCGGGGCTTAATGTTTGGCAGGCCAGTGTATCTGCTCTTTAGCCTTATCTTGTGGCTTCACTTGCCGGCCATGGATAGCTGTCAGCGCTATCTATCAACAAACTCACTGCGTATAATAACAGTTTGCTCCCGTTCGATTACTTATCTCAGAGTCCGTTCGGATCTCCCTCGAAATTCTGACAAAGCAAATCCTAGTGAGGATTAAACTTAATGAATGTCATGGTAACCAAGCAGGTCGTTAACCGGAATTATTGCATTCTAAAACTAGGCTGTTAATACATCGCACCAGTATTTCTAAAGTGACACAACTCAAAATAAAACTCAACTGAAAATGTGTCACTCTAACCTATGTAGGGGGAATATCATTAAGGCAAGAAGAGTGACACAGGTGCCCTCTGGTGTACAAGCTCTGAAGCTAGGTACAAACAGTTTAGATTGTCGATAAAGAGATGTCCACCAATTCCATTCATAGTCATAACTGAAAAACACTTTAGAAATACTATAGGCGTTGTTAGCTCCAACGTTTAAAGACAAAGACGCACTCTGGTTTTAATGAAGTCATTACGTTACATTTAAGTTGTCCTACAAACATCGACGTTTTATGTTCCCAACGTCACAAAACTATTTGACGTTCCAATCAATTTATCTGGACCCTCAAGCACCTGATGATGTGGTTTCTTGAAATTATGTAATGAAATCATTGTCTAAAACAAAATATTATGTTCGTTAAAAAGCAAAATTCCCATATTTCCCGTGTTTCTGTCCATGGTTGCAATTGAAAATGAACATTATGGCATTCTATGCCTTCCTCTACAACACAAACTTTTTATAATTATGTATAAATTATAACTCGCTTTGAAAACGATCTTAATTTATCCGTTTTGTTGAAAAATGGAGAAAAATAACTACTCTGAGTCTTTTTAATACATTGAAGAACATGGATCAAGCTTTTAAAATGTATTTTTTTTTTTTTTCAAATAACAGGTAGATGTAATTGAAATGTTTTTGATATTTACAGGTAATATTCAATCAACTCATTAAACGTTTTCAATATAATCGTTTGAAGTAACACACAACAATG
Source organism: Gonocerus acuteangulatus (assembly GCA_946811695.1). NCBI lineage: Eukaryota > Metazoa > Arthropoda > Insecta > Hemiptera > Coreidae > Gonocerus > Gonocerus acuteangulatus. The sequence goes on from OX328126.1 coordinate 27,206,820, forward strand.
GTTTATGGTAGCTTAAATAATTCACAGTTGTTGTTTTTAAATAACTTTTTCAAACAGTCTTTTCGGTATGACGTGCAAAAATAAAATAACGTCTTTAGCTGTAGTCCATAGGTTCTAAGAAGTTGAAATTACTTCTCAAAATTATAGGGATTATCAAACTAAAATATTGGATAGCTACGACACTGCGTTTTCGGGTCTTGTTTAGAACAGGCCCGCCAGTGATTTTATAATGATATTTAGTAACTGTTACTATGTAATTTGATACCATCGATACAGAAATAAAAACACATGTTTAAATACTATTTAATTTAGTATTGTTTGTGTATTTGCGGTTATAAAAGTATTAAACTACGAATATTTTTGATGTTTACGATTTATGCAAAGAAGAGCAACGAGCCAGGATTTTCTTTGTCGAAAGAGGAATTCTACCCAAGGAAAGATATTGTAAAAAAGGCCACATTATGATATTTTACGAAGAAAGGAAAAAATATAGATGCAACAAAATATAGATGCAACAAAATAAAGATGCAACAAAAGAGAATGTCGGTTTGAATGTGGCGTTTATAAGGGTACGTGGCTATGAGACAGCAAGTTGATCAAGGGACCGGTGTTGACACTCAAAGAGTTGAGTCTATGTGGGCGAAAGCCAAAAGGAGAAACAAAAAGGAATGTGGGACACATCGCTCTATGATAGACTCCTATTTATGTGAGTACATGTGGGGGCATAGAAACTCAAATGATGATGTTTTTGATAAAATCCTTAAGGACATAGTAGAATTTTGCACTCCAGATGTACTTGGAGGAACTGATTAAAAGTATGATAATGTTTTTGGTTATGTGTAAAAAGTTTTTATTAAATAAATCATACGTTCCTTTAACCCATATTTTTTTATTTATCAATAAGTAACTGTTACTAGATAAAATCAATGGCGGGCATGTTCTAAACAAGACCCGCGTTTTCATAAGGGAGACGAAAATGTGAAGTTGTGTATTTATTAAGTAGTGTAGTACCATGCATACACAGAAAATGAATGAAACTTTTAATAATTGCGACAGTTGCCCATTACAAATGTAAAAGAGCAGAACTATTCATGTTTATATTTTATTTGTATACTTTATTTTAAGCAATTTATACAGGAATGCACTCGACTATATCCAAATTTATACAGGAATGCACTCGACTATACCCAAATTTATACAGGAATGCACTCGACTATACCCAAATTTATACAGGAATGCACTCGACTATACCCAAATTTATACAGGAATGCACTCGACTATACCCAAATTTATACAGGAATGCACTGGACTATACCCAAATTGTGAGGAAACCTTAGTGATGCAGCTCGGACTAGTTGCTGCCTAGTATGTGCTTAGGGCAATGCTATTAACCACTCTATGTGACCGATAATTCATGAATATATAAATTGTATTTAACATTTTCCTTATACTTATTTATTTTCTATATTAATTCAATTCAAATTTAGTTTAGTATTGCAATTATTAAATGGAGTTCTACTAATCCCACTTTGAGTTAAACGTCGAGGTTTATAGAAGTCACTCCTAGTAGTCCAGGAAAGCAAAGTGCCCAACATAAAGCTACTATACAAGAACTTATAAGCTCAGCTGTATATAATTACAACGTAGAGGATTAATTATGTTCAGAACGCTCGGGTAAAATGTCCTCCAGAGGCAGGAGTCCCCTTCAAGCTTGTCTTGTTAATAATTTCAAAACTTTCCAAACAGTTTCGGATTGGTGCCAAACTTTTAAACGGAGTGTCATTTTAGTCTCCAACTAACATTCCCCTTTATTTGCGACGACTTGTCTCGCTATAATATAATTATTCCTTATAATTAGAGCTGCCCGTTTGTTTTCTAAGCTATTTTTACAGAGATTAGTTCCTTAAGGTGACTCTCTTAAAGAATCGTTCGAGATTTTGATCTAGGCAGGTTTATCGCTCTCTTATAAAACTTAATAGAAATTTTGAGAAGATTCGTTCGTATAAATGTTCATTTTAATGAACCATTCATTAGGCATTTTTTACTTAGAAGATGGTTCTTGGTGATATGTTTTCTGAGTTTACATCTCTCAGGCGACTTGCAAAAAGAACCATTCTTTGTTCTGATCTAGACAGGTCTCCTTCTTTCCTGTGAGTCGGAATTTTTTTATAATGATCACTCCCCGATGAAAATATCTGTAATGACAGAAATTTAGTAAATACAATAAGTAAATTAATATTTAACCTCAATAAATCGTGTAAATACATTTTGGTGAGGGACGAAGACGAAGGCAGTACTCTGACAATTATGACATGCGAAATATTCAATGATATTATTATATTTTTTTTTAAATTATAACATTCTGAATGCGGGTACATCTAGTAATATTATTTGAGCTATTTACTTTCCTAGCAAATATCATTAGGAAGCTGGAGTTAGCAGTTGAAGTTGATCGGGTGAAAATTGAAGGCGCTAGAGTATTGCCCGATTTGAAAAATACAGTTTAAAGAAAAAGGACTTTTACTGACATGTTCATTTCTTTTCCTTTTCCTTTTTTTATAATTTCTTGCAATAATGAATAAAAAAAGGTTTTTCATTTTAAAATTTATTAAGAATTCAGTTGAAAAATTGAATTTTTGGCATATTCAAAAACTGTTCCACCACATTCACGCTCTTGGATATAATTTTTGATTAGTTAAGGAAGCAGTTAAGCCCATTAAAAATTGTGAAAAAAAATGATTGTGATGGGTTATTACCCCTTAACGCCAGAAGGACGTTTCAATGGTATAGAAATTAATAAATAAATATATAAAAAGGGGTAAATAAACAGATCATAAGAAAATTATTCGGAGAAGATAAAGAGTTAAAAAGAAATATAATTGGGCATAAGTAAGACTATAGCCCCTCCTTAAATTGGGCGATATCAATTCCTCAGATAATCAATGGGACTACAAATGGCCGGGCAATTGGAAGTTAATCAAAGAGAGTCAGCAACAGTTATCATCATTAATTAAACAAGGAAATGATTTATTAAGCCTTCTAAATTATTAATCAACGTCAATAATAATAAATGAATTATTCAGGGGTTCGGCGGTGGCCATCCTTTAGGACTTAACGACCTCGGCAGTCAGGAATATTGGCGTTCCGATACTAACTTTCACGACTCGTAGCGTATACAATACAAATTAGATTTGGATCAGATATGTAGTACGTGTGTATTTCAATACAATTACAAAGGGACTTATCAATTTACATATTTATTGATACAGCACCATCTTCGACCTTAAACATTTTTCATTTTATGTCTATCCTTTGTAACCAACAGTCTTTTTATATATTTTTTAAGTAGTTTAGTACGTAGCATACACAATTCTCCAGAAGAAAATTAATTAAAAAATACTACTTAAGCCAACTGCTTATTATGAATATAAAAGTTTAAAAAATGCATGTATTTTTTTTTATTTTCTTGTATGGATATAGGTTATTTTAAAAAAAATTATTCAGCCTATTATCTACTTCCAAAAGAAAATGGAATTATGCTGACCCTGTATAACATATCTTTTTTTTTGTTAATTTTTCTAAGTCTGTAATGGCTGACATGTAATTGGAGAAGCTGGGAGCCTATTAGTGTTTGATAATTCAGAAATAGGTGACTTCCTCTTTTACTTTTAGAGATACAATTGTTTCCCATTATATTTTATTTAGCTCTATTCTCGACAGTATTTAACACCTAGTCTAGTATATCTTCTTTTTAACTATAAGTATTTCTCAAATTAAGGTATACTGTATATATTTTTTTTAAGTGTTATCATATTAACAATATTTTTTTCTTCCCAACAGATTCATTTTCACCAAAACATTTCGGGAAAACTTTTCCAGAGGTAAGTACCTTCAACAATTCTCTCATAGATTCCCTACGTAAAAACTCCACAAAATTAATTATAGCTTAGGTAGTCAAAGTTTCTTTATGTAACATTCGTCATATTTTAGCGATAAAAATAGAAGTAGTTTTTTCGGATTTATTTAATTAATTCATATTAATGTTTTTTTTTTCTTTTTCTTTACGGTGTATCAACTTCTGGGTTAATAGCGCCGAGCTATGAATAAGTTCCCACCCAGTAATGCCAGCGGTATGTATCTCAATGCCATTGTCTTCTGTGTCGCCCTGGGGGAGTGGACGGGTGGCGTTTGTTAGGGGGACGACTTCAGGATTTCTCAAAACATTATTAAAAATTGTTTGCGGCCGAAGAAAAGGTTTTTTATGCTATGAAGTTTCCTTAAACCGCCGATGTCGCTTTCTCATAGACTATTATGTCTAGTAACTAATAAAACTTGTGAAAAATATTTACTCTTCTCTATTGACTACAATTCTTCGCTCACCAATGCGGAAATTATCGTATGAAATTTCCTACATCACAACAATGTAATTTAGAGACTTTTATTAATACCAATTCTTGCTCTCCTCATAGTCCTGATGAAGGCTTGAAATTCATGCCGGCACATTGAAAATAATATCACATTATTTTTAAAAAAAAACATAAATATGAATCGAACCCCAAAAATGTCCACCATTGCATAAATTTAGAGTTTTTGTTGAGTCCAAGAACCTCTCGTTGCTAATGCTACAGGGGCTGTAACTCCACCCCCCTCCTCAACAAGAGGGTAAATGTATTTACTAATTTCGTTACAATTTAATATCATTATTCCCTACTCAAGGAAGAAGGATGGGAGGAATTTTAATGTTCCAACCCCCTCACTTTCTTAAAGAGTCCTTCCGTCAATCCATCTTTTAAATTTTAAATTATATCCTCGCAAAGAAAGGTGTTATTATTTCATCCCTCTTAGAATAAGATTTATATTCATTTTTGAAAAAAAAAACGGCTAACATTAAATAAGGAAGAATTACTATCGACTTATGTTGACAACAAATTTTACTTGACAAAAATCTTAAGCCACTACAACTATCCATACATTCTAATGAAAAATGAATGTTTTTAATATTATTACAGATTAACATACCAAAAATTTATACAACGTTATGAAGAAGTTCAAAAACATCTGTATCAGATAAAAAGTTAGTATAGGATAAGTATTGTCCAACAAAGTTGAGTAAGAAATTGGTGTTCCTCAAGGAGGTGTTTTAAGTCAAGCACTTTTTGCTACTAGTTTCAATTCTATGACAAAACCATTTCACAATGTTTAATGCATCGTATGATGATTTACTGATGTATTCGTCATCGGAATAATTTCGTTAAACTCAGAGAAACATTCAAAAAGATAGAAAATTTGGGATTTATGCACTAGTTTCGGAATCATTTTTGGAATCCAAGTATAAAATTATTTAAAAATAAAAAAAGGGCCTACGTTTGCAACGATTACACTTTATGAAAATAACCTGACAAATATGGAAAATATAAAATTTTAGAACTTTTAATGAAAAACCACTGAGATGGTTACAATATATTTTGTTTCAGAATACATCAAATCCATGAATTTTTTTATGCTTACATTGAATCGGTTTCTCACACTTACATTATGTCGTACTTACACCAGATATTTTCTTGGCATAATCAATTAACCAGGCGAACATTTAGCCTACTGCACACAACAAATTAAATTATAAAACTTCACAATCGAGCATTAAGAAGAAGCCCAATAGAAGGTATTTTTTTTTAATTTGGGGAGCTTCCATTGAGGCACTGACATCAAAACTGAGAATTAAATGCTTCAAGAAAATCACAATGTACAGCCTGCTTCTTTTACTTAATCGGTTGCAGGACATTAATATGAGACGAACTTAACAAAAGTCCTTAGTTAATAATAAAACTTTTCGAAAACTGGCATGCTCAAACATAAATAATGACTTTAAATCACAATATAATATTTAAAAAAGTCCGTCACGCAGGAGCTGCATAACTAAGCACTTTCCTCAGAATTTGGGTAGTGTAGACTGCTTTCCAGAACAATTTGCTTAAAATATCCTACATAAATAAAATAAAAACATGAATAGTTCTCTTTTAAATTTGTAATGAGTAACTGATCAATTATTAATTTGCATCCAGAGTTATGTTTACACATGGTACCTACTACACTACGTAATAAATACAAAAATCCTCATATCCTCTAACGCAGGAACAGGATACAGTCACTCTAGTGGTAGAAAGCGCTCCTTGCGGCGGCTTTGTGAACCTACGTCTGCCGGGCTTTTCTATTGAAATATATTACAAATTAAACCCCCGCTTTTCGATTGACCGATTCAGCTCATTTTTACAACACTTCTTTCTCATGAGTTACCCACGACGTATACAGCGTTTCGTTACAATACAGCAGAAATTACGACCGGTATGAGTATATTAGGAATTTGGGTCCGGAGTAAGCCCCCCCTTCTAATGAACCGATTTAGTTTCTTTTTACAACACATATTTACCTGTAGATTACCACTACGAAAACCGAGTTTCGTCGAAATATACCAAAAATCACGGCTGGTAGTGGCGAATTGGTATTGTGGGTCCGGAGTAAACCCCCCCTTCTAATGAACCGATTTCGTTTATTTTTACAACACATATTTACCTGTGGATTAGCACTAAGAATACCGAGTTTCGTCGAAATATACCAAAAATCACGGCTGGTAGTGGCGAATTGGTATTGTGGGTCCGGAGTAAACCCCCCCCCCTTCTAATGAACCGATTTAGTTCATTTTTATATCTCACTTTTCTCTCTATATTAACACTACGAATACCAAGTTTCGTTGAAATATAACAAATATTACGGCTGACATAGTCAAATAAGTATTTTGGGTTCGGGGTAAACCCCCCCTTCCGGTAGACCGACTTTGGTGGTTAACGAACTCGTTCAATCGTTTGCTAATTGAATGCTATATACCAAGTTTCGTGACGAAAAAACAAAAACTCTGGCCGCTATCGTGTTAACAGACACATATATATATATATGCATATATATATATATATATATATATATATATATATATATATATATATATATATAGATATATATAAATTTTAACGGGGGTCATTTTCGGTGTCTACTAGGTAGGATCGATAAAGATTTGAAGAAATTTTTCAAAAATTCCGTCATGAGTCCAACCTCAATAGCTACTTTCCTTCGGAGGAAAGTGCTAAAACCAATAGAAATTGTAATCGCTAGGTTGGGAGTCGGCTAGGAGAAAACCTCAGCAGTTCAGAAATACCTGGTTACTTATGGTCCTACCTAATCGTTATCGTTACTTATTGTCCTACCTAATCGTTATCGTTACTTATGGTCCTACCTAATCGTTATCGTGCTCATCCTCCATCTCCCTGTAATTTTTGTTGAACAAGGCTGCTAAAGTGCTGGCCGAAGCGTTCGAAATATAGATTTTCTGAAAATCTATCGTTTTCATTCAATACCAACTATTCCTTGACTTTTCATAAGAAACTAGTTGTTACCCGGCGTCCAATGCTACACCTACTTTCTGCCTTTGACTCTCCCCGTATCAAAATCTACCTGTATACCCAGTTACGTGAAAATCGGTCAAACGGTCTGAATTGTTTATATCTGTCTAGATGTAGTTCGTGAGACAGCCGACAGAGGCCAGCACCACAGCAGTTCTGAAAAAACCCGACAGAGGGCAGCACCAGAGCCTGCGAATAGATAGCTCTTATCAAAGAAAGGCCAGTACTCCTTAGTTACACAATGACTGTTGAAATAAAATTGAAATAAACTGCATTACATTATTATATAATGAGTCATATATTATAAGTCATCAATGAGTTTGAGTTATTCTAATTATCAGGAACATCAACAAATAAATTTGAGACATTATTCAAAATGCCTGTCGATTCAAAATGGCCGTCAGAATCTGAGTGGTTCAAAAATTTGACTATTTTGACCTAGTCTAGGTGATTTCCCGTATCAAGACCTACCTGTGTGCCAAGTTTGTTCAAAATGAGCCAAACGGTGTAGATTTGTATAAGGAACAAACAGAAAAACATACAAACAGATAAACAGACAGACACGTGATTTATATATATATATATATATATATATATATATATATATATATATATATATATATATAGATTATTGTAGAAAGTGACCACTTTTACTACACAATAAGTATAAAATCGAACAACATAGTCACATTATAAAACAATTATTGTAGCCAACTGAAAAAAATGAGTTGCCAATTCTTAAATTTGTAGACCGAATATTTTACTCAGCATCAAATCGGACAATGGATTTGTTCAATGTTTCAGGGGAATTCAAGCACATACATTCCCACTTTTTATTCCGAGATTTCTCCATCCATTATATCAAATTTAATAGTAATATGAGCAAAAGCCTGTAGCCATGTTGAATACACCTGTTACCCTCTATTTACCGAAGTAAGTCAGGCTTGGCCAGCACTTGGATGGGTGACCATCTGGTAAAACCTTCTCTTTTGGAATTATAAAAGGATGAAAACCTGAAGGTAGCCCGGGGCTAACAGACCAGCAGTAAATGTTCAAAAAAAAAAAAAAATAAATAAATAAAATAGTCTTGCAGCAAATGTCTTGCAAACTCCTCTAAGTTGGAGATTTTAAGAAGAAGGGGTTTGTTAAGACCTTACTGTTGTAAGATAATTATATATATATATATATATATATATATATATATATATATATATATATATATATTGTTCAGGCTGGAATCATAACAAATGTCTTCCGGGTGTATAGGGTTAAGTAAGCCCGTGCACATCCAGATATTCACGCTTAGCTATCGACAATCAATTGACTCACATGATTTGCAACAACAATAGAAGGACCATGATAGAAGCGAGGCAGTCCATTGTGGGCTCTCTTCATTACTAGGCGAGTCTTTTCTTCTGCGCCAGCCTCGTCCATTCTTGAAAAGATGGTTGCACTGTAAACAAGAAAGAATGCCCTTTCATGCTGAGGTCCGTTATAGCGGTAAAAAAAGTCAAACAATGACATATTATTCTTACCATAATAGGTATATTCAACGCGATCTGGCGGCATTTTTATTAATAAACGGTTGTATAATTTGAAACGAAGATTCGGTGATGTAAGAAAAGAAATAAACATAGTATGTCACAGAATATGAACAATGCGAAACAAAATATATTTATTTATTTCAGAGTTCGCAACATTTGGCGAATACCTTTTTACTAGTAATTCCATTTGTCAGTCACCTTATTATGTCAGTCAGGTGTTGACGAGATAAAACATACATCACATAAATTAATAAAAATAATAATATATAAAAATAATAATATAAAATATTAGTAGATACCATAACGATTAAAAATAATAAAATAAAAATTAAAAAGAAAATAAAACCAGCAACTTTATGTATTTAATATTTTGTATGAATTCAATGAAATCGATCAATTAATGCATTCCAATGAATCTAAATTTTACAATTATGAATTGGTAGGGGGAGTCGATAAAGTATTACACCATTTGATTACATTAACTACTGTATTTATATTTTTTGCCTAACATGTTTCGTGTTTTATGTCGCATTTCTTTAGCGCAAAAAAATGTGCCACAAAGCTCAAAACATGTCGGGGAATGGAGGAAAGTGCTAAAACAAGCTTATAGCGAGTATATATATATACTCGCTATAAGCTTGTTTTAGCACTTTCCTCCGAAGGAAAGTAGCTATTGAGGTTGGACTCATGACGGAATTTTTGAAAAATTTCTTCAAATCTTTAGCCGTAATATTTGTTATATTTCAACGAAACTTGGTATTCGTAGTGGTAATATAGAGAGAAAAGTGAGATATAAAAATGAACTAAATCGGTTCATTAGAAGGGGGGGTTTACTCCGGACCCACAATACCAATTCGCCACTACCAGTCGTGATTTTTGGTATATTTAGACGGAACTTGGTATTCGTAGTGGTAATCCACAGGTAAATAACTGTTGTAAAAATAAACTAAATCGGTTCATTAGGAGGGGGGGGGGGGGGTTTACTCCGGACCCACAATACCAATTCGCCACTACCAGCCGTGATTTTTGGTATATTTCGACGAAACTCGGTATTCGTAGTGGTAATCTACAGGTAAATATGTGTTGTAAAAATAAACTAAATCGGTTCATTAGAAGGGGGGGGGGGTTTACTCCTGACCCAAATTCTTAATATACTCATACCGGTCGTAATTTCTGCTGTATTGTAACGAAACGCGGTATACGTCGTGGGTAACTCATGAGAAAGAAGTGTTGTAAAAATGAGCTGAATAGGTCAATCGGAAAGCGGGGGTTTAATTTGTAATATATTTCAATAGAAAAGCCCGTCAGACGTAGGTTCACAAAGCCGCCGCAAGGAGCGCTTTCTACCACTAGAGTGACTGTATCCTGTTCCTGCGTTAGATCAAAATACGATAATATGAGGTTTTTTGTATTTATTACGTAGTGTAATAGGTACCATGTGTAAACATAACTCTGGAAGCAAATTATTAATTGATCAGTTACTCATTACAAATTTAAAAGAGAACTATTCATGTTTTTATTTTATTTATGTAGGATATTTTAAGCAAATTGTTCTGGAAAGCAATCTACACTACCCAAATTCTGAGGAAAGTGCTTAGTTATGAAGCTCCTGCGTGACGGACTTTTTATATAAGGCAGTGGTTAAGGCAACGTTCACCTTTCGTTTTCAAGTACTTTATTTGATTATTTTAAACTTTATTTTATGTACTTTTAACTCTTGTTGATTTATTCCTTACCAAAGTAACACTGACAATATATGAATACGACAAGCTGAGAATTATCCAGCTGTTCTAATATCGATACTCATCCTCTCCCTAATGATATTATGCTAGCACTGCTGTTGATTTCCCTGGGGTATTCCCTCTACCTATCGATATGGAGGGATATTGCTCGTCTCTATTGGATGCTGAGTATGCAATCATGTACTGATAACACTATCATATACTGATAAGGCTATCATTGGGCCCTACCTCGAAATACATAATTCTGGAATTATGAATCCTCTCGTTATGGATATAACCTGAAAATAAATCAGAGAAAAACCGCTCTTTTCCCAAGTAACACATTTATTTTGTCCACAATGTTCGTACATTATTGGATGTATATTAGACAAAAAAAGTCCGACCGCAGGAACTGCGAAATCTTGGCGCGGTTCCGAGCATCTCGAAGAAATGGAATAGATTAGGCATCAGAAATAACAGAAAACTGACAGTGGCCAACTTACACTGAATATTTTTTTTAATTTGCTTGAAGAGCTTCGCAACAAGGGTGATCTGCTCAAAGAAAATTAATAATAAAAATAAAAATAATAAGGAAATACTTTCAAATTTACATTCATAATTAACATTGATTGTTCATATTTATAAAAAAAGAAATATACACATTTATTATGTATACAAAACAAAATAAGTAGCAAATAATAAGTAATAAAATAATGGTATGATTGAAATCATAATAAAAATTTATAAAATAGTAAGTAGGATCTAACCTAAAGAAAACAAAGCCACAAAAATATAGACAAATTGCTCTAAAATTATTTTGAGATCAGAAATTTTGCCTTTGATTTTAATTGTGCGATACTTGTAATACATTTATATTTCGTTGTATGTATTCGTGGTCATTAAGTATGTGAGTATGGTATCAATATATGGGCTCCTATCTGCTAACAGCTCGCTAAGGTCATGAGGTGCCTGTAGGTTGTTTCTTTTCATGCAGTCTGTTAGTAGGTGTTTCACAGTCAAAGGAACGTTGCATGCTTCGCACCTTGGCTTGTCTTGTTTCGTAAATAGGTGTGAGTGAGTGAGGCGTGTATGTCCGATTCTTAGTCTTGTAAGTACAACTTCGTCACGCCTTGTTCTCTGTTCGCTTGACGTGAATGGTCGTATATTGCTCTTTATTTCCCTTAGGTGGTTATCTTGAGTGGTATACCACGTTGCATGCCACCTGTTCAGGACAGCTTCTGTTATTGTTATTTGTAGGTCTTGAACTGTAAGTAAGTACTGGTCGTTCGGTTGGCTAGTAGTAGCAAGTTTTGCATGTTTATCCGCTAATGTAGACTGTCCGATGTTCTCATGACCAGGAACCCAAACCATTGTTACCATTGTGTGTTGGTCCTTTAGTCTCAGTAGTTCTTGTACAATTTTGATGATGATTGGGTTGGTGTTGTAGATGTTGCATAGGGAGAGTAAACAACTTAATGAATCTGTACATAGTATTATATGTGGTATTGTAGTCCGTACGTTGGATAGGCCCAAAAGTATGCCGTGCAGCTCTGCTGTATATATGCTTGTGCCTAATGGCAGGCTGATATGAAATATGTTCTCTCCTAAAACAGCTGCTGCGCCCACTCCGCTCTCAGTTTTGGACCCATCTGTGTATATTATTGGTGTATTTTGATTACTTCCTGTCAAGTTGTTAAATGTTGCTCTGTAATAATTTAGAGATGACACGTCAGCTTTTTTAAATTTAGTCATTGTCAAGTCAATTCTCAGATTGTTTACTCTCCAAGGTGGGATTGTGAGGTGTCCGTTAGGGTATGTAGGTGAGTTGATTAATACAGCATTTTCTGTGTTTTCGAGGAAGCGGATAAGGAGGGGTTTTTGTTTGGGTTGTTTGTGTGCATATGTGTATATAAAGGGGTTGTTTAGAAAACTATCAACACATGGACAGTTCAAAGTTTTTGATCTCACAATAAATTTAAGACAAATCATCTGACGTCGATAATCCAACGAAGGTTCTCCAGATTCTGAATAAAGGCTACATATTGGACTCGACCTGAAAGCTCCTGTTGCAAGTCTTATACCTGTGTTGTGTATTGTGTCTAATGATTTCAGTGTTTTTGGACTGGCAGATGAATATGCTATGCAGCCATAATCCAGCAAAGGCCTGGTGAAGGCTCTGTAACACTTTAGCATGGTACATTTGTCAGCTCCCCATTTAGTATTGCAAAGAATTCTTAATAAATTCAACGATTTGTTACATTTATTAAGTATACTTTTTATATGGGGTCCCCATGTTAGTTTCTTGTCTAGTGTTATTCCAAGGAATTTTAAACTGTCACTGTTTCTTATGTTTGTGTTATTGAGTTTTAATTTTGTAATCGGTAGGTTGTGTCGCTTAGAAAATACAGTACACTGCGATTTTTCTTCTGAAAATTGGAAGCCACTCCTTGTAGACCAATATTCGAGGGCATGTATAGCATCTTGAATTGTTTCTTCTGCGATTTCATAGCGTTTAGAAGAGAAATATATGAGAATGTCATCGGCATATTGACAGAAAGATACGCTTGGTGGGATAAAGGATACGACAGAGTTAATTGATATATTGAATAAAGTGGTGCTTAGTACACCTCCTTGAGGCACTCCGTTTTCAAGTAGGAATTCATCGGAGAGCGTATTACCTATCCTCACTCTGAAGCGTCTGTTTGATAGAAAACTGGAGATATATCGAAATATATTTCCTTGTATTCCCCAGTCATTCATTTGAGACAAGATTAGCCGCCGCCAAAGCCGATCGTATGCTTTCTCCAAGTCGAGTGACACTGCGATTAGAGTCTCCTTCAACAGGAAACTGTTAAGTATGTCACTCTCCAATCGGGCGATGTGGTGTTGGGTGCTGTGATTTGGTCTGAATCCACACTGGAACTTGGAAAGGAGGTAATTATTTTCGAGATACCAAACCAACCTTTTATTAACCAGTCTCTCCATAACCTTTGAAGTACAGTAGAGCAGCGATATCGGTCTATAACTCGTCGGGCAATACTTGTCCTTCCCTGACTTAATAACTGGGATAACAACAGATTCGTTCCAGAGTGTAGGATAGGTACCGGTCTTGAAGATATTATTATAAAGCATGAGAAGTGTAGCCAGACCTCTAGTGGGTAATTTTTTAATCAACTCATAAGAAATGTTGTCTGGTCCCGGTGAAGTGTTACGTATGTCTGAAAGAACACATTTCAATTCGTGTAGTGTGAATTCGTCATTCAGTGGATGTTCTAAGTCAGTAAGCATAGGTATCTGTATGTTCTCAGTGTAAATTTTGTGGTCTAGAAAGTCTTCGCTAAAGTTTGCAGTGCTAGATATTCTGCTGAAGTGACTTCCTAGAATATTACTTATCATCTGAGGGTCAGTAATAACGTCATCTTGTTGTTTAAGTCCAGTTATAGGTGCGCTGTATTTTTTGTGTTGAATTTGGTTAATTTTTTTTCCAGATGTTTTTTGGAGTAGTATTGTCGTCGATGTTAGTCAAAAAGTCCATCCAACATTTCTTCTTACTTTGTTTGATTACCCACTGTGCCCTGGCTTTCTTCTTTTTATAATCCTCAAGAAACGCTTGCGATGGATTCCGACTAAAAAGCCGGAGAGCTTTCTTTCGATCGCTTACAGCTGTTTTGCACTCATCGTTCCACCAGGGTACCGGAGGTCTTCTGTAGTGGCTTGGCGTTTTTGGAATGCTTTGCTCAGCTGCCTCGATTATCAGAGTATGGAAAGCATCGATAGTGGATATGTTTGTTAGCCTTAGCTTGTCTTCGATGTAATCCTGATATACCTTCCAGTCTGCTTTATTTGTATTAAATCTTGGATTCGAACAAAAGGTTGGTATATCGGAATTAATGGTGATGACTATGGGGAAATGGTCACTCCCATGACTATCTTCGCAGACATCCCACGTGAATCGAGTGAAGATGGAAGCTGAGCAAGCAGTCACGTCGATGTTAGACAGTGTACCTGTACGGGGGCAAAGGTGTGTTGGTAAGTGCGTGTTTAAAGGGATCAAGTCAAAGTGTCCAAGTATGTTTTCAATTATTTGTCCTCTTGTATTTGTGCTAGTTGGTCCCCAAGTATAACTTTGTCCATTGATATCAGCCAATATCATGACAGGACTCGGGAGTTGGGTGATCAGATCCTCCATCATGTGTACGTCAATGGGTTCGCCTGGTGGAAGATATACAGAACAGACAGTAACTCGGAAAGGTAGGCGTACTGAGACCGCTACTGCTTGTATATAATCGAATGGGCTCAGAGTACATACTATCAGTTACAAATATAGCAACGCCACCGGATGCCTTATCTCCCAAAACATAATCATTCCTGTACAAGGTGAAGCCATGAACGCGGACATCACTACAATATTTCAAATGTGTTTCCTGTAGTGCCATTATGTGTGGATTTTTACTTTGCAACAAGAGTTTTAAGTCTCCAATGTGTCTTTGAAGGCCATTTATATTCCATTGGATTATAGAAGCCATACTGATTTGAATATATATGTAAAAGGAATAATAACAAAAACATAGCAAACGTATGGAGAGATAGAAATTATAAGTGGATCTATAAAGAAATAAATTATAACAGGAATAACTAACAGAAACAATATTAGACTTTGGTTAGAGCAATTGGTTACAGCTGTGAATGACGTTTTTAGAACTTCACTAGCCATTTTATTTTAAGCATTTTGTTTTAGAAATGCTTTTTCTATTGTTTCTGTTAGTTTTTTTTTCTTTTTCGACCTAGTCTTTGTTGTGGAGCTCTCCGTATCTTCCGTGGATTCTTCCGTTTGGTCTGTAGGATATCGCGGGAGGCGTTCAGTTCGCCTAGTTGGTGTCTTGTCTTCAGGCGTGATATTTGTTTCTCTTTTAGAACATGTCTGTTGAACTTTGATCTCTTCAGCTTGGGGTTTTGGATTTTTTCCTTCAGGAATGTTATATGGAATATTGTGCTCCTGTCGTAGGTCTCCTTTGTTCGTGGCCATAATTTTCATCATTTTCTCAATTTTTTCCATTTTTTCGGTCATGCTGTTGATGAATAGTTTCATTATCTGCAAACAGTCGCTTTCCTGCTTGCCTTCTGCAGTTTTCTTCGCGAAAGTATTCTTGGTAGTTGTGACCTGTCTGCTTGCCTCTATGTAAGGTATCTTCTTAAGTGTCATTAACTTTATTACCTCAGCTTCTTTAACATATACCGGGCAGGATTTATCCCAGGAGTCATGTTCTGAACCGCAAAGACAGCATTTTATCTGAGTGCAAGGTCCTTCGTGTTTCTCCAGGGCGCATTTCCCACATGTAGGGGATTTCTTGCAGGAAGAGGCGACATGCTTCAAGCCATGGCACTGCCTGCATCTGAGAGGCTGTGGAATTAAGGCCTCAATCTTACGCTGAGATATCCTACATAGAGGTGCTCAGGCAGTTCGGGCAAGTCGAAGGTTGCGACAAACAGGGAAGTGTTATTTGGATTTTTGCGAGGAACAATTCGTCTTATTTCAGTTACCATTTGGCTACGTAATTCTTCTAAAAGTTCTTCATTTGAAACGTCATTTATTTCTTTACAATAGAAGACCCCTTTTGACGTATTCAGTGTTTTATGGGGTTCTATAATAATATTGATGTTGTTGAAGAACTTTTGGCGTAGTAAAACGGGCCAAAGACGTTCGTTTGTGCAATCTAAAAGAAGAACGCCTTCTTTCCTCAGCTTTTTAACCTTTATGTCCTTAGAAAAGCTTGTTAACCATTTACTAATTATGAAAGGATTAATAGTATTGAATGTCGTACCTTCATCTAAAGATCGCACTGTTAAATATCTGCACAAGTGAGCTTTAGGCTTCTGTATTTCAAGATTCATGATTTAGTTTTGTCTTCGTTGGGAATATCGTTATAGTTTCGCTTGGAAATTCTTCCAGACGAATAATACGTGGATGGATTGAATTTCTTCAGTATTCCGATTACCTATTGGGTCCTTGTTCAGTGGTAAAATCCCTTTGAAACGGAGAAGTATTTTTAAGTTGCAGTTTAGAGTTAAGACCATATGTTGTATAATTCCATTTTTTTTTTCATTACACTGAATAATACAGCAAATTCTTAATCCTCATTCTTGAGGAAGGCTGAACAAGTCAATACAATTATCTACTGAAAACGTACTCACTCTACACCTACTGCTCAGAAGGCTCTATTCCGAACAACCGAAAATTCGTTGTTATTTTAAGTTTCTAGTTTTACTAGTAAATTCGTTTTACTGTTATAATCAACTGTAAATATAAGCTTCATGGCAAACAAAAGTGCATTTTCTCGTGGTTTAAATCTTTGTATAAAATAAGAAGTAATGATAATTTCAGTTCTAGCAGTATGAGGAAGGTTATATAGATAGGAGAATTCAAAACAAACCTATTTATAGGTCGTCATGATTAGCCACTGCCATCTTGATTACCACAGCCACTCCAAACTTATTGCCAATACTATTCACCGTCTCTTAGCTTATTTGACAAAAATACTAATTTTACTGATAAATTCAATTTAAAACAAAAAACAACCAATTAAAAATTTAGATAAACAAAGAGAAAACCCCTTTCAAAACAAACACTTTTTATGTTTTAAGGGCTTATATCTCTGATTGACGTTGCTCCATCGAATATTGCTTCAGAACCTTTTTTGTAGAGAATTTAGTAAGCATTCGAATGGTTACTTTCTACTTACCACGATTTCCCAACCTTTATCGAGATATTTACGAAAAATGTATGAAGATCCGAAAACTTTTCATGTCTATTAATAAAGAGAGAAACCACTCTATAGCTCTAATCAGGCTGTACGTTTTTTCTTGTTAATAGGTTTTCCTGGAATTAATCATAGTTAGTCATATATGAATTTGTGGCAGTATGACGAAAATGCAGAGAATCCGAAGTTCTCTCGACATATTCGACTAATGAGATGTAGTATTCAGGTTATGCATTATGATGGAGATCTATTATCAGTATTAATTTCTGATAACAAGTACTGTCGGTTTGATGCAGAAACGTGAATTGAATACCTGGTTATATACCGGTCCTTTCAGCATTAACTAGATTTAGTCCAGGTAACCAGAGCGGAATTCTCCTGAAAATTGTTGGAGATTAGTTTTCCATTGGCTTTATCGTCAAACAAAGCCATATTGATCTCAACGGATTTATGTTGAAAACCCATTCAAGTGTTTCGATGAAAATTGTCTGCGGGCGATTGAAGCGTTCTTGTCAATTTCCGTTGTAATTATTAGGTAGATAGTTGGAAAAGGCTAAGAGTTAGTTTTATCAGAAAAACGAGAAAATATTCCTGTGATTTTAGTTTTTTTTTTTTTTTTTTTAAAAATATGGACTTATTTAGGTCGATTCGTTGTAGTGATGGGTGATTCTCAAATTTCGTAGGTAATTTTAAGTAGTCGTGAAATGAATCATATCGTAGATCGATATTATGACACTAAAAGATCGATCTTTTGAATCGATCTGACCTCGTTGGTCTTTTTTTATGGATCGATCTTTTCATTTCGATTAGAATCGATTCAAAAGAACGATTCATATTCGAGAGTCGCCCATCAGTACCTTGCAATTACTCGCCCAAATAAATCTACATCTCATCCTAAAAGAAACTCAAGGGTCTCCCCGTGGTTGGGATCCGAATCCTACTTAAGATGTGGGTTGAATATCAAAATTAAAAAAACAAAAATTCTTACTCCATCAAAAATTTTCAGGAAGGGTGACAACCAATAAATATATCTGCGCTAATATCCTGGATGACGATGCGCAGTAAACGAAATGGTCTTTTCCACCAGGAATGTAGTCGACATTGGATGATGAGTACTATTTGTAGTGAACACCATAAAGTATGTCAGACACCTTGTAACATCCCACGCACCAATTGACCGTCTCTCTCCATGCCCTCGCACAATTGGATGGAATTTAAGGCATAATGGGGACCACTCACGCTTACAATGCCTCTTGGATGAAATCATCCACATCCTAACCTCTTTCGGTAGAACACTCCATAAAAATATTCAGAGCCATATGTAGGTTTCCTGCTTATTTTTGATGACACACACTAAAATGTAAAACAAAAAATAAAAATAAATCATAAGGAACTGCGTCTTCTTAGCGCATTTCCGTTCTTATACTTATGCCTCTTGGATGAAATCATCCACATCCTAACCTCTTTCGGTATAACACTCCATAAAAATATTCAGAGCCATATGTAGGTTTCCTGCTTATTTTTGATGACACACACTAAAATGTAAAACAAAAAATTAAAATAAATCATAAGGAACTGCGTCTTCTTAGCGCATTTCCGTTCTTATACTTATGCCTCTTGGATGAAATCATCCACATCCTAACCTCTTTCGGTATAACACTCCATAAAAATATTCAGAGCCATATGTAGGTTTCCTGCTTATTTTTGATGACACACGCTAAAATGTAAAAAAAAAAAAAAAAAAAAAAAAAAAAAAATCATAAGGAACTGCGTCATCTTAGCGCATTTCCGTTCTTATATTTATGCCACTTGGATGGATGAATGGATTGGGTGTTTAAGGGCAGAAAACGTCTAGGTCCTCACCGCCCTGAAGTGTAATGTTAGAGAGTCTTGTATATGTCTTGAGAGGGTTTGTAATTTGTATTTAGGACAGTGCGTGACAATGAACTGTTATTTTGATAACTTGTATTCTATTATTTTTTTATTTACTAATGTAATTGCTTACTACTAACATGTTACTACAATGTTACTTCTATACTAATATACAGTATAGCAATATTAATACAAATAATAGACTACTTAACCATGTTAATATTTACTTATTTATTTTTTTTTTTCTCTTGTATAGTTTTTTTTTTTAATTTTATTTATTTTATATTTTCTATGTATAATGTGCCACTTGGAAATCTAATAATATAAACAGGATATGTTTTGTCTTAATCTTTCGTTAAAAACATAAAGACATGTGCAAAATTAAAATGAAATCCCAAAGCGAAGCCAGATCATATTTGCCAGATCAGAAAAAGGACTGTATCCTAAGCAAAGATCACACTATTAAATCAAAGATTTTTCCTAATGAGATCTCTCAATCAAAAATTACATCAAAACCATATTTGTAGGAAATCTAATAAGATTTCGAATAGATACTTTTCATTTACTACAATTTCCCAGCAGGTTTCGAGAAATATTAAATAGATCCGACAAGCCCAAGAAATATCCAATTTTTTTTTCAAAAGTATTTACATGGTCTCATAATAAACGATTGAAAGAGTTCATTACGATCTAAAAATTACAGTATAAAATAAAATAAAAACTAATTTATTAAATTGATCAAAAACAAATAATGCCCAACAAAATCATAAAGTTTTCTTCGAAAGATGTGATCACATAGAAATTCGTGCCAATTTTTATTAGTTTTGATACAAATATATTTGGTTTTCGAATAATTAGCTTCCATTTACCAAGATATTATAATTAAAAGCTTTGGAGATATTCCAGAAATATGTACAAAACTGCTCATGTTTCAATTTTTTTTTTTCATTTTTTAATAGTTTTTCTACTCTGAAAGTGACCAACTGTTATATTTGTATATTACATGGTACATGAGGAAAAGGTTTCTAATTAGTGCTGCGTTTTTGAGTACCACAAAATAAAACTGTAGTATTTTTCTCTATTTCTCGAAAAATGTTAGAGGTATTGTCCATTAAGTTCATTCGATTCCCCACATCAAAAAACTTTTTTAAGAGCACAGTTAAACTTATTGTCGCTAAATCGTAGGGGCTACGATTTGTTTAGGACGATTTTTTTTGGAAATGAGAGAGAAGAAAAAATAGTTATAATAGGTCTACATTTCATGTCAGACCATCAATATTTTGTCGTCTGGTCACTACCATGATCGTATTTCCCTCCTTTTAGGTACGGAGGAAATACGCTAAAAGCCATATTGCGTTCCATTTCACTGCATTCTTAAAAAAATGATAAAATAAAAATGTTAAAAAAAATATTACGCTTTTGACAAATTTCAAATCACTCCAAACAATAGGTCCTAATATAAAATATTGTGTTTGGCTTGAGGTTTATACTATCAGAATATAAAGAAATTTCGCTCCATCCAATTTCTTCTGGAAGGAATCTAGCGGTGATGACAAAGACTAGATGTTTTCTTTATGTTCCTCCGCCATTAACTTCTGACACACAGGATTTTCTTCCCTTATTTCGGCTGGAAGCTTGCCATAATACTGGCGAAATACAGCAAATATCTTACAATGTTCAAGGATGAAAATATTTAACCTGTAAATTATGTCCAATATTCTTGATTGTATTCCGTGTCTGATGACGTAGGCTCGAATCTCACTAGAGGTGTTGGCTTTTCTTTCGAAATAATATGAGGCATTGCCCTTTCCTGGCTAGAAAAGGGTGGTAACCTGTAGATGCCTCGTATCAGAAATCTTTTTTATTTCTAAATACCAAAATTAAAAGGAATAAATGATATGTATATGTGTATGTATAACTGTACTTGGCTATGTTCTCAAATATAATAGAGTAATTTTAGTGGTAACTTGCTCTGTGTTTTAATATATTATTGAAATTTTAGTGATACTTTACTATGTGCTCACATACATTATAGTAGGTAATTATAGTGGTACTTTACAATGTGCTGTCATATATTACAGTAATTTTAGTGGTAGTTTACTTTGTGCTGACATATATTATAGTAATTGTAGTGCAACTTTCCTATGTGCTCACATATGTTATAGTAATTTTATTGTTACTTTCCAATGGGCTCACTTATTTTAGTCATTTCAGTAGTACTTTACTATGTGTTGGCATATATTAGAGTAATTTTAGTGGTAGTTTACTATGTGCTGGCATATATTAGAGTAATTTTAGTGGTACTTTGCCATGTGCTTTCATATATTATAGTAATTTTAGTGGTATTTAGCTATTTGCTCACATATAATATGGCAATGTTAGTGGTTCCTTGCTACGTGCTCATATACTTTATAGGAACCCTGTCCGACCCATGCTATGATGTTGTATATTTTTGTTGTGCTTTTTGCCGGGAAAATCCAGCGGAAGGAGGGAAATTATCAGGATAATACCCCGTGAAAAGCGGCTCAATTGTCCCTGGAAAGCCCTTTTCCTCTGACGGGAACAGGAAAATGAGTTCTCACTTTCCGCCAAACATGGATTTAATATTTTCTTCTGTGCATTTTCCTTCTATCTCCATTTCTTCTTGTCCCTCTTTCTCTTTCCTTATGCCTTCTTTCCTTCTGGGGGGCTCTAGAAGAAATTATTCCTTTAAATTCTTTTTTAAGGATTGTTTTCCGGAATTTTAATGAGAAAATTAATTGCCCGGTAAAATGGATTTGTCATTCCCCGTTCAGGAAATACGCCCAATAAACTAATTAATGCATTTTTATTTATTATCTTTTTAGAGGATTCAACGTCTTAATTACCCAGAACGTCGACTGCGCTGAAGAATTTATCCCAAAGTGGCCTTAATTCGTTCCCGTCATATACCCAGAAAACCCAAAAAGGTTTTCAGAATTTTAGCCAGAAGGATAATATAGACAATTTTAATACCAAAAATGTGAAAACTTTATATATGCATCCTAAGGAATTTCACTTTAGAAATAATATATATGTTTCTTTTATTTGAGTCACTAATATTAAAATATAGAACCGCAAATCACTGCTGCAACCCATTTGGACGTACGTATCAGAACTCTGGGGAACTATGAAACCATCCAACATCACGCGTATCCAAACATTCAAATCCAAAGTCGGTGCTCCCTTCTTCGTTTCCAAACACAACCACCGCAGACCTCAATATCCATTACCTGTACATTAATAACATTCCTGTACTTTTTTGTATTTATAGAGTAGGATGAAAGCAGATCGGAATGGTGGACCCAAATAGCCGAGTAGTTTGTTTATTTCTCATAACCTATATAAAACATTTCATAGAAAGCAAATGAGGGCAATAAAACAAATTAGGAGATAGAACTATATAAATGAAACACCTCGGTAAAAAAAAAAATAGAGAATTAGAGAGATTTTTCTGTGCTGAAGTACATTGGATGGTGTGTGACTAATTATTAAGTTTTGGTACGTCAATCCAGCCCTTGCAGATTGCAGGGAAAGAAACTAACGACTGGGGATAGGTAGTAGGGTGGGCCGAAAAAACTATTTTTTTTATTTCGAAGTTGTAATAGTGCGGGAAAGTTGCGAATTATATAGAGAAATAAAAGGAAACAAAAATGATCAAAATCGGTTGACAACTTCCTTTCGCGCATTGGCTTTGAAATTTTACAAAATATGAAAAATCTTACTTTTTGCGACTATTTTTTAATTTGATGATTTCTTAATATAATAGTTTTTAACGTCTTCGAATAGAGCCTACAAACATTGTGTATTAATTTGGTTTAGATCAATTGATATCTTTCAGTCGTACAAAGGGCTCAAAATTTGCCCAAATATTGAAAATCTCACATTTTTTAGAGTTATTTTATATATCTGGAGTATACTTTTTTTTAACGTAATAGTTAGTGTTTCCATTTTTTAACCTAAAAACATTGTATTTTATTATGGTGTAAATCAATTAACAAATTTCGGCGGTAGAATGAGGCTAATGCTACAGAAAAACTGGTTCTCAAAGAAGATAGGGTAACTGCTCCTATTATTGACATACCCCCAATTATTGACACTCATACTTTCAATTAAAAAAATAAGCGTTTGGCGCCACCTATAAATTTAAACTTAGCACCAATGGGTTCGGAATCTTATCTACTTGTTTTCTGCCAAAAACAAGTTTGCTATAAAGAACACCACAGTTGAGGTCAAGATTTTCCCTTTAGCTTTGGAGATTTTCAGAGAATGTAGCTGATTTGCTAGTGTTTCTGCTTAGAAGGTGAGTGCTTATTTTTCGAATTTATCAGTCCCCATTTCTTTTTTTTTTAGCGGAACTGTTTCTGAAACAGTTTATAGTCTTTCTTAGATATAATGCAACCTTTTTAAGTGCTCATTTTGAATAAATAACGTTATTTTGAGGGTGTCAATAATAGGGTAGAAAAAAACACCTTAATCCAATTATTGACACACTGTCAATAATAGGAATTTTGATGAAATCATTGTTTTGGTGCCTAACAAACTGGATTTTTAATGCTCAACAAAACGGTGTTTTACTTTTCCAAAAATAATGAAGGGATCCAATTTTTGACAGGGGGTGTCAATAATAGGTAAAGTATGTGTCAATAACTGGAATACATTTTTCCAATTATTGACAACCTCAAGTTGCTAGTTATTGACATAACTAATCCACTTATGCAAATTCCAAGTTTATGATAAATTCTCGTACCAACCTAATGAGTCTTTTTTCAGGCTCGACTACATTTGTATGATTCTATTATGTTGTGGATGTTGAGAAGGTCTGAAGTATGGATTTGGTTTCTAGGCATGTAAAATGGCTCCCATAAAGATCGATTCACACTATACGTACCGTCTCCGACAGGCCACCGTCCAGCATCCGACAGGCAAAATATTCTTTAATGTATTTCCAATGAGGTAGTTCACACTAGAGCGTTCCGTCACTGACAGGCCAGTAAAGCCAAATTTAGGTAGCTGGACGGTGGCCTGTCGGTGACGGTACGTATAGTGTAAATCCACCTTAAGACACACTTATGTACTTCTAGGTTTTCACCTCTCTGATTCGACCTCGAATTCCCCGAACTACTCGAACTTCTCCGATCTTTTAATCACTGATAGTGATTGGGAAATCGTCAACAGGAGTATCTGCAAACATAGACTTTGCTGAATTCGTTAAAGTTTACTGTGGTGTTCCTTTATGAGAACCCCCTTCTGAGAAGAGCACTTTATCCAAAAATGCAGCCAATAGTGGACAACATTGAATTCGAACTGATGATGAACCTGAGGAATGAGTGGTCACAAAAGAATCTCCTACAATTAGAGAAGCCAGAAATGCGGTTAATACATTTTAGAGCCAACGGCCATAGCCACGTTAAATGCACCGGTTTCCGTTCATCTTGAAATTTAAGCAGCTTCGGGCGTGGCCAGTAGTTGAATGTGTGACCGACCACGTTCTGTTGACATTATTAAAGGGTGGCAACCTGTAGATAGCCCGGCGTTAATAGCATAAATGTTGATATGCCGTTAAATACACACAGTGTTCTTATGTTAAACCACAAAGAGTTCGCCGTAAGTAGCTGGGAATGTAGAAGATACATCTCCTTTTAAACTTTGGGAAATGATGAGTTTCTCGGAGAGCCCGTGCTGCGAATTTCATGAACCATCATAAGGACAAGAATGCAGAGGAGTTCAGTCTCAAAATAAGAACTCAGTGAAGTACAAGCTTCCTTATGGACTTTTAGAGTAACTATACTTATTTATGATATAATTTCATCATAACTTTTATAAATGTTGTAAAAAAAGTATATCGTTGCTACTTCATTGAAATTGAGTCAATGACTGGTGCCTTTCCCTATCAAAAGCTAGATTTTACCTGTCAATAACTGGGTCATTTGCCTGTCGAAAACTGGATTTGACCTGTCAATAACTGGGTCATTTACCTGTCGATAATTGGATTTTACCTGTCAATAACTGGTGCAAAAAGTCGCCTTCTTATTATGGCTAAAATCCTCTGAAATCATTCATTTTTAATTAATATAATAGGCTGAATTAATTCTAGAGATCCTGGCGAGCATAAACCCCTTTGAAGCAAGTGGATTGGTTAATAAATAAGGAAGATACTGTAATATTGCCTGAAAATTTTGCTTAATGTGTCAATAATAGGGGCAGTTACCCTAGTTAGGCCTATGACATGATGGGCAATAACAGTTATAACGGGCATGGTACAATTCCAATTGCAGTATATTTAAGATACAGAATAGTTGTTAACAATAAAGTTACGCTTATAAAATAGGAAAAAAACATAGTTTTGTATAAATTACTGCTGTGTTAGTTGAACCAGTCCATTAAAACAGTTCTCAGTTATTTGCCCTGCCTTAGTTGTGTCTATTCAATGATATTGTATGCTTCATACGAAGAAGAGATGCAAACTATTCAATAACTGGAGATCCTATCGGACCTGATTGAGCCGAGACTACAAATCGAAAGCGGCCTTCTTAAAATTCAGGAAACATTCTGAAAAAGTCTATCGTTTAAAGGAGTCGTATGTGCCTTATAGAGTCGTTGTTTCTACATACACCTCGATACCGGGAAAAGAGGAAGGGGCTTTCGGGAAGAAAAATTATTTCCAAGCTGAACGTGTAGGGAGCAGCAGATGCTCGCCCACTTTGACAAATAGCCTACGAAGGGGGGGGGGGGGTTCGACACTTATTGTAGAACAGTGCGCAGTCTGGAGGCACGCCTCAGTACTTCTTCTGTGTCAGCCAGCTAGAGACACAAGACAGAATTTGTCTTCTTTCTGATGGAGGATTTTATTAAGGGACTCTTTAGAGTTCTTTCTTCCCCTTTTACATAATGGCCTGTCCGTTACTTTCATTTTCTTTTCAAAATATTTAAACTTAATTATTTATTCATTGGACCACCACAACCCGCAGTGGTTCTAAACGCCTCATTTTCGGAAAAATCCGATAGGTACTTGTATCGTCTGATTCTGATATCATTTCTGAAGTATTTTTTTGTGCTCAGTCAAATGAGACTAATACCAATTCCATAGAATAATTATTTTTGAAGAAAAACGGGATCTATATTAAGAAAACCCTGAAAAACAGCAAGTTTTGAATTTAAAAACTCAATATCTTATTCTACTCAATGAGTTGTGAGATTTATAATTCCAACTGTGGTTTTCAGTGCTACGTCTAAGTAATTAACAACCAATGTGACAGTGTTGTGTTCTCGACGTAATTATTTTAATAAATAAAATTTGCGCGTGTAAAAATAAATTTAACAGTTCCACATGAGGTAGTGGATGTATCTCACTGTTAATATTGAGTTAGATCCTCGCACAAAATGTTTAACAGCTCTCGCTAGAAATAACAATTGTAAAGTAGTTTTTCGTAAAATAAACGCGTCAGAAATTGGCACCTTCATTTTATTAGGTTGTGCACACCTTCGGCCGAATACGGCGATGAAATTTACAGGACAGCAACTTCAAAACATTTACTTTTAGGTAAAAATATGCGGAGAGGGTAGCTAAATACGTTTTTTTCCCACGCCAAATACAACTAAGGATATTTGAGTTTCACTACAGATTTCTTCATTTTTTGCCAAAAAAGAAAATTCGTTCAAAAGCTACATGAACACACGAGACTTCCTGGGTAATATAAATATTTCAGGAACAAATAATTGGTATAACAAGTGGGATAAAATCTTGATTTACTCTTCGCATTCACATTTGGAGGGGGTTTTCCCCCTCGGCACCACCGTGCGCCGCACAGTGGTGCCAAATGACAAAGTAGCGGCAACGTTCTCTTTTTCAACAGATCGTTAGACTTCTGAACATAATATACTTTTGTTCTAGTGGAACTACACCAGCTACGATCAGGTTTACAGAGTGCAAGGACCATTTCTGGGCCTGTGACAGACACTGAAATCCAAATATTTGTAGCTAATGTAGGAATTTCTACAATTTAATCCTTCACGATAAAACTTAGCTTAAATGAATCTAGTTTTTACTTGTCAAAGATAAACAAAAGACTAACTATTTTAACGTAAAAAAGAAGGTTTGCCCACTTATATACTAACAAATTTTTGTTTTTTTAATACCTTAGAAGTTAGAATATACCAGCAATCAGTGAAGCGTAAACTGCAACTATTTATAAGTACAACCTTAATAGCTAATTTCTTTCAGAATGTCCTGAAATCATATTACAGAAACTTAATTCCTGGTTGTAGCCTTCTTAAGTGGCTACTAGAATTGGTTGTCATTAACTATTAAACACAAGTTCTGGCGCAAGCTCGGATGAACTTCACTCTGCATAGAATGGCGTACATGCTTAATTAGTGAAGATCCCGCATGGGCAGTGGTTTTGGAACGTTGCGGTCGGGAACGTAGCCCAAGAGGTAATTGCAGTGCGTAATGTCCGAAATGGATGATGAAAATTCTCCAGAGCAATTGCACCCGGAATATTCAACGGGCGCGTCTCTCGGTCTAATTGGAACAGCTGCTGGTTGTAAGGCGTGTGCTTAAATTTAACTTCATTTATACTTAATTTAGGGCTAATTAAGCCGCTGCAATCCGCGTAATTTGTTTTTGTGGACGGGGCGGGTGTAGCCTCCTTCGACCAATCTAGAAGAATTTCTGTATGAGCTGGTCAAGATTTTCTATATACATTTTATCTTATTGTAGCGCGTTTCGTGCTCGCCCCATTGGAGGGAAACCCGCTTATGGTCTTTTGCCCCAATCCACAGGTTCAAACGACTTAGGAGACTTAAGATATAAGTCACTTAATCTTTAAATGGTATCACCTGTTCAGGGTTACACTAGTGGTATCATGGGTCAAAAATAACCCGGAGGTATTTTTTTTTTAAATAACCCCTGTTTTGATTTTTTTTTAACTTTTATTTTTTTAACATTTCAGTACATAGGTAATCTTTTGATTATAGAAATGGAAACTTGAACATAAAAACAAAAGGATTATTTCAATATTATTTTAAACAAAATTGATTTCATTTTCGGGTCAATCCATATGAAGTGATCCAAAAAAAAAAAAATAAATAAATAAAATAAAAACTGGGAATCCAAAACAGATTTTTTTTTTTTAATTTTATCATTCACCGTTTATGAGTGGCAGCGAGATTTTTTTTTTAATCAGGTAGTGATTTTTCGCATTAAAGACGTTTGCGTTAAATTGATTATCTCTGGACTGCATCATGCTACAAGATTGGAACTGGCATTATTTCTTACAGTACTCTCTCCCCTACAGTACTGTTTCCTAGCCATAATTCCCTATGCAAATCTTACCAGTCTAAAGCGTGTCGAAAGTGGTTAAGGTTTGTTTGTATATTTTTTTGTATGTATATATATATCTGACTGTTACCAGAGTAGCGGCCACGATTCCTTTTGCTCCGAAACATTGCTTTAACAAATGATTGGACTTGTTTTTATGTGCTTCATCACGAATCTATAAAAATTTGTTAATAAATTAAATCATTCACCAAACCTCTTGAAGTAAGTAAAACTTCC
The DNA here is from genome assembly GCA_946811695.1 of Gonocerus acuteangulatus. Taxonomy (NCBI): domain Eukaryota; kingdom Metazoa; phylum Arthropoda; class Insecta; order Hemiptera; family Coreidae; genus Gonocerus; species Gonocerus acuteangulatus. The sequence continues at coordinate 27,235,743 of OX328126.1, forward strand.
TGAGCGTATTGAGCCACCCGGATAAGGTGTTAGTAAGAGAAGGGAGTTTGCTCCCCTGGGGGTTGAAGGTTATCCAAAGTTATCCCCGACTCCTTGGGAGGATAAAGCAAGGATTTGGAGTGATTTAAATACTTTCCCAACCAGATCGATTCGCTGTTTGCTCCTTTCATGGTGCTCGACTTAACCTTCATATACTCTTAGCGTCTCATTCAGCAGCGAAAATAGATTATGAGAACAAATAGTTCTTTAGTAAACTGAAAAACCGTTTATGATAAATAAAATTCAACCAAACCATCGTAAAGTACGCAATTTCCTTCGAGAAACAAGGTTTTTAATGTTACTATCTCCATTTTAAAGGGGTTCCAGGGAGGTTCCATAAACCAATTTCAGGTTATTCATTGGAATTTTCGGTCGCTTTTTACTCAGTATCCTCTGCTTCAAACTTCTCCACTTTTAGTAGGGTCCTATCTTTTTCCAATGCACAGAGGACACTTTAATTAACGCGTAGGCAAATTTAAAAAAAAAAAAAATTAGTTCGAAAATGGAAGCTAAATTAACTTATTTTAGGTCGTTTATTTAATTTACTTCAATTGATACATTGTCGAATAAAATATAGGGAGATTTTTTAAGGGTTGTATTTTGGGATTTTAAGTATTTCATCAGTTCAAGAATTAGCTACGAAGGCCTTATGTCAATTTTTGTGTAAAACCTCAAAGATTGTATGCATTCGTAAACATATTAAATAAAAAGTCCGTCACGCAGGAGCTGCATAACTAAGCACTTTCCTCAGAATTTGGGTAGTGTAGACTGCTTTCCAGAACAATTTGCTTAAAATATCCTACATAAATAAAATAAAAACGTGAATAGTTCTCATTTTGTAATGAGTAACTGATCAATTATTAATTTGCATCCAGAGTTATGTTTACACATGGTACCTACTACACTACGTAATAAATACAAAAATCCTCATATTATCGTATTTTGATCTAACGCAGGAACAGGATACAGTCACTCTAGTGGTAGAAAGCGCTCCTTGCGGCGGCTTTGTGAACCTACGTCTGCCGGCTTTTCTATTCAAATATATTACAAATTAACCCCCGCTTTCCGATTGACCGATTCAGCTCATTTTTACAACACTTCTTTCTCATGAGTTACCCACGACGTATACAGCGTTTCGTTACAATACAGCAGAAATTACGACCGGTATGAGTATATTAGGAATTTGGGTCCGGAGTAAACCCCCCCCTTCTAATGAACCGATTTAGTTTCTTTTTACAACACATATTTACCTGTAGGTTACCACTACGAATACCGAGTTTCGTCGAAATATACCAAAAATCACGGCTGGTAGTTGCGAATTGGTATTGTGGGTCTGGAGTAAACCCCCCCTCCTAATGAACCGATTTCGTTTATTTTTACAACACATATTTACCTCTGGATTAGCACTACGAATACCGAGTTTCGTCGAAATATACCAAAAATCACGGCTGGTAGTGGCGAATTGGTATTGTGGGTCCGGAGTAAACCCCCCCCTTCTAATGAACCGATTTAGTTCGTTTTTATATCTCATTTTTCTCTCTATATTAACACTACGAATACCAAGTTTCGTTGAAATATAACAAATATTACGACTGACATAGTCAAATAAGTGTTTTGGGTTCGGGGTAAACCCCCCCCTTCCGGTGGACCGACTTTGGTGGTTAACGAACTCGTTCAATCGTTTGCTAATTGAATGCTATATACCAAGTTTCGTGACGAAAAAACAAAAACTCTGGCCGCTATCGTGTTAACAGACACATATATATATGCATATATATATATATAGATATATATAAATTTTAACGGGAGTCATTTTCGGTGTCTACTAGGTAGGATCGATAAAGATTTGAAGAAATTTTTCAAAAATTCCGTCATGAGTCCAACCTCAATAGCTACTTTCCTTCGGAGGAAAGTGCTAAAACAAAAACTCGATTTTTTTAGTCTTATATTTAAAGAGCTGTAACTTCACTTCAGTAAGACCAATTTTGTTTGTTGAGGTCTCAAAAAATTATTATTTTTAAGCACTAAAAGGATATAGTCGTTTACTTTGAGTTGTTGGTTAACAACTTAAACAAAAATGTTATAGTGAAAAATATCCTTAAACAAAGAGTGCAGGGTTATTTTCTGACCCGGGATTTAGATTCAGCGAACCAAAAAAATTATAGTAAACATCGGATCTGGTGGGTCCTGACTTCTTTTTTGTGTGTGTGGCTGTGTAATTAATGATTTTTTCCTCCTATTTTGGAATTATTTATTTATATACTGAAATCCCCTAGATGCAAACTGGACAATAGGGGTGCAAGTGAGGAAAAATCTTCAGATACCTGTTTGTACCCTTTTAAAATTCAGTTTGTTACACTTTTAAAATTCCATGATAGAGCATAGACTTTTTTCTGTGCGAGAATTGTTTCGGTTTTTGAAAAACTGCAATCTACTACATCCGGGAATCTATGCTGCCATGGGAGGCCTATATATACAATATGCTTAAAAACGGTACAAAAAAAAAAAAAAAAAACATAATTTGTGTATCTGTACATTTTAGGGTTTCAAACCCTCGGAATTTTACCCCATCCTCAAAGGGTGTATTGATGTTCTGTACAAGGAAAGGGGAGTGACTTGTCCGTCTTGTACAATACTGAGGATACTCTTCCCCCTTCCTCCCCCTGAGTATCAATATGAGGAGGAGGCACCGACCGGGGAGTACAATAGCCAGCGACCTGACACCCCTCGGATGACAGAATGCAGGATGACGGCAGGAGTCCGTGATGTGGCTTCACTCTCGGGGATCAGCAGACCATTCAAAATCCACCCTCATGTCGGCTCGTTCGACCAACGATTGTTCAATTAATATTTTACCACGACGGGTTATTAAATACATTCCCATAACTCTTATATGTTAAACGCAAACATCCATCCAACTTAGAAGTAAAATAAATATAATAGACAGTAGCGGGGCTCCCCATGGTATAGTGGCTAGCACCTTAGATTCATAAGCGGGAGATGGTCGGTTCGATCTGGTCCACCGGCAGTAGGAATTGTCTCATCTCATGGCTCGTTGGGAAAAGTCGGCGCTAATGGCCTAGATGTCGATGCGCCGTATAACAAAAAAAAAAAATAAATAAAAAAATAGACAGTTGCTTTTTTGAGTCCATAGGTAGCAAAGGATTTTCCGGTCTAAGGAAATATCTCAACAAAACTAACAGTCACTAGGAGCTGATTTTATGATGTTGAATGATGAACCCCTCTTTCCTTTCGTTGTAAAAATATTTTGTGATGAAAAATAGACAAGCGTACATGTATGTGGTTTTCGGTGCCCAGTAGGTACTTTAAATGGGTTTTTGAAGACATTTTTACCACGTTCTTCTATTCAAAATTGTCCAACTAATGTATTGACCCAAAGTTATGTAAGAATATCATTTTACATTTTAAGACAGGAAATACACTCCTAATATACACTCCACCGATTGACACAAACCATATGCGTTGACAAGAAATTTAACCGTGTATAATGCATGGATCATGGAAAAAATGGTCGTTCAAGTTAATAAAAATAAACCTTATGCATATCTAAAATAATACGTACATATATTCTCGTTACGTTTTTGGTACAGGAGTAATGGAAAATATATGTATATTACAGCGATTTCTTCAACTCTCCATGAAGTTTGATAGACTAAAGATATATACAAGGCATGTAACGCACGAGAAAGAATTATCCGAGAAGCCATCGAAATAGTATAACATCCCGAGAATTTAAGTGGAAAAAATTCTTAATTATCGACATCCCTCATCCCGCTTAGAGAGAGATTTTGATTGGCGGCATAGAACCAGATGTCTGGAATGTCGTTTAAGACACCGATGATGTTTAAATAGTACCCCGAGTACTATTTAAACCTCGAACCTCATTTTATCCTTCCAAAAGAAACCGTAAAGAAGCCGGCAGAATGTCTGGCGAAGCTTCGATAATCCCCTTATAGACAGAGTCTTATCCATAAGACATTGAAGCAATAAGTAACATGGTCCGTGGACGTCTCTACGAGAATTATCATGAACAGTTTTTTGTTAATCAAATGGCTATAGATCTTTGCAGGCGTAATATAAGTTTGGGGGGAGGGGTGAGTTTGGGTCAGTGGTAGAATAGTGACTTGAGTCTGATAAGCGTACGCAGCTCGGGTGCTTAGTTATGGTTTATTTCTGGTCTTCTCGTTGGAAGGTCCGCGTCGGGTTGGGCTCACCCTGTCTTTTACCTGCACATCCAAAGGCAGACAGCCGGAGCGTAGTAATCAAGAAACAGATAACTGTACTGTATATGCCCCTCTGGGCCCTCGTGGCCTGTTGCAAGATATATATATATATATATATATATATATATATATATATATATATATATATATATATAGTATACATTTTTAAACGCTTGAAGAGATATCAATATATTGCTATAAATATTTGCTCAGAAATTCTATTTTCCATTTATACTTAGTAAATTATGTGTTAATATTGTACGATTTGGCAGGTTTAGAACCTTAACGAAAGGTAATACAAGAGAGGTGAAGGGACAGCACCTTGTAAAACACACTAATGGATTTGGTATGTAATGAAGGGTTTTGTAATATATACAACATTAGAAGCGGGCAACTACCCCACGAAACCGACGCAGCCTTTTACCACCCCGTTCGCCCATTAAACGCCTAATTATACATTTGTTAAACCTTTTACAGAAACACCCAGAGCCGTCTACACAGACAGTAATACAATTAACATGAGGCATCCGAGTTACACGTTACAAGTAATTTGGAAATTGTTACTTAACCCACCCCCTTGTCCAACTTAACTGCGCAAACTATGGAAATTCCCCAGAAAGATGGTAAGTTGTCATCACATTGATCAGGTTTTGTTCTTTCGGTTATTAACTAAGCGTGGGTCACGCTTTTTTATATAGCATAAACTAAAAAATGGATATGGCCAAAGGGAACTTGAGGGAGATTATTGCGACATTGCCAGGTGATTTTACCATAACCTTAAGCATACTATGAAGATGAGGTCATGACCAGTCTGCAGAGGGTTTTGGGAAAAGGATGAGGCGCCCAAGGATATTACATTTGAATGTGTTGCATTGGAAAAAATAATGAAGACTAAATCAGGTGGTCAACTGAAGTCAGAGAATACCTCAAGAGCTAATTTTGGTAAGGTTGACCATTTTAGGACTGCAGAGTTTTTGGGTCATAATCTATTCTAATCTAGACTAAAATAAAAGGGCAACAAAAATTTGTTACTTCTGCTTGTAGCCCTTCCAATGTGTCCTTCAATTTCCAGCGAAGGGGCAACAGGGGTGGATGAAGCAGGAGTTATTGCTACTCAAACACATAACTTCATCTTTGTTTTACTGACATTTTGGTAATTTGGCACCACGGCCAGTGAGATTTGCGGCGACATAGACGGTACTATCAACGGCCAGAAAGCCTTTCCCGATACCGTTTATATTACGCTAATGTCCAGCAATCTGGGAGATTTCTTCCAAGTAAATGTGATGGTTTATACATCTAATACAGCAGATACGATTCTTCTTATTCTCTGGTCACAATCTCTTCTTCTCTCAATTGGATTGCAGCAAATATTTCCCTGTTCTTCGCCATTCTACTCTGTTCTGGGCCGTTCTCTTCAGCTCCAAGTAGGTTCCGCGTCCAATATCATGGTTGAGATCTTATAGTAGACCTCTTCACCATGCGACTACCCTTAAGCGAACGCCTTCCTTGATCTGCCTTCTGCATTGGTTCCCTCAATGGTGCCTTCTATGATGGTGCAAAGGAGTCCTCTTTGTCGAATTAGAACCCTAATCCACTTGGCTCTTCTTACGAATATAAAGGTACTTAGAGTCAAACAGATATGTTTAAAGTTGTAAAAGATAATAAATACCTCACTGTCATTTTGACTGATAATTTCAAATTGCATCTTACACGGAAGTCGGTGATTCGTTCATTTCATGAAGGAAACATTTGGTATACAGTTGGTGAGGAATCCAACTTTACCGACAGCGAGTGGCGCATCCTATATACACTTGAAATACACACGGCATATCCAAAACGGTTTCTCATTAATACATATCTGTATTACTTCAGAAACCTTAACCGAATGTATTAAACAAATTAAATGATTTTATGCTACAAAAATTAGTAGAGGGCATTCCAATAAGAAAAGATTGGACGAGATCGTTAACCAGAAACATCGGACCATCGGAGGGTTTACTCCGGACACAATATACTAATTCCTCTGAGGGACGAAACATTTCTTATATTGCAACGAAACTCGGAATACTTTGTATTCATCTAAAGAGAAAGCTGTGTGGTGAAAATAAACTAAATAGGTCCATTAGGAAAAGGGGTTTACTTCGAAAATAAATTATTAAATCTCGCGAACAAAAAATAACAATTATAATATAACTTATTTAATAATTGGTGTCCATTACAAATACAAAGTAGGAAATCAGCACATGTTTACTTTTTACTCATATAGGTAAGTTTAAGAAATTTCTTCAGGGATGTGGCGTACAATACCCATCTAGCTGTGTAATGTGCTTAGTTGGGTAACTCCAGCGTGCAGACGTTTTTTGCCAAATCGTCTTCTTAGGGCCTCAAGTACTTAGATTGTATATAATAATAGTTTATTACATTTAAAAAGAGTCTAATATTTTATAAGTTTACAAGAGAAATTCAAGAACGGCTTTTAAGACTTTATCTGAGTCTAAAAGTTTAACAGACTTTGCAGAAGATAAGGAGCCTTTGAGAAGGGAGGCCAAGTCTATTTCTTCTCTGATAAGATGTGTACGGTAGAAGAAATGTAGGCACTTCCCCAGTATTGAATGTAAGGGAGTAAAATAATGTTAAGGATGATAAAGGAGCAGAGAGAGAGAGAGAGAGAGAGAGAGAGAGAAGAGAGAGAGTGAGAGAAGGGTGTGAGAGAGAGAGAGAGAGAGAGAGAGAGAGAGAGAGAGAGAGAGAGAGAGAGAGAGAGAGAGAGAGAGAGAGAGAGAGAGAGAGAGAGAGAGAGAGAGAGAGAGAGAGAGAGAGAGAGAGAGTGGATATAAGGGCGAAGCTGATATATTCAGGTGGCTGACTCAAGTCCTGACACGTCCTTCTTTCTTCTCTTGAAGTTATACCCTCCCTTTGAAGATGCTGGAGGTGGAGGAGAAGCCATTTCTCCAGGATCCTATCTCCAGACCTAGGGGTGACATCCTGCATCCGGAATCACTTTCAGAATCAACTCATTAAGCATTCCTTCTTTTAAAATTGCTCTTTTTACCTGAAAATGTCTGGAGAATGAAATGCGACATTCGCGGCTCGTTTGATAAATCCCATCAAGACCTTTGAAAAACACTGGAAGGAAATCTGTCTTTTTCTCATATCCCAGAACAGGTTAGGGGTGGTTGAGGATATATAAAGTTTTAGGATTCTAGCGCGAATAGCTAAGAATAAATAGACTTCATACCTTCAAGAAAACATAAACAATAAACCTTTTTTTTTCCTTGCCTGTGAGTCATAAAAAAGTAGAACATTATTTTATCATTCTTAGCACCTTTAACGGATAACGGATGCTTGTTTACGTCCAGAAAAGCCGTACCTAGGCCTGCAAAACGTATTGTGCCTTCTGACCTGTCAGTGATGAAACTCCTAAGGGTCGTGAGGTTCAGCTCAGGGAAACTTACATTTCGGTGCCACATTAGATATTTGCAATATGCAAAATGCAGATATCTTTGGCTGCAGGCACAGTTCACCAGCCAATATTATGATATGGAGTCGCATTGTCTTCAAAGCATATTCGGCACCAAGGGATGCTGGTTTGTCACATTGAATGAAGATGCCCATACAATCTGCAGTGTCCTGTAATGAGAGCTATTAGTAGTATCACCTTATTCCTGCAAAGATGAAGAAGAGTCTCTGTGTTCATTTTGTATAACTAAAGCATATCAGAACCATGGAAAAGAAAAGGCAAATCCCAAAATCCGGATGTTGGGAAATCGAAGTCAATGTTCTGAAAGTGCTTCTGGATAGCAAGGGCGAATGTTTACTCTATGGAATGCTGAATCATAAATCTGATTGAAAAAGTATGTAATTGAAATTCAATGTTTTAATTTTAATTTTTACGAGTTATTTATGGGCAAAAAAATGCTAGGAGGGAAGTTTCAGACCCGAGATTTGCCCTTGCTTCTCTAGGAATATCGGACATTGAATTTTTCTTAGATGATGGTGCTATTTACTTCAACTCGATACTGTGAGAGCGCTAAAGGAGACCACAGAAACAAGGCAAAGGGTCATGTCACCTACTATCTCAACTAACTAACTAAAAAAAAAAAATCGATTTTTCAGGATCGCCTTTTCTTTTCATAGGTCCCGAAATATTGTTTCAATTTTCTCTGGACGTTAAAGTAGTGCCACTTTCTCCTATTCTCAGATTCACCCATCTCCGAATTCTTAGACTGGCCGCTGCCGTTGCTTGGCCTCATAGGGGCCCCGATAGCAGCTAGATCATCTGCCTTCTCGATCCCAAGGATGCCCGAAACCCATTCTAAGGTAACTCTGACTGAAAGGCCGTGGTAGTTTAGGGTGGCCTTACTGTCCTGCTCCACCTTTGGCTGTCTTTTTATGGATGGATGTCTTATTGTTGCTTGATGCTTGAAAGTCTGAGAATATGATGAAGGACCTGTCCATAGGATATCCGCTGTTAATACTGCACAAGTATTTATGGATGGATGTCTTATTGTTGCTTGATACTTGAAAGTCTGAGAATATGATGAAGGACCTGTCCATAGGATATCCGCTGTTAATACTGCAAAAGTATTTATGGATGGATGTCTTATTGTTGCTTGATGCTTGAAAGTCTGAGAATATGATGAAGGACCTGTCCATAGGCCAAGATGTAGATGGCCAAGATGTAGATGCGCCGTAAAAAAAAAAAAAAAAAAAAAAAAAAAAAAAAAAAAAAAAAAAAAAAAAAAAAAAAAAAAAACTGCACAAGTATTTATGGATGGATGTCTTATTGTTGCTTGATGCTTGAAAGTCTGAGAATATGATGAAAGACCTGTCCATAGGATATCCGCTGTTAATACTGCACAAGTATTTATGGATGGATGTCTTATTGTTGCTTGATGCTTGAAAGTCTGAGAATATGATGAAGGACCTGTCCATAGGATATCCGCTGTTAATACTGCACAAGTATTTATGGATGGATGTCTTATTGTTGCTTGATGCTTCAAAGTCTGAGAATATGATGAAGGACCTGTCCATAGGATATCCGCTGTAAATACTGCACAAGTATTTATGGATGGATGTCTTATTGTTGCTTGATGCTTGAAAGTCTGAGAATATGATGAAGGACCTGTCCATAGGATATTCGCTGTTAATACTGCACAAGTATTTATGGATGGATGTCTTATTGTTGCTTGATGCTTGAAAGTCTGAGAATATGATGAAGGACCTGTCCATCGGATATCCGCAGTTAATACTGCACAAGTATTTATGGATGGATGTCTTATTGTTGCTTGATGCTTGAAAGTCTGAGAATATGATGAAGGACCTGTCCATAGGATATCCGCTGTTAATACTGCACAAGTATTTATGGATGGATGTCTTATTGTTGCTTGATGCTTGAAAGTCTGAGAATATGATGAAGGACCTGTCCATAGGATATCCGCTGTTAATACTGCACAAGTATTTATGGATGGATGTCTTATTGTTGCTTGATGCTTGAAAGTTTGAGAATATGATGAAGGACCTGTTCATAGGATATCCGCTGTTAATACTGCACAAGTATTTATGGATGGATGTCTTATTGTTGCTTGATGCTTGAAAGTCTGAGAATATGACGAAGGACCTGTCCATAGGATATCCGCTGTTAATACTGCACAAGTATTTATGGATGGATGTCTTATTGTTGCTTGATGCTTGAAAGTCTGAGAATATGATGAAGGACCTGTCCATAGGATATCCGCTGTTAATACTGCACAAGTATTTATGGATGGATGTCTTATTGTTGCTTGATGCTTGAAAGTCTGAGAATATGATGAAGGACCTGTCCATCGGATATCCGCAGTTAATACTGCACAAGTATTTATGGATGGATGTCTTATTGTTGCTTGATGCTTGAAAGTCTGAGAATATGACGAAGGACCTGTCCATAGGATATCCGCTGTTAATACTGCACAAGTATTTATGGATGGATGTCTTATTGTTGCTTGATGCTTGAAAGTCTGAGAATATGATGAAGGACCTGTCCATCGGATATCCGCAGTTAATACTGCACAAGTATTTATGGATGGATGTCTTATTGTTGCTTGATGCTTGAAAGTCTGAGAATATGATGAAGGACCTGTCCATAGGATATCCGCTGTTAATACTGCACAAGTATTTATGGATGGATGTCTTATTGTTGCTTGATGCTTGAAAGTCTGAGAATATGATGAAGGACCTGTCCATAGGATATCCGCTGTTAATTCTGCACAAGTATTTATGAATGGATGTCTTATTGTTGCTTGATGCTTGAAAGTCTGAGAATATGATGAAGGACCTGTCCATAGGATATCCGCTGTTAATACTGCACAAGTATTTATGGATGGATGTCTTATTGTTGCTTGATGCTTGAAAGTCTGAGAATATGATGAAGGACCTGTCCATAGGATATCCGCTGTAAATACTGCACAAGTATTTATGGATGGATGTCTTATTGTTGCTTGATGCTTGAAAGTCTGAGAATATGATGAAGGACCTGTCCATCGGATATCCGCAGTTAATACTGCACAAGTATTTATGGATGGATGTCTTATTGTTGCTTGATGCTTGAAAGTCTGAGAATATGACGAAGGACCTGTCCATAGGATATCCGCTGTTAATACTGCACAAGTATTTATGGATGGATGTCTTATTGTTGCTTGATGCTTGAAAGTCTGAGAATATGATGAAGGACCTGTCCATCGGATATCCGCAGTTAATACTGCACAAGTATTTATGGATGGATGTCTTATTGTTGCTTGATGCGTGAAAGTCTGAGAATATGATGAAGGACCTGTCCATAGGATATCCGCTGTTAATACTGCACAAGTATTTATGGATGGATGTCTTATTGTTGCTTGATGCTTGAAAGTCTGAGAATATGATGAAGGACCTGTCCATAGGATATCCGCTGTTAATTCTGCACAAGTATTTATGAATGGATGTCTTATTGTTGCTTGATGCTTGAAAGTCTGAGAATATGATGAAGGACCTGTCCATAGGATATCCGCTGTTAATACTGCACAAGTATTTATGGATGGATGTCTTATTGTTGCTTGATGCTTGAAAGTCTGAGAATATGATGAAGGACCTGTCCATAGGATATCCGCTGTAAATACTGCACAAGTATTTATGGATGGATGTCTTATTGTTGCTTGATGCTTGAAAGTCTGAGAATATGATGAAGGACCTGTCCATAGGATATCCGCTGTTAATACTGCACAAGTATTTATGGCTGTGACTTATAGCTGGAAATACCCCGTGGTACTGATTTTTTTTTTTTGTTTAATTTATTTGTTTGGTGCATCTACTGCTACTTTACTTGATATCCACACAACAAAAGGGGTTATTAGAACCTAAACAATTTTACGCTTAATTGCATAAACTATACTTATTTTATATTTTGATCCTCTCTTCTACTTGGTTTACACTGAGACATCCTGTACACTGATGAGATCACATACCCCGCCACAAATTGCCCTTATACCGCACTACCTGAGATTATTATTAGTCAGTAATTTCACTCGGAACCCACACAACCGACTGATAATACTGCAACTAAACAGGATATACGTACCTCTACGTCGACTACTCATAACACACAACAAACATGCCGTTTACGTATAAAGTAAGCAGACTGCGTCCCAAGTTTAGGCCAAAGGTAACTAACTGTCTTTTGATCCTGAAAACATTCTTTTCGCCAGGTTTAAAAAACCAAACAATATAAACCAATGGCCACATAATACAAAACATTACTTAATTTCAGCCAATTCCTCTAAATCTTCTGTGTGCTTTCCATTTTCGAACTTGGGTGCTCCGAAACATGCAACGCGCGCTCTACCGCTGTATATATGTATATATATATATATATATATATATATATATATATATATATATATATAAATGCTTCAAAACATTATTCATGAGAGCAACATAGTTGTCCTGAAAAATGCTGAAGTAAGTAAGGCGGACACCAAATGCCACCCTCATCTCCTGCGATCATGTATAGTTACAGGTTGATTAGCTAAGCGTACATTCGATTATATAAAAAAAAACGTTTTCCAAATATCTGATAGAACCCAAAATTGGAGAAGTAGGCAAAACCCGTCGATCTAAAAGTCCGATGGATTAAGATGGAAGTCTTGACAAGTCCTTTCTTCTCCTCGAGTTATATTCCCCTTTGAAGTGGTTCTAAAACGAGAAAAGCCATTTCTCCAGATTCCCATTTCCAGACCTAGGGATGACATCCTGCATCCTGAATCACCACCAGGATCAACTCATTAAAGATTCCTTCTTTTAATATTGCATCTCGGTTCATTTCTCGGGTCTATCGGAAAACTCATGACTTGGAGAAAGTGGGGAACCTCAGGGTCAGGCCTTATCAGCATATTATTAATCATAACTTGCCCTTTTTATTCAAGGGTTGTATTTCCATTCTCTTGAATCCAATTTAAACTTTTTTTTTTTACGGCCTCACTTACTCTCTCTCTCTCTCTCTCTCTCTCTCTCTCTCTCTCTCTCTCTCTCTCTCTCTCTCTCTCTCTCCGCACCTCCTGCATCCGTAGATTAGATGACTCACCCTCCGCATTACGGGGTCACTTCGGCCTTTTGTCCTATTGTGTGAGATCAATAACGCTCAACCAAAGCGTCTACCAATACCCAAAGCCAAAATTGATTGGGCATCACCAACCTCACAGTCATTCTATCAAAGCCGAGATCTTCTACAAATTGATCCGTGTCGCAACATGTAAAAATTCCAATTTTTGTGGCAGGGAATCTCCTTGCGAAGAACGTGCCGATTCTACCACAGTTACCGAGTCTTAATAACCGGGCAACATCTGGTTCATTGAATAGAGTTTTGAACTCCTGGTTATTCGTGATACACGACTTGCTGCTGTCTAATATATGGTCAAAAATTGGTTTGCTTAGTGCATAAAATTGTGAAATGAGCTCCGTGTAAGGGTTAAATCACGAGCCAAATGAATGGGAGTTGTGAACCGCACAACTGTGAATGTGGCGCAAAAATGGTTATAGTCACACCAAATATAAGCATAATGTGGAAACATGTTATGATAAGTTGGGCTAAGCTTATTAATCGAAAACAATCTATATATATGAAAATCACGTGACTGTCTGCTTATCTGTTTGTTCCTTATAGAAATCCACATAGGTTGACCGATTTTGGCCAAAATTGGCACACAGGTACGTCTTGATAAGGGGAGTGTCATATGCTAGATCAATCATTTCTACCAGCTGTCGGCCTGTATGTTTGTTCATTACACAAATCCACACCGTCTGACCGATTTTGATCAAACTTGGCACACAGGTAGGTAGGTCTTGATCCGGGGAGCGTCATAGGCTAGGTCGAAAACGTCTACCATCATTGCGTCTGCATGTTTGTTCCTTATACAAATTCACATCATTTGATCTATTCTGACGTAACTTGGTACACAGGTAGATCTTGATACGGGGAGTTTCATAGGCTAAGTCAAAAATGTCTAACTGCTGTATGTTTGTTTCTTTAGAAATCCACGCTGGTGTTGAATGGCACACCGGGGAACAGCTAGTTTATAATAATTATAAGAAATAAGGTAATAATTGACTTTTCGAAGATAAAATAATTTAATATCACGAGGAATTAATGGAAACGTGTATCGAAATAAGCCTATTCTTCCACTCAGAGTGGCTTTCGCACAAAAATGTCCCCTCATTAGCGAGTTTCCTTAAAGAATTTCCCTATTGACTTCGGAATGAATAGGGAAGCCGCCGGTCCTTACTAATAGTTGGAATAGAGAGGCCCGAACTCAGGACAATCGGCTGAGCTGTGAATCAGCGTCCATAATAGCGAACTCTCCTCAAGTATTTCTCCATGATTTTATGAGGTTCGCCAGAGTAAAGCTGGGTTCTGAGGGGGGGGCGATTTATATTGAACCCCCCCTCTCCGATTTTCACGTATAAAGAATGGTTTCCCGGAAAACAATGTGAAGGGGAGTCCAAAGTTTCCTTAAGCTCCTCTCGACTAACAGCTTCGTGTTCCGTGAAGTTTTAAGTCCGTCAGGCCTTGGTCAGGAAGAAATGGGCGTCCGTAAAATTAACTTAAAAAAAAAGTTCAAATTGGATTCAAGAGAAGGGTAATACAACCCTTGAATAAAAAGGGCAAGTTATGATTAATAATATGCTGATAAGGCCGGAAACTGAGGTTCCCCACTTTCTCGAAAAGAGGAGTATCCCGATAGACTAGAGAAATGAACCGAGATGCAATATTAAAAGAAGGAATGTTTAATGAGTTGATCCTGGTGGTGATTCAGGATGCAGGATGTCATCCCTAGGTCTGGAGATGGGAAGCTGGAGAAATGGCTTTTCTCTTTCTAGAGCCACTTCAAAGGGGAATATAACTAGAGGACGTGTCAAGACTTTCATCTCAATCCATCGGAATCATTTTTATATTAACGCTTTTTTCTTAATTATCAAATTCCTTGGGGATTAATCAGCAAATCTGTAAACCCAAATGATTTTAGGAATAATTAACAGTATTATTATTAGCTAGCTATTGTACCCTTCGGTGAAAGATTTGTATTGAAAATTTGTGTGTTGTAGGTACAAGAACGTGAGACAGTCCAGATGATAAGAAAACAAAATAATAAAAATATCCTTCTTTATTAAAATTAAATAAAATGCAGCTGACGATAATTATAAACAAAAATCAAAATAAAAGTCTCCGTATCCAATTTACAACACACAAACAACAATGTGCACCGATCTTGGGGAACACAAAGGAATGGTTAAAACTCAACGCAAGGTTCCGCACAACAACTGATGCTCTAGCAATTCATTACTCGCGCGAGTAATCAATCATCATCATCATTTACTAATTGTTAAGTTGAAATAATAGTTTTTCCCCGAGTTTGGCGGGCGAGTTTTGACAGTTAGTACGGATGGAGATCATTGTGCGTCAGTTTGAGTGCGGCCTCTCAAACGGAGACGGTTTCCAAACGGAAACGCTCTAACATAGGGCAGATACTGAAAGTCGGACTTTTACTTACAATGATTACTTTAAGTAGCGACGTTATATCGTATGAGACACTAGCTGAATACCTGTGCTTCGTCACGGCAGATAAGTAGTTTTTTTATTGCGTTAAAGAACGTATCATCAAAATTAACGCTACTATATATTTTGTTGCAGTTTATTATAGCACCGTCCCCGTCATACTATCAGTTATTCATCAATTGATAAGTAAACAAAGTTTAATGTTTCTTGAAATTGGGTCGTTCCCGACCAGTGTCAAGAAACAGATAACGTAGAGATAACCCGTTATCTATAGGTTACCAGTAACAGAAGTTACCATCACCAGGTATAACGTAAACAGTATGAGCAGAGGGACAAAATCAAAATCAAATGGAGGGACAAAATCATAGTTTATTTCTAGTAATTCAAGGTCTGCTATCATAGTTAACATAAACCACAAATATTTATTTATTTATAAGGCTTCGCAACTTTGGCGACTTGCCTGTTCGATTGTAACATAAAACCGCAAATAAAAAGAATAATATGAAAAAGATACAGTACGGTAACAGCTGACATGTTGTCGTCCTAGCAACGCATGCTGCCTAGGCGTGCATGCTCAAACCCACTATCAATTCAAACCCCTCTAAAAAGCGACGTTGTATAATGTGCACAGTCAATATATGCTGAAACAACGTAATTTCAAGTGATAATCTAGATTGCTGTTGATGGTCGATTGTTGGAGAGTTCAAAAAGTGTTATTGTATAACGGTCTACTTTGGTTGAAACGTTTTCCTGCAGGAAGCTACGGTTGGCTCAGTGATTCGCGAGAGCTCACATCAAGGGGAGAAAATGCTAGTAAGGTCCAAAGGGAACATGAATTGGAATATGTTTTGGAAACCTTTTTTTCGCTGAGAATTTCCTGCTCCCTGAAAAATACCTGTCACTCATCCTATAGATGCTTATAAAAGTAGTCTAAAAACCACGTAAAAAAGAAAAAAAAAACCTGTTTATTGTCGAAAAATATTGGGTTGCTAAACGTAGAAAACTGATCAATAACAAATATGTACAATGATTTTTAAATATGATTTTGAAAAGACTGCTCAGCTGTTACATTTTTGTTTGGGCAAACAGAAAAGAAATCACGAAACAGAACAAAATTCAAGAGTAGACATGCATCCGCTGCGATATTAGCAGAGAAGAAAACGTCTTAGCTCGACTTTCAATTTGCCAAACACATTAAATTCACTTGTCATATATTAAATATAGAATAACCGATAACACTTTGACGGCGGGAGTCAACCCCAATCCATCCAAAAAATAGTATTTTTTTGTTGTTTTTTTTTTTTTGTTTTTTATGATTTTATTTGTTTTGTTTGTGAGAAACGATAACTTGCCCATTATAAATTCTAGATAATTTTCTTCAGAAACATGTTTTTTACCATGACACAAGACGGTGAAGAAACTCCTGCAAAAATCCACAGACAAATGTGAGCCCGGAACGATTCCAGAATAATACACTCCAAAGAGACAGAGGATAGAGGAGCGAGTCTGAAGTTTTGTAGCCAATCCCCTAAAAAGTTTTAACTTTTTCTCTCAGCTTGCCAGGTAGATCATATGACGCACATGCGGCGTCATGCCGCTACAACGAGTGGGTTTTTGATGACGCACATGCGGCGTCATCCGCAGCCGAGGTGATAAAACACAATCTTGATTTATTGAGAAGAAAGCATCAACTAGATATCCCAAATGACAAGAACAATTCGTTGAAAGATAGCAGGATGTTCACAAATACAAATTAATTTACTTACAGAGCAAAAAAAAAAACAAAAAAACTTTGGAATCAGATTTCATGAAATCGATTGAATAATCAGTAGGAATCAAGAAAACTATAGATATTTACAAGTATTTTTAGGAAAACGTAATTTTAACTATAGATTTACTACCTCCTCATGTTGTTAGGAGTTAACTATACGTTACATATTAGATTTTATTTCGTTCCAACCTCCATATATTGGGGAGTAGTCCGGAAGTGTAAGGAAGTTATAAGCTTCCTGGTTACTTTCAATCAGTCCCCGTACATTTGGGGTTAAATCCTTTATATTTCCTAGTCACTTCTGTGAATTTATGTATTCTTCTACGTCTAGGAAATAATAATGGAAAAGAATGGAATGAATTAAAGGACGAACAACATACTGTTTTAATCGTCCTATGAACCTTTTTGTTTGTTTGTTTTTTTTTAATTAAAATTAGGATTTTATCTCATGAAATATGTAAGCACATTCTGTCCTTTTTTTTTAGAATAACATATAACTGTACAAAACTTTTTTTTTTTTTTTTTTTTTTTTTTTTTTTTTTACGGCGCATCAACAAATCGTGGTTATTTGCGCCGACATGCAGGGTGCAACCAGGAATTTTCTCAGCGAGCCATGAGATGAGAAAATTTCTGGCGCCGGTGGGGATCGAACCCACCATCTCCCGCTTATGAATCCAGCGCACTAGCCACTAGACCACGGGAGACCCCAACAATAGATGGTATATTCCTTTCTGTTTCACTTATAGCTACTTCTATGTGTATATATATATATATATATATATATATATACACATACATATACATACACATACACACATGCATATATGCATATATACACACTTATACATACATATACACACACATCCATACATATATAAATATTTATAAACACGCACACTCATACATATACACACACACACACACACATATATATGCATATATATACTTATACTCTTACACCTAAATATATTTATTTACAAGTACTTCTTACATTAAATCTAACCGTACAAAGTATATCTAATTTTTTTTATTTATTTATTTATTTATTTTTTATTTATTTTTTTTTTTATTTTTTTTATTATTTTTTTTTATTTATTATGATTTTTTATTATTATTTTTTTTTCACTAGAATTACATATAAAAAAAAAATTACATATAAATGTACACAACTTATTTATTTTTAGCGCGGTTCCTCCCTCCCCCATAGGGAGGAACCCCGCTTATAGGGTTGATACAATGAAACAATCCGGAAGTGCCGACAAGAAAATTTCGCGTTTCAGAACCCCTAGAGACCGAAAATAACGGTGGTTCAAATTTGTATATATATATATATATATATATATATATATATATATATATGTATATATTTATATATATATATATATATATATATATATATATATATATATATATATATATATATATATATATATTTGTCTGTTCGCTCTCTAGATAGAAAACGAATGGTCCGATTTTGATGAAATTTGGTACAAAAATCCTTCGTCCAATTTGAAAGGTCAAGTTCGTGAACCAGCAAAATCCGCCTACTGGAAGATGGCGTTTGGGGCGAAATTCGCGCAAAAAAATCGTAACGCTTACGTTTTTGAGTTCTAAGTACTCGTTTTATATGATTCCTGGGCTAGGAAAACGAATGAAACCATTTTCAAGGCGATAGCTTTAACCGTTTTCGAGAAAATTAGAAAAATATTTTTTGAATACCGTTTTTGGTTTGGGTACTTAGAATCATGAGATTCAGTTAAAACATTTTCTGCATGTTCTACTTTCATCAAAACTAATATGTTGAAATTTTGGTTACGTTTGGAGTTAAGGAAGGGTTAGAATAAAATATTTTATTAACAGACATAAAAAGTTTTAGTAACTTTGTTTACTTTCCTTAATATCTCGAAAAAGGTTGAGAATCTTGGTAAACGGAAGAATACCATTAGAAAGCTTATTAAATGCTCTACAAAAAAGGTTCTGCTGAAAGTTTTGATTAGACGATGTCAATCAGAGAAATATGTGCTTAAAACTTTAAAGTAATTGATTTCCCTTATTCGAACTGTTCTTTTTGTCTGTTTTTATTCCTTGTTATTTTTTAATTGCTTATAGTTGGATAATGTATTTGATAACAAATCAGGTTAAGAAAACTAAGAAAAACAATTTAATCTTAGAGATATGGATTTCCAAGATAATATAGCTTTTCAAATGCCTAGCGGGGTCCTTCCTAGGGCGGGGACCCACCCAGGTAAGATCGTAAATAACACCTTTCTTGAGAGTAAAGATGGAACTGTCAACTTTGGTCCTCCTCTACCTCCCGGCACTTTCATTGCTGACGAAGGCTACCACTGACCAGCCAAAACGTCCTAAATATAGATTTTTTAACAAAAATCGTATTGAGGTTTATTTAGCCGAATCCCAACCATTCCATCTTTATTTATCACCTCGACGGCTAACTATCTAATCTTCATGCTTTCTAGAAATGTGGACCCAAAATAATAACATCTTCTATTTTAATCATTTTAAATGAGTCTAGAGATAAGAACGGAACCGCGCTAAGATGATGCAGTTCCTGCGAGTCGGACTTTTTTTCTCATTAAATTAAAGCACTTAAACACTAGAAGGTATATTCCTTTCTTTTTTCACTTATAGTTACTTCCACATATACATATACCCATACATACACACACATACGCATCCACACATATAATACAATGGAAAAGAGATTATATCTTTTAAAATTCTTCCAAATATTAAGCAGAAGAAAAAACTAATATAATTTAAATTCTACCAAGAAATATTTCAATAAATCTCTTCTACTGGGATGGCAAAATATAGTTACGACCACTAACTACTAATTAATCAAACTTACACATTTCACCACTTCCAGTCATTCCTTGTACACATTTCACCATTTCCAGTCATCCCCTGTACACACTTCACCACTTCCAGTCATCCCCTGTACACATTTCACCATTTCCTGTCATCCCCTGTACACATTTCACCACTTCCAGTCATCCCCTGTACACATTCGTTCATTTCAGACTGACTTCATAATGCAGTTAGGATTAAATGGAAGGCAATTCAATTCATTAGCAGGTACAGGGGTCTCCCGTGGTCTAGTGGCTAGCGGGCTGGATTCATAAGCGGGAGATGGTGGGTTCGATCCCCACCGGAGGCAGGAATTTTCTCATCTCAGGGCTCGCTGAGAAAATTCCTGACTACACCCTGGAGGCCAGCGCTAATGGCCAAGATTTGTCAAATTAGCAGGTACACTTCGACTGTTGGCTTGTCGAATAGCCATGTTATCTCCATGATTCAACATTCGAATGTAAGTTTGTTTAATTAGTATTTATTGAAATATTTCTTGGTAGAATTTAAATTATATTAGTTTTTTCTTCTACTTAATATTTGGAAGAATTTTACAAGATATAATCTCTTTTCCATTATTATTTCTATATGGGCTCATTATAATCTATTAGTATTTGTTTCAGAATTTACACGTTTATGTACAATATTTACAACAAACTAAAAGAGATACCTTTTCGATTAGGGCTCAGAAACTCATTTATACTTGTGTATATGCATAAGTTCAGTGCTAAAGCTTATGTAGTTTAAGTTCCAAAATCAACGATCAAAAGGAAATAATTTAAGAAAGAGTTTGAGGTTAGACAACAATATTTAAAGAGTGTACTTTTTAATAAATAGATTAGATAGTGCAAACCTAAATCTGAAGGAAAAGCTAAATCGCCCGAAATTTATAACCGTATACTTTTTTCCGTAGTAAATCCCATAAACCAACCAACACTTATAAGGCCATGACTTGTGGACCTGATCCCTAACATGGCTACCGTAGGAATCTTACTATAAATTCCAAGCTAAGCTAATTAAACCTGGAACCACGCCCACAATTAACTGTCCCCCTCTCCAGCTAGCCTTTTATATCTTGATTACACTATTTGGCAGAACAATCCGACGAGAGGGATACAAATATATGATCATGTATTAAGTTCCACTCCAATTAATTTGTTCGCACCTTGCAGTAAATGTTTCCCTGTATTAACTGTCAGAAATGATCCCGCAGTTGTGAGGAATAGTTCTCTATCTTCCCATCGGTAAGCCCATATTCTTATTCTTATATCTAATCTAATATGTAATCTGTTATTCTTATATCTGTTTTCCTAATAATCCAAACACTTCTAGAGCACATTGTTCTTCTATATATTATGTTCTAGTATTTTATGTTTTTGTCTTTTTTCATATATGTATGTGTATTTGTGTATGTAGGCATATATATATATATATATATATATATATATATATATATATATATATATATATATATATTTCAGTATTACATCCGTCCTACTTGTTTTTTACAGCCCTGATGAAGGCTTGAAGTTCAAGCCGAAACGTCGGCACAATAAAACCATTTTTATGATAAAATGTAGTTTTATTAAGTAGCAGTGACCGAACCCCGACAATCCCTACCTTTCATCATCTACGGTCAGCGATCTCCTCTCAATGAAATGTTTATTTCTATTCTAAGCCTTCCAAATGGTACTAGGAATAAGAACGGAACTGCGCTAAGATAAGATTTTCTGAGAGTCGGACTTTTTTTTTAATTTGCAGTAGGTAAATATTTGAAATTTAGTGTTTAGAAATTCAAACACAAACTAATTATAGATATGATATTGGGGAAAAAATCCTAAACATGGTAAGGGTGCTTATAGCGTGAAATGGAGAGAGAGCAAAGAGGAAGAGCAAAAAGCAAGCGCAAAATTTTGCTATGCCAACAGTTTTAATCGTTGCTATGCTCTCTCCTTTGCAAGTTGGTCCACCCTGTGTACTCCCCTTTAAGCTCACGTGTTTAATATCTCCGCTACGCGTCTCGGCTCTTCCGCTTTTCTCTCTCTACGCTCCAAGTATCCTAAGGATTAACCAGACCCCACCCTTAGTGTTTTTTCACCAAAAACGTACTTGATAATTATTCAAAATCAACAATGTATCATACAAATAAACATTTTACGATGCACTGGCTACCCAACAAGAAGAAATAAGGAGTACGTAATGTAGCAGACTGAGAAGCTAAATTAGCAATTCGTCGGCATCCTCCAGACGTACATTACACGACATCGCAGAATCTTCAAGCCTTATCTGATGTACATATCAACAGATGAATAGTAAGATCCTTGTAAAAATCGACTGAAAACAAGCTTCATGAATTCAAGAACAGTGTACATGATTGTTCATGCAGTAAAACGACTAAATAGACGGACATAATACCCCCCCCCCCCCTCATACACGAGCATTCTTTCTCTACGTTCTTTCCTTTCAGTGACGAGAGGATTATATTTCTCTCGTGGCGACTAACGGCCAGACTTTCCTTTAATCATTCCTCTCAAGCTATCCCGCCGTTCCATCCGTAAGGATTCATAATCCTCTCGTCGCCACTAACGAGAAATAGCAATCCGTGAGGATTGTTGACTGAAATGTATCCGGCAGGAAAGAGTGTTCGTGTATGAGGGCTTTCCTCTCGCGTTCAGAAGGATTGCGTGTCCTCTCATCCAATCCCGCAGTTTTAATGATGGACCGAAGGAAAGTGGTAGCAATTGCTGCTATGGCAGTTGATGTATATATATTACATTCCATGAGTATATTATTTTGATTTCAAATTGATAAAATTAATTTTGTGTTTTAAAATCAATTCATATATTAAAAAAGTCCGTCACGCAGGAGCTGCATAACTAAGCACTTTCCTCAGAATTTGGGTAGTGTAGATTGCTTTCCAGAACAATTTGCTTAAAATATCCTACATAAATAAAATAAAAACATGAATAGTTCTCTTTTAAATTTGTAATGAGTAACTGATCAATTAATAATTTGCTTCCAGAGTTATGTTTACACATGGTACCTATTACACTTCGTAATAAATACAAAAAACCTCATATTATCGTATTTTGATCTAACGCAGGAACAGGATACAGTCACTCTAGTGGTAGAAAGCGCTCCTTGCGGCGGCTTTGTGAACCTACGTCTGACGGGCTTTTCTATTGAAATATATTACAAATTAAACCCCCGCTTTCCGATTGACCGATTCAGCTCATTTCTACAACACTTCTTTCTCATGAGTTACCCACGACGTATACCGCGTTTCGTTACAATACAGCAGAAATTACGACCGGTATGAGTATATTAAGAATTTGGGTCAGGAGTAAACCCCCCCTTCTAATGAACCGATTTAGTTTATTTTTACAACAGTTATTTACCTGTGGATTACCACTACGAATACCGAGTTCCGTTGAAATATACCAAAAATCACGGCTGGTAGTGGCGAATTGGTATTGTGGGTCCGGAGTAAACCCCCCCTTCTAATGAGCCGATTTAGATTATTTTTACAACACATATTTACCTGTAGATTACCACTACGAATACCGAGTTCCGTTGAAATATACCAAAAATCACGGCTGGTAGTGGCGAATTGGTATTGTGGGTCCAGAGTAAACCCCCCCTTCTAATGAACCGATTTAGTTCATTTTTATATCTCACTTTTCTCTCTATATTACCACTACGAATACCAAGTTTCGTTGAAATATAACAAATATTACGGCTGACATAGTCAAATTAGTGTTTTGGGTTCGGGGTAAACCCCCCTTCCGGTGGACCGACTTTGGTGGTTAACGAACTCGTTCAATCGTTTGCTAATTGAATGCTATATACCAAGTTTCGTGACGAAAAAACAAAAACTCTGGCCGCTATCGTGTTAACAGACACATATATATATATGCATATATATATATATATATATATATATATATATATATATATATATATATATAGATATATATAAATTTTAACGGGGGTCATTTTCGGTGTCTACTAGGTAGGATCGATAAAGATTTGAAGAAATTTTTCAAAAATTCCGTCATGAGTCCAACCTCAATAGCTACTTTCCTTCGGAGGAAAGTGCTAAAAATTGTAATCTACAACAATAAATGTTTGTAGTGAACTATGTTTATGAAAAAAGTTATTTGGATAAAAGTTTTAATACCTAACTTTAATAATAATACCTAACTTTATCCAAAATTTTCCTAATGAAATAATAATAATAATACCTAACTTTAATAATAATACCTAACTTTATCCAAAAATTTTCCTAATGAAAAAGTTCATTTTCAATAAAAACTACAAGTAAAATAAAAAAAAATTTAGTTTAACTTAAACTTTTTAAAAATAAAAGGTAACTTGAATTTTCGAACCCTGGTATAAATAATCTTAAGAAGAGGTTTTATAATTTATTAACACAACTAAAACAATTACGAATTAAATAGGGTATTTACTTTTGGGATATTCCAAGCCAAATCATCCAGTCAAAATGCATTTCGACACCCAAGGTTGTCAAATTTTGATGAAACTTGGTGAGTATTTTGTAGAAATGGACATGAGTAAAAGTACCAACTTTTATGTTGTTATGTTCATTAGTTTTTGAAATGCAGCACTTTAAAAATTCTTAAAAATGTGCAAAATATCATTGATAGTACATCTGGTAATAATCTATACTTTTACAACTTTTCCTATAACACTGTTAATTTTAATGATAGTGAGTAAATGTTTTTAAAAATTGTTCAGCATTCAATCGTGAATGGAAATATATTGCTATATATAAGATTTAAAGCCATAGAAATATTTGACGCAGTGTCTCCATAGATATAAGTAAAGTTAAAAAGCTGATAGCTAAGAAGTAAGGACTGACACGCAATCCTGCTGGATACAGTGGAATCTGAGAGGAAAGACGAGTGCCCACTAACGAGAGGAAAACTAAACGGATTATATCAAAGGGAGCCGACTGAAGGGATACCCCGACCGGCACGCTTTCCTTCCTTACCCATACACTGGCGTTCTTTCCGTGCGGATTCATCTTTCCTGCAGGAAAGAATGCTCGTGTATGGCCGGCTAATGCTCGTCTATGGCAGGCTATTATCGTCTCAGGATTGCCCACACAAGATTGACGCACTCCTAAATTATATCAAGACAAGACAGACCAACTTGTCCTCATTGCAATACAGAATAATCCACAAAACATCTACCTAAGACATTCTAACAGGTTGTAAACTCTGGACTAATATTAAATTAAAATTTGACAGAATTCCGATTAACTCATTAAATACCTTTTAGACACTCATTTACACAAAAGTAAAATATAACAAAAACCATTTAGTTAATGTTTTTGGCATTCATTGGCACCTGAAAGCATTTAGGAAGTAGGTATATATCATCATGATATCGTACCAAATGTTGCGATATTTTTGATCCTAGTTTCCTAAAAGGGCAAGATGTATCTAAAATCATAGGTGTGAAATCATATTTACTGGCTATGTATTTCTGTCCTTATAACCGTGCATTGGTTTAATGCATATAACAGAAAAGTAAACATTCTACCAAAAACATTCTACATTATTTTAATTAAAACAACATAAATCTAGAAAAATATCTATTTCGCAATATATTTAGAATATTCCATTGCCTCTGATGTACCTAGAATAGAGGTTTTAGTAATGGCTTCTCTACATCAGCTGTAACAAAGCTCACAAATTTGCCATCAGCTGACATAAAACAGTCATTACTTACAAGTCATTCTCTTGTCATATTCGGCTATAGACTATTCTACAGTAACCAAACTATAAGTGAGTGCTCCTGAGAAATTAAATAACATGCATTTAAAACATCATAAATATATATTTATAAAGTCCGTTTTAATTGATTTACTGCCAGCTATTAGCCGATTATTGATCAGGGTTTTGAAACATACTTATTAATTTTATACTTGGTTTTTATTGCCTTTTTGATAAGACATTAATATTACTCGATGTTCCCGGAAAAAATATTGTATTAATTTCATATTAATCAAAAATATTGTAAGTTTCATAATACCTCTTTTCCGTAAGAGCTATAAATAAACCGTCGGAGGCAGATTCCGGTCACGTGCCGTCAATTTGACATGCCTGCTCAAGAAAGAAAAATATTAAGCATTTTTATTTAAGCTTTACGGATTAGGATATTATGTAAACATGGTAAGATGGCGATATTCCTATGAGTCGGATTTTCGAATAAACGATATTTTAGCCTTAACAAATTCACTGCCCCCGTAAATTACGATATCTGACCCACTGTGCACGCTACCTATTTAGGCAATATGAACTGGACTCGTCTGGCGTGTTATGGGCACTTGTATAGTTTCATGGTGGACATACCTGGCGTTCGTAGGCAACGGAGGGGATAATCTAGAGTGCCCAAAACGTTACGTGGGAATGCAATGAAAATGCCACTACAATTAATTGCCAAAAAAAGTAGTACTCAAAATATTTCAGACGATTAAAGGTATTTCAGCAGATCGGAGGTATTTTTAGCTGATGGAAGATATTTTACCTTTTCGGAGGCGATGCGTAATATGTATCATTTAAGAATGGGAATTTTCAGCTCATAAGAGGTGTTTCAGCAGATCGGAGGTATTTTTAGCTGATGGAAGATATTTTACCTTTTCGGAGGCGATGCGTAATATGTATCATTTAAGAATGGGAATTTTCAGCTCATAAGAGGTGTTTCAGCAGATCGGAGGTATTTTTAGCTGATGGAAGATATTTTACCTTTTCGGAGGCGATGCGTAATATGTATCATTTAAGAATGGGAATTTTCAGCTCATAAGAGGTGTTTCAGCAGATCGGAGGTATTTTAGCTGATGGAAGTTATTTTACCTGGTCGGAGGTCTTGCATATGACTGGGTATTTGTAGCTCATGGAAGGTTTTTAGACGATGGAGGTTGTTTTAGGTGATCAAAGCGATTGCAGACGATGGAACATTTTTCAACTCGAAGGAGGTATTTCAGCTAATTGGATGAACAAAACAGAATGAACAGATGGAATGGAATTTTGCTTTAATTGCTACTTTTATATTTATGTACCCTTCGGAGTAAATCCCAACTTCTATTGAACTGTTATGGTTTTTTTTACAAAAAATTTTAATCATAGCAGGGCACAACGTCTATTATGTATCGTTGCAAGAAAGTAAAAATAACGGCCATTAAGGGTCAATTAATAATTTGGTTCAGGAATAAACTCCTTTTCCTTATACAATGATTGATTTGGTCTTTAGATACAAATAAAATCTTCTCATTATAAGGACATGAGTTTTGTTGCAATATAAAAAAAAAAAATAAAACGTTAACGGTTAAGGAAGAAAACGGGAAGGACTTTTTAAGATTTTAGTTCCACCGTTTAACTACAATGGTGATTTGGTAACTTAATTAATACCTAGTATGAAAGATAACGCAAGAAAAAAAGTCCGACTCGCAGGAACTGCGTTATCATAGCGCGGTTTCGTACACCTCGAAGAAATGGAATAGATTAGGCATCACAAATCACATGAAACTTGCAGTATACAACTTACACAGAAGCGGATAATTCTTAACTCTCCTCCCACAAGGTGTTTTTCAGAACACCAGTTAATTTTCCAAATGAATACAAGTTTAATAAAAAAAAAAGAAAATGTTTTATAAATATATTTATAATTAATTAAAAAAATAAAATATAAAAAATCACAATATAATATAAATATTTTTTATTAATAATTCTCTTTTTTGTCGACCAATAATACTTTTGTTGCACTGAAGACATGTTTGGTTTCCTTTCCTGTTCTTTTCCCGTCCGTGTTCTTTTTCCAAGTTCGTGTAGAATTTCTTCATCGGCAACCGAAAGAAAATAACTTACCATATAAACGTGTAAAAGAACGGTAAATAGTCATGAAATAACTCCTTCAGCTCTACATACATGAGGAAAAAGTTGTCACGTATACCACAAGGCGGTGTCGTATCCAACACTGAAACTCAGTTTTCCAGAGATATACGAAAATTACGAGTCTGAATAAAGGTCAATGACTTTCCTTTCTTGTTTGTTGTCTAGAGGACTACTGATAGATAGGGTAATTCACGGTTACAACCCTCTACCTATGCCCAGATAATCACCGTAAAAGAAATGAAACGGAAGGTGTCGTATTCGACACCTGTTTGTGGTAGGAGGGAATAATTCTTATTCTTGAGGAAGGCTGTATAAGTCAATACAATTATGTACTGAAAACGTACTTACTCTTCGACTACTGCTCAGAAGGCTCTATGCCAAACAACCAAAAAGTCGTTATAATTTTAAGTGTCTTGTTTTACTAGCGAATTCATTTTAAACCTTAATAGATATATTCCCTTTGAAAGTACTACAGAAGTACAAATTTGTAGCAGTGACGGACTAAAAGAAATAACTCGAAAATATAATGCAACAGCTTACATTCATAAGATGTCGAGACTGTCATTTCACAGATGAATGGCGACTGACCCTTGATTTAATAATTACCTTTAATTTTCTTGTCATATTTCTCGGCGAAGGTTCTGAAATACTGCCAGATAGAATGAGTGATAGGATTATATAAGTAAGAAGAGAAGGGGATGACTAAGCTTGAAGGAAAAGGGAGAGAACCGATGGTGCGGAAGTTCTGGCTTCCTTCAGGAAATAATCAGGGCTAATTCTCCACGTCAACGAGATTCTGGAGGCCACTTCTTCCGCATGGGCCCATGTTCCGGAGGGTCGGGGCATATAGCAGCCCTTCATTCTTCCTGGACATGGGGGGGACTTATTGGTTATTTAGGCAAGAATTCTTAGAGATATTGTTTAGAAGGATGATCGTGTCCACCAAAGTTGGAGAAAAACGGCTTCATCTGTGGGGAAACTCTGAATATGTCGCATTCATGGCAAAGAAAACAACACTTCTAATGGTACAAAATCTTCCCAACTATTTAGCACTTTCCGCATTGAGGCCGCACGCGTGAAACAATTTTTGAAACTTTTTTGAAGTCCACCTAAGAGGTATATATAAATGTTTGTCCGCTAACACGATACCCGCCAGAGTATGTTTTTTTCGACACGAAACTTAGTATAAAGCATTCCGCAAGCACACATTTGAAAAAATTTGTTAACCACCAAAATAGGTCCATCTTGAGGGGGGGGGGGTACTCTGGACCCAAATTACTAATATACTTACTAGCCAACGCCCACCCTTGGCTTTTCGGCCATGAGATGGCGCGCTGCCCAGTAGAGACGAGACCTCGTTAGTGCTTTAGACGAAACCTTTGTAGATCGTTTAGATTACGCAGGGGGCACCACGAGCAGGCGATCAACTTCACCCCCCCCCCAAATTACTAATATGCCCATATCTGTCGTAATTTCTGTTGTATTCAAACAGGAATTAATACACTCCATTGGTATCTAATGAGAAAGATATATTTGGAGATAAATAAATAAATTGGTTCATTAGAAGTTGGGATTTACGCTGTATTATGACCAGATGTTGTCTGTGTAAAGAGGAAGCCAGTTTATTAATAATTAATAGTAAATTCAATCAAAAATACTTTTTATATATTTTTTATGACAAAAATAAACTTTATATTAGTTTTTTCTAAGAGTTGTTTCTTTCCTCTTTCATTCTAATTACATTATGAAATTGAGAGATAATCTTATTTCTAAGTAAACCATTGGAAAGGTGATTAAATTCTACAACATTTGTAGAATTCGGTACCCTACACGATTTTTTTCTTTTTTCTTTGAAGAGTAGTGATTTTCAAAATGTTTTCACAAACCAGAAGCTTTATTTATACTTTTGAAGTCATATTGCTTTTTGAATAAGATACTTGTTTATACTGTGGATGTACATTAGCGTTAAAGAAATATAAAGGCTGATTTCAAAAATTTAATTATACGTTGTAGAAAAATTTGTACAAACAGAGAACATTAGAGTTGTACTACAAAAAATTAAGGTTTTTTCTAAAGAACCGTTATAACTGCATATGTCTGGAACAGAGTAAGATACAAATGTGTGGTTGGTGTTGCTGAACTACATTTTTTGTCTAGCTTCATCCCCTGGAGTATATTCATTAAATTGCGATACACCCTGTAGAGAAAACTTCTAGAGACCACTCCCAGAGTGTTGACTTATAAACAGATCGACAGCAGTAAAGTGGGAACCCCAAGCAATTTCAGCTCGATGTGGTTAATGGCTTAGATATGATGGGTATTTTCTCGAAATTGAGGCTGCATTTTCACACCGGATCATAAAGTCCCTTTTATTGTCATGAATAAGATTTCAAGTATGGCGCGTCGTCCGAAGAGCTCTTCACGGGATTAATGATACAAGAGGGCGTAAAATGAGATACAATTGCTTCTTACATTTTCTGATATAGATTCCATAATATAGAATAGAATTTTTCCATAATATAGAATAGCGATTTTTCATAGAATGATAATAACTGGTATCATTTGTTGAATCTCTTTATATTTAATTAAGCATATTGGCTTAATATTGACAAGGAGGCAAAAAAAAAAAAAAAAAAAAAAAGGACATTATAAAAGAAAGTAATGAAAGAAAACTAACAATTTTATTTGGAACAATACAAATGTTTTATACACAAACATGATTTAATTTTAGGTGAAATTTATGGACTTAAAATATCTTGGAAAAGTCTGTGATTTACATTTTATTTGTTCCAGTCGATAAAAAATTAAGCTTCTAGAGGCTAGATGGATGGATCAACCTCCAATTCTCTGTGGATCTGGCAGTTCTTTTCAGAACCAAGGAGCATTGGACAGTATTTGGTGTACCTTATTTTGAAATGAGGGCTTCAGAAGTCAAGGGGTCTAAAAAACATTTTTGAAAGAAATGAGTTAGATACAGGAATGGGTTAATTTTTTGGAAAGTTCCTACCATCTAGCTTGTGTTCTTTTGAGTATCGTCTCTTTTTTAATATCAACTTTTATAAGTCCAAAAAAACAGGTCCAAAAAAAGGGGTTTAATTGCGGATTCTCTAATTCATTTGCATATTAATTAAAACCGGATGATGTACCTATTATGTATCATCGATAATAAACAGTTAAGGGCCTGAGGATTCGTCTAGTATGATAGGAACTGTAAAAATCTAGTTTTTGCTATTACCACATATGTTCAACTTTGCAGACCTTTGACCTCCAGTCCTCAAATGTTTGTAGACTTTTTAAATGTGTGTTAGTAATACTTTAAGAACAAAAGGAACTACCATTTTCCTATACTCCTTACAAAAAAATAGTGAATTTATTTTTAAGATGTCAAGTAAAGGTTATGATTCTTCTTAGGGAAAATGTCAGATTTGCAGAAAAATGTTTATTTCAAACATTTCGGCATGCTCTTTACATCCCTCTTCAGCAATTAATGTATAGGCGATGGAGGAAGACCAAAGCTAGCAGTTAAATGACCATGGCAAAAATATTGATTACATTTTCACCATGCTGAGGAGGGTTATTAGATGAAATAATTTGTACTTATTAAATTTCAGTTTTATTTAACATATCAGTAAATCTTTCTTTAATTGTCCTCTAGGAAACTTGTATATACTCTATTTGGTTAACTATTATCACCAAATCATCTGATTTATTTCGTTTAGTCTAGACCTTCGCCAAATATATTTCTCAAATTTTCGTCCACATGAAAGCAAACGACAAAAGATGGATCGTGCAGACAAGAAAATATTTCTAAAGGTGGCGTTCTAGGGAAAAACAGGACCCATAAGAAAGGGGGGAGCGAGATAGCCCCAAAGCTTGGGGTCTTGGAAAAGCAGCCAAGAAACACTTCTTATCTCCCTTCCGTCGGCTGGTATCTCTGAGGGAGGGTCTTCCCTATCTATAGGGGTTACAGGTATAGGGCTGGTATCATACGGCAACCTTTAAACATTTTCTATAGCTATTCCTGTTGTTGCTCTCTCTTGTTGGTCTAGTAGTTATGGAACCTCAACGGGGTACTTCTAGGACCTCTAGTAGGTCTTAAAAGTGACTTTTGGTCCTGAAAAGTGTTTTTCAACGACTTGCCCTTTACATAAATTTTACCGTCTTCCCCAAGGTTTTCCTTTAATATTTGTATATATTTATGGCTTACAAATATTTCTTTATATCAAATAGCTTAATAGACAACACTTTATTTTAAATAGAATATATAGTGATTCTCGGAAATGAACCCAATTTTTCAATGATTTTTTTTAAATAGGAAGGTCAAAATTTAAAGAAAACAGTTTTACATACTAGTCATTCTTATTACAATTACCCTACTGGTTTGACACCCAATTTGATACCTCTTCAGTAGCATTAACAAGGGGAGTAACCATTTCTTATAAGTACCTTCTGAGATAATACAATAGTTATTTATATGGTAAAAAAAAAGGAAGCTGTCTTCTTTACAGAAGGAAATTCTTAGGCGCCACAACAGGAAACACACAGTATACTATACGGAAATTACTCCTATATTCACTATTGCAGACTCTCAATTGGCTTATGGCCGTTAACTTTTCAATACTGACATTAAATTTAAGATAGTTGGCTGGTTCTGGATGTGAGAAATTACAGATTAATCTTTAAACTGGATTGATAGATAGATAGATAGATATTTATTTGTGTAAGATACATCTTGTACAAATAATTTCAATATTAGACACGTTGTTTCTTTCCATTTGAGTCTGGTAAATACTATAATGTTTCAACAATTTCACATCAAATGACAATATAAATGTTATATAGTTCTAAAGTTAACTTAATATATAATTTACATCATTAAAATATTTGTTATATTCATACGTTATTTATATTAATCATACATTTGTACTAAAAATTTCTAATATTATTTTTATAATTTTTTTTTTAACAATAAAATACATATCAATATTACCTTAAATGTATCAGTATTATAAAAATGTTTATTAAATTCCGCTTCAAGATACAAAAAATTACAAAAACTAAAACTGAAAGTAAAACATTGTTGATTGGAAAAATTGTTGATATTGTGAATTTACTCATTGATACTAAGAGAGTGAAACTTGTTACAGATAGTGTCAATGAATTTATAAAGCCGATTCAATTCCTCTATGGTGGTTATATTTAACAAATTTTGAATAGCCTGAAGGTGAGAGGTGGATGAATGAAGGTGAGATGTAGAAGTGGATGAATTTAAAATATCTTCTCTGTTTTCTTCAAGTGCTGAACAGTGTAGGAGGAGGTGGTATAGACTATTATTATTTATTTACTGTTTGCAGAACGGACAGAGATCATTAGCTTTGAGGGAGAAATGCTGACTTCCTTGGTATAGTTTCTATATACACAGTGTTAAATATCCAACGACGATAACGATAACAACGAACGACACGATCGAACGAACAACGATAACGATTTTTGAACAACTCTCCAACTTTTGAAGACAGTGAATTATGGATTAGTGTTAACAGACCTCCACTAGCTCGGCCAGTTTGATTTAATTTTATTCCATTACTACTGTATGGGGTGTAGTCCAGCCAGGGGGGAAGGACGAAATCATCTTCTATAAGCCATGACTCTACAAAACATAATACTAAATTTCTTCTAATAGCTTCACATTCATAACTAGTAAAGTTAAATAGATTTTTAAACCCATTAATATTGCAAAAGAACAGTTTAAGTTCTAATTCCTGAGGCGACGATTGGAGTGAGTGGCAGCTAAGTTGTCAGGAAGGAATTTTATCCTTTGATGTCTCGGATGAACATCGAGGCCGAAATCTGAATTTATCTAATTTTTCATTAGTTTTTTATTAGTCTGTTCTTCAAGAGATATATTTATTTGTTCGCCCCTGTCCTGTGATTGGGTGATAAGATGGGAAATGTCCGAATCCTGTTCTTTAAGAATAGACTCAACTTCATTGAGTCGGTAGAATGAGCCTCTTATTTTAAAGAATCCTTTCCTGTAAGACACATTTTGATCTATATTCCGAAGGTTTAGAAGATATGAGTGTATTTTCTTCCCTTCTTCCCTTTCCTCTAGAGTTTTATCATGATTAATGGAAATGTTTTTACTCTTTAGTTCTGCTTTCTGTTTAAATATTTCCTGTTTAAGAATGTAGCTATTTAATGACACTAATATAGGTCCCTTTCCTAATCTATAACAATTATTCACAGAGTAATCAGGAAGGCTTATATTTACATCGTTTAAAACTTCTTTTACCTTTGCTAACGAATTTTCATTTTCTGTAGGTGGGATATTATAAATAACGAAGTTATTTTTTCTGAGCTGGCGTTTCAAGAAATTTACTTCCTGTTCCAGCCTATCGGTTTTTTCTACGAGGGAAGCACAAGTTTTTTTTTTATAGAATTAAGTTCTTTAATAAGTTCAGCATTTATTGCATTATTTTTTGCAAGGTTTTCATTCATATCCTTGATAGCCCTCATTATGTCTTCATTGCTAACTGTCATCTTGATTACTAAAGGTTACGTATTTAATAAATAGGAGTGTAATCTTTAGAACCTTCTTGTTGTCTAGTTTTCTTAATGACTCTTAAACTGGATTGTATTTTGAGTTAAGCGCCCGGTCAATATCTTTAGCAAATAAATTTTTTTCTGGCTTTTACTAATATATTATTTCTGTTGGCTAGCAACCGTTGAGGATTATTTAGATCGGTAAAATACTCTTCCACAAAATTTGAAGCTGCAAAAGGTTGAAGCGCGCTAACCGTTGCTCAGGAAGAAATAATTTATATATATATATATATATATATATATATATATATATATATATATATATATATATATATATATATATTTATATATATATATATATATATATACATATATATATATACATACATACATAGGGCTTGTGGTCTTGACTCGACGCTTCTTGAACCAATTCTTGAGCGTCACTCTGTGTTTACTCTGGCTGAGTAAGCGTTGCTAATGGAGCCCAGCTCAACACTATCCCCTTGCCCCCCCCCAAACCCTGTCCATTGATGAGTGTTTACGCATAGGCCATCCGCCATGTTTGTTTTTTTTTTGTTAAATTAATTTCTTTCTTCCTTATTGGTTCCATTAGCCGACTCCCAACCAAAATAAATATTTACACCTCCATCTAGGGAATGAGTTTCGAGGACTAGTCTGATGACTTTGTTCATTACACTTGGTCAAAATCATATGATTAAAAACAAATCGTATTAAAATCTATAAATACATATCTGTATAACGGAGGTTCTTAACGTGGATTTTTCGATCCATATAATGGTATAAAAGACAGGAACTGAAAAGGAGATATGGACTCTTACGACGACTGCTGGGAACTAAAACTTCTAACATACAGAGAATTCAGGGCATTCCGATCCAAAGTCCTTCGCAAAATAGTCAATGCTACTTTTTACGTTTCCAATAAAACTCTTCATAATGACCTAAACATCCCTTTCGTTCAAGAACTGGCAAAATCCCGCTTCCTAACCTTTCATTCCAAATTGTCCTTCCGTCCTAATCCCAGAGCACAAACACATTCCTCCCAAACCTACCCACAAAACGCGCCTAGAAGGCTCAAGAGACATTGGCCTCATGACCAACTAATCGACTAAAGGAGAAAAAAAATAAATATTCCAAATCAGGAAGTGCCAATATTGATTGGCTCCTTCCAAAAGTGTTATCATCATTATTATTTCTTATTCAATTTTTTTTTTTCGTATTTACTTATTTATTATTTTTTATTGAGCTATTTTCATTTATTTTATTTATATTTAAATTATTTTTTTTTAACTTTGTCATTTGTATTAATCAATTTCTTTATATATCATTAATTATATTTGTGAGCAAACTTAACTAATGTGCTTAAAAAATGTACAGATGTTAAATAAACGTATTATTAATATATATATATATATATATATATATAATGGTATAGGGCACTACGTCCTGTTCCCATAAATTACGAATATAAGACAGTGAAAACTGAAATCATGTCCGTTTTCATTAGAGGTAAGAGACAGTTGGTGAACTTGGTTTTCTATGACTATGATCAATACTTACAATTTCCTATATATGTCAATAACAATGTGAACAATTTTCTTTAAACTGTTTCTATAATTAATGAAGTAACAAATTTTATTAGTTCAAAGTTATGGAAAATTTGTTCTCCTGAACAAATACAAATATGTGGTGTCCTTTACCTCCGGGGTACAGTTATGTATTCACAAAATAATTTGTTTAGCGCATTACTGATAAATTCATATAATATTGACATAATTTTTTTCTACTTATTGTTAGTACAAATTACACTAGGCTGTGCCATTGTACAAGAAAATGTTTCCATCAAGTACAACCTCCATGAAGCCAATAGTATATTTACGGGTGAAGCTTTTGCGGCACTGCAATTAGTCAAACACTCAGAAAAATCTAAAATTTTAATCTTAACGGACTCGATGAGTTCATTAAAATCGATTGAAGACAGAACCTCAAAGAACCCAATAGCCCAAAAAATAGAAGAATCCATATATCAAATGCCAAATAAAACACTTGCTCTCATCTGGGTCCCTTCTCACCGCGATATTGGTCTGAACCAGAAGGCAGATGAGGAGGCAAACTCAGCTCGAGAACAGGTCGAAGGAGTAATTTTTATTGAAGAAGCCCCCGCTCCGGACATAAAATATTATTTCAAGAAAAAATTACTATTCCAGTGGTCTGAAGATTGGTTAAAACTAAATAACCACCTAAGGAGAATTAAAGAAGATGTAAAGGAATGGACAACGTCACACCGGCAAAACAGGAAAAATGAAGTGCTGCTAACAAGACTACGAATTGGGCACATTAAATTGACCCACACGCACATACTATGCGGCTTACATCCACCGACATGCGACACCTGCCAGGACATCATAACCGTCGAACATATCCTCCTCCACTGTCCTGTTTTCCATAAGGAAAGAGAAGCCCAAGGAATACCGAAGACCCTGAAAGAGGCACTAATGGACAACCTCGACATAACACAAAAAATAATTGACTTTTGTACAATAATAAAATTACCAGTGTAAATAATTCATTGACCTGCCAATGACTCTTTTCGAGTAGAGGCAGTAAGTTAAAATAAAATAAAAAAAAATTACACTAAATGTGAGTCTTCATGAATAGGAGAGAGCCGAAATAATTTGTCATGGAATTTTGTATTCTACGTGTATAGACACGGTTCGATTCTTCCAAATAATGTTTCATTAGTATTATATTTTATTTTTTTAATCTGTTTTGGTCAACATGTACATAAAATATTTGTGACAATTAACTTGCTCATGGTAGAGTTTATTTTACGTTCTAATTTCAAATAACAAATAAATAAATAT
Source organism: Gonocerus acuteangulatus (assembly GCA_946811695.1). Taxonomy (NCBI): domain Eukaryota; kingdom Metazoa; phylum Arthropoda; class Insecta; order Hemiptera; family Coreidae; genus Gonocerus; species Gonocerus acuteangulatus. The sequence goes on from OX328126.1 coordinate 27,273,074, forward strand.
AAAATGTATGTTGAATATGGAGGGGCCCAATTTATACATATTATAAACATTCGGTTCTTACGTGTAGTATCCAGAAAGGATGGCATACGTAGATAAACTCCCACGCTGGAGGGTTACTCCAACGTGGAAAACATGAAAAAAAAAACATTCGGTTCTTGTGTTTGTTTTTTATACACCGCAATACTCACATTTTTTACTTTCCCCTACACATAATGGGACATTAGGTTTATTTTGTAATATATACACACAATAGACGATCTTGTAATATATACATAAAATTTTAATTTGTCGATAATCAGCAAAAATATACTACATATTTTGCGAATTTGTACATTTTTGTTCACAAATTATAGTGTGAATACTTACACACTTATATATATATATATATATATATATATATATATATATATATATATGTATATATATATATATATATATATATTACTAGCTGTTACCCAGTGTGCCATGCTACACCTACTTTCTGTCTATGACTCTCCCCGTATCAAGATCTACTTGATACCTAGTTGTCTATACCCAGTTACGAAAATCGGTCAAACGATGTAAATTTGTTTTAGTTCATAATGATACCGGCTGAGGCCAGCACAACAGCACTTCATCTAACAGGCGACAGAGGCCAGTAGTAGTCGATTCAAAATGGCCGTCACAATCTGAATGGTTCAGTGTAGCCAATTTTTCTTGAACAAAGCTTTTGACCTTTTGACCAAATTTTGAAATTTGACTATTTTGACCTAGCCTAGGAGATTTGTCGTATCAAGACCTACCTGTGTGCCAAGTTTGGTCAATATCGGTCAAACGGTGAAGATTTGTTTAAGGAACAAACAAACAAATAAATAAACAAAAAAACAGACAGACACGTGATTTTTATATATATAGATATGGTCACAAGTTGCTTTTGAGATTTGAAAAGTCGGCATTTCTTGTTGGCTCCTTTAAATTAAGTATTATTGCAGGGGTCGGGGCAAAATAGTGCCAAGCAATATTTTTAACAAAACTTTACTGTAGCTGCTATATGTTGGAGATTACGGGGGTCTATCAGTTGAAATGGTTAGGGGAAACAAGATTAAGTATCATACAGAGCTTCTAGTCATATTTTAGTAGCATTTGCATCATAGACTGGTAGTCCTTTAGTTAAAAATGTTGCTTGGCATTATTTTACCCAGACCCCCTCAATTCAAAAATGAATTTTCGGCATATGGAATACTGCTATTACAATACTGTGTGATGTCGCATTGATTCCAACAAGGTACATAGTTGATAATAATGGAATGAGGCTAATTGCCTGAAGTGGTTGACTGGAGGCATCAATTTATGGTAACTTGTGGATGATGTCTCGCGCAGGAGGCAGAAACCCGTTAAGCGTTTTGTTTAGATGCTTAGCAAGCTAGAATAAAAGCAAAGGTATATCTAAGCAGCTGGAAGGACTAACTTCGTGTTACTTTGCCTCTACATCTTGTAAGATTTCCGTTCGAGAAGTCGCTGTACTGTTGGTTTGCAGTCACGCGATTCAAACCTCTTTGGAAGTGCAGTCTCTAAGCTGGATGTATCGATATAGCCCCGAGCAGGGCTAATGTCGTGACAAGACTCAGAGTCCGTTGACCTGATTGGTTGGCAAGCTTGGTGAGTCATAGGCCAGAAGGTGGGGGAGTAGTCTGGCAGCATCGTCTACAGCCCGAAGCCACTTTCTCTTTGTATCTCTAAGCTCTTTGATTCTCTCCCTGGAAGCATAATCTCCCTGTACAGCTTTTTTCTATTAGTCGGAGAGCTTGCATGTGTTTTATGCACCTTGAAATTTTTCTATAATGTTCCTCTTGGGTAGATAAGAAGGTAAATATGTGTTTCCAGCACATACCTTGGAACACTAGGTACCGCGCATAGGGGAAATGTGCAAAACAATATTGCCCAAAAATAGTGTTTTATTCAGAAGCCAACTATAAGTTATTTTAAAAAAAAATGCAAATTAAGGTCATTTTACAATGAATAATAAATAAGGCAGACACTTTAAAGGGGGTTAAAATTTAAATAAAAAAAAATAATCAAAGTACCAAGTTAATATTAAATGAAGTGTTTTATTCCCACTGCGATTTAAACAGTGCCTAGAATAACCATATTTGAAAATAATGAGAAAATGGCAGACACTTTTGTGGGGTTTAATTATCAGGAATCATAAAAATAAATGTTGCCTATGATAGACTGCAATACACTGCGTGTAACCGTAAGAGTGAATGAGAGCACCGCGCAGTTGTGGTTGTTCTCTGAGCTCTCATTGGTTCTTGCTCACATGATCTTATACAGCTGTCCAGGCTTAAATGGCAGCGTGAATAAAACTCTCATTTAATATTAGAATAAAAACAAGTTTTACATGTTATATCCCTTAAAACTGTCTGCCGTACTTATTATTTATTGTAAACTTGTCTTAATTTTACATTAAAAATATTTAGCTTCTGAATATAACTCTACTTTGGGGAAATATTTTTTTGCACCTTTCCCGAATGCTCAGTACATGGTGTTCCACGGCAAGTCTAGCTAACTCATAATACTTTCTGTCAACCCAAGAGGTATATTATAGCAAAATTTCAAGATGCCTAAAACACTTCATGAAACGTGCTGTTACTGGCTCTCGGACTATATTAGGAAACTCCAAAATGAAGACATATCACAGCTCAAACCTGACGTCACGTAATTTTCTGGGCACCAAAGGACCACAGAGACAACAAATAAGTCAACCTGCGGGACACATCTAACTTGAAAATGTTCACGCATGACTGGCATGGTTCGGTGCCAGTAACACAGAGATAACAAATCTCTGCATTCATTTCAAATAAGCTACTCTGAATAGTGTCGAGTGCTCCTTGGGGGAGCACTCGACACTATTGTTAGGGATAGTCAGATCCACAGAGAATTGCATGTTGATCCATTTTATCACCCCCTCCGTTGGGGGGAAAATAGGCTATTTTTATCATTTACTTATTAATTTTATATCTGTAACTATGTTAGGTGCCTAGTTAAGTTTTAACTCTGCATCAATCTATCTATAATTTAAGATGTAGCTGTAACACACATCAAATGTATTATTTACCTACTTCCGTGTATAATGTTTTTCTGTTATTTTGTATATATATTAATATTAACTCTGTCGTGCTTTTTTTTACTAACCTCAATTTCAAGCTGAAACGTCGGCAAATAAGAAAACTCATTTTATTTTTAAAAAATGTTGTTTATATTTTACACGACCGAACCCAAACATTTCTACCTTCACATCACCAACGGTTAACGATATCCTCTCCATAATATTTCTTTCTTTGCTCTTCTTTTACCACATAACATTTTTAAATGTTTTCTTTTTAATCTGATCATGGCCACCACCTAACCTCATGTATTTATTTCTGCTGTCCTTCTTTAATGTAGTTGTTCGTTTCTTTAATTCCCCGTTTTCTTATCTTTTCAGCCCAGAGCAAGTTCTTATCCGCACTACCTTTACCTGGATATCCAAGAAGATCGGGATAAACTTTGACGAAGTGTTTCGGTACAATATAGTATCATCCGTTATGACAATGTCTGCCATAACTTCATTATTTCCTTGGACCGACTGGTGACTACTTAAGCACCTTCCGAAGAAATGTAACTGTTGAGTTACCACTCAACCTACCGATACGAAACCAGGTTCCATACCTATCTATCTATCCATATTTATACACATGTATTTATGCTGGCGAATTAACCAGCAAAACGGTTCCCCTTGAGGGGGCTCAATATCCGGAATCAATTTAAGCAATGCTTAACAAAATTTTTCATAAGATTTATGTATTGCATACCTAACGAAAGAAAAATTACGCCCGCTTTTATCTTCGGTGAAGTTTATGCACCTATTGTTCACTTTATATTCATGTCTTTAGATAAGAGATTTATTAACACGATACCGAGGGAGACATGTCTACAGTAACCCTGAACTCATTTGCAACATGTCTATTATATCTGGAACGTCCTCTCCTATGAGGTTGTGCGCTTTGCAGAAGTGTTTGCATCGTGACAATGAAGCCTCTAATGAGAGCGACAATGGAGCTCCATCTGGCGTCCATTGTAACCCGACACCCGGGAGCTCAGGAGGCGTGAAGCCCTTCGGCCGACGAGGAGTACACCCGACACCGGTGCAACCAGCCAGGAAGTCTGGGGGACAATGCAGCGATAGTGCAACTGCACCGCTATGAAAGGCCCCGGGTGCAACGAGGGGAGGTGCATTGCTCTAGACGATCGATTCCTGCACTTAGTGCGCAAGGGACCGGTTTTGTATGCATCCATATCGATCTGCGGTTTACCTAGCTTTTCATGGGAGCTATTCCTATCTTCTCTTTTGAATATTATGCAGAATGTAAAACAGTGAACAGAAATCTGCAAATTTCATAAAACGGTGCAGCATTTAATACTTTTAGAGTCGAACGACGATGTGTCGTTCTTCGCTACTCTTGCAAATAGTGACAAGTGCGATGTAACCTTCGGTGGTGCCTAATGCCTTAACCAGCAGAATCCGTCCACCAGAACGCTGGTTTTTGACACAATTCGCGCGAAAAAAACCTAGCGCTTCCGGATTTTCGGCTTTAAAGTATAGTTTTTATAAGATCTCTAACGTTCAGATTTTTGAGAAATAAAACAATTTTTCCTCACCAATTTTTCGGTCTGGATGCATTGAAATGATGGATTCAGACAAAATGATTCCAACATGTTTGACATTCATCCAATCTTAGATATAAAAATTTTGGTTACGTTTGGATTTAAGGAAGGATTATAAAAAAATATATTTTATTTCTGATATGAGCAGTTTCAAGATTATGGAATCTCTCGTAAACGCTTTGGTAATTGTGGCGAGTGGATAAACCAATGGTGAGTGGATGGTAACCAATTGAAACCAAACTAAAGTACCAACAAAAACGGTTTTGCGGCGCTAATGGCCTAGATTGTTGATGCGCCGAAAAAAAATACGGGTTTGAAGTGATTGTTGATGGGGCGGTATATCTAAAATATGTACGAAAAATCAATTTTTAAAACGGCTCTACGTTTTTCACGTTCCTATATGCCTCTTTAGGGGCCTTAAAAATATGAACAGCTTAAAGAACTCAGTCCTTCTTTGCTGTTATTTCTATGATAACTATTAAAGCATCATTTTTATCTCACATTAGTACACTACTTAAACATTAAAAAAAAAAAAAAAAAAAAAAACACTCAGTTATACTCTAAAATGTAACTTATTAAGTTTTATCACTTTTTTTTTTGCCATTTTTTCTTTCTAGTTTTATGTCTTCTTTTTTATATCTATTATTTTTATTTTATAATTTTTCACTTTTAACGATAACTGTCGTTAAACACATGGTGAGACTCCACTAAGCATTGGTAGATTAAAAACGTAATGAATAATAATTTTGTTGAAAGCGAAACTTTAATATTACTTAGGTGTCCACGTGGTCTAGTGGCAAACGCCTTAATTCTCATTCGCGTGATGGGGGTTCGAATCCCTCCTGTAGGAATTTTCCCCCTTTCAGGGCCCGTTGAGAAAATTCCCGACTGCGCCAAGGATATCGGCGCTAATGGCCCAGACATCGATGTGGAGTTAAAAAAAAAAAAAAATCATGAATTTGTAAACATCTTAGTGATTTTTTTTGAATGGGTGGCCATCTATCCTTCCCCAACCTCTCGAAACTCATTTATATATATATATAAAAATTAGGTGTTTGTCTGTCTGTTGGTTTCTCATATAAATCCAGCCCGTTTGACCGATTTTGACAAAACTTGGCACACAGGTAGATCTTGGTACGGGGAGTGTCAAAGTCTAAGTCAAAATCGTCTACCCGCGCTTTGTGTGTATGTTTGTTCCTTATAAAAATCCACTCCGTTTGACCGATTTTGAACAAACAGGTAGGTCTCGGTACGGGGAGTGTCATAGGCTAGGTTAAAGTCGTCAGGGACTCTCACGGTGGAGGCCACGGGTTCGAAACTGTGAACCCCGACGTTTCTAATTAATTTTTTTTCCCAGATGCAGAAAGTAGGTGTAGCTTAGCATGCCGGGTAACAGATAGTACTAAACAAATAAAAATGAAATTTATTTTAAGCACAATGACTTCTGTAACATTTTCTGTAATCGGAATTGGCACAAAAACAAGTATATAAAAACCAAGAATTTGTCAACATTTCAGCATTCAGATAAACATTTCATTGCATCTAAATACGACCACTTGTTATAATTGAGCGCTACTTCCTCGAGTGCAATCTACCGGGGAACCCGCCCTTTTGATAAAAGCGCGGGAGATGCCACGTGGCCCTCCCTCTTGTGTACACACAAACTATTGTTTCCAGCTACTCAAGTACAAGGCTGTTAATGCATTTCAAGCACAGGGCCATCCTTGGCCGCACCCCAGGCTCGGAGTGCTTTATGAAATCACTCTCCCACTTAATAAATAATTAGTCCTGTGTACACAGAGAGCGCTCAACCCTTCTCGCTCGATAACATTTCATAACAGTTCCATATGGCGGAGGGCTGGTCATCTGGAGATAGGAAGAATTTATTATTCTTCATTAAAAATGTTCATAACGAATATTAAAGTGATGACTGCCAAAATGTTGTTGATTATTACTTTGTTTGTAAAAATTGGCGACAAATCAAACAGAAGAAACAATATAAATGAATAAGAGTCCACCAACCGTACACAATTCAGTTCTAATTCAACGTTAGACCCCTCAAATTGGGGGGGGGGGGAAATAATGATACTGATGAAGAAATAATGGAAGGTGTCCAACAAGATGAAATACTTATTAATTATCATTTATTACTTATTAAAATTGGCTCTACAGGTACTGTAGAATAATAAAATAACAAGCTCTGGTAAATTGAACAAGCCATAACTAAAGATAATCTACATACCAATTGATAGCTGTGATCTAATTGATAAATTAGTCACCTGTTTATAGTAGCAGTAGCTATAGGACCCAAAAATAAAATTGGATTCTCCGGAGGAAGTATAAAAAAAGTCAATACGCATAAAAAAATACAATTTTGACTGTTTGATTTTTTTTTAATTCAGTGACGAATCTTACTGTGAGTATCGAATTTCATATTTCCCCTAATTTTTTCTCTATTTCCTCCCTATAGTAACCCTATAGAGAGGGAGTTTATTCTGCATGTCCCATGCTTTGCATATAACATACATTTTTTATATATTACATTTCGTTTTAAATATATAGATTTTATATAAACAATATTTACACTTTATGTACAGTTTTTTTTTTTTTTCAATATTGAGGGGCATCATATTTTTAACCTAATATGTATCTGGTATAGTCTAAATCTTATATTGAATGTCATTCTAGTAGAATAGAATTTACAGAAATTCCCTCTAACATTAGTCTAGATTAAATATGAAAGAGCAATGAAAAACTTTGCAAATACAAAGCATATAGTAAATATAAATATAAGACATAAATATAAAATATAAATATTATAAATAAATACAAAATATAAATATAAAAAGAAAATAAATAAATATAATATATACATACACATATACACACCCATATATACATATATACATATATATATATATATATATATATATATATATATATATATATATATACACACACACACACACATACATACATATACACTTACACACACACATACACACACATACACACATATATACACATACATACACAAAACATAAATATAGAATACAAATATAAAATTCAAGTATAAAATACTAATGTAAATATAAATATAAAATATAAATATAAAATATAAATCTAATATATAAATATAAAATATAAATATAAAATATAAATATAAGATATAAATATAAAATATAAATATAAAAATAAATTAAAAATATAAGTATAAAATATAATTTTAAATATAAATATAAAATATGGGTATAAAAATATATAAATATAAAATACAAATATAGAATATAAATATAGAATGTAAATATAAAATATAGATGTAGAATACAAATATAAAAATATAGATATAAAATATTATTATAAATATTAGAATATAAAGCTAACAGATAAATCAATATAAGCAATATAAATCATTGTTCCTCCATCTTTACTCATACATGAGATTTGCCAACAACACAGAGGTTCCGAATCTAATATCTTAATCTTGAATCTTCGTGTACTTGTTTGATCAGTTTTTCTAGAGCCAGAGGATATTTTTCGTAGAGCTCCTTTGGGCTTAATGACCACTCTTTTTTATCTTTTTTAATAGTGTTTGTTAACGTTAACCTGTATTCTTCTGTAAGTGAGCAGTCGTAAATTAAGTGAAAGTACGTTTGTTCAGTATGATTGTCACAAGTGCATGTGTTGAAGTCAGTGAGTTTGTATTTGTGTAAATAACTATTTATTGTTCCATGACCTGTGAGTAGTTGTGTGAGGTGGTAGCTTGTTTTGTGTGTGTGTTTGAAGTTGTTATGTTTTATCTCTGGTATAAAGTATTTTAGGTGTGCCCCTTTTTCAGTTGTTGTCCACCTTTCCTGCCATTTTATGTAATATTTGTTCTTTAATAAATATTTTAAATGTTCAGTAGATATCTTTTCATATATAATTGGGAGGTTAGTGTCGGTTGAAGCTGATTTTGCCAAAACGTCTGCTACTTCGTTCCCCTCTATACCTGAATGTGCTTTTACCCATTTGAATTTGACTATTGAGTTTTTAGTTTTGATCGTATGTATTTTCTGTCGTATATTGTCTACTAGAGGGTCGTGTACATTGTAGTTATTCAGTCTTTGTAGTGATGTTTTGCTGTCAGTGTTTATTAGTACGTTCGTGTTTTGTATTATGTTGTGTTCGTCTAGATAGTCTAGTGCTTTCTGGATAGCAAGAAGTTCTGCCTGGTTATTTGTGCATTCCGGTCCTAGTCTGTATTTCATGGTTTGGATAGCTGTTTCTCCTTGGTATACAACGAATGCACATCCTACATGTTCGTTTTGTTTGCTACCGTCAGTGTATATGGAGAGTTGTGTTGTTGTCTCTTCGGAAGTTGTGTTTGTCGAAGGATATACCCATTTACTGTGTGGTGTAATTACTTCTACATTATCAGCTGATATTTCATCCACATCTTCCCTTAGTTTTACTACCTTGTAATAATCACTGTAGATATTAGCTAGAATAGATATAGGCATTATATTAGCAAGAACGCAAGAAGCTTCTAAGGAAACAGTTCTGTACCCTTTAATTATTTTTAGAGCCATTAGCCTTTGTACTCTTTCTAATTTCCTTACATTGGTCTTCTTCCCTAAAGCATCTTTCCAACTACTTATAGCATAGGTTAATGCAGGGAGTATGGCACCTTTAGAGATAATACTTAACGCCTGACTTCTTAGGCCCCAATTTGCTCGGGCTGATATGGAAAGTAAGTTAATAATTTTAATCAATTTTGTTTGAAGGAAGTCTATTTGCTTGTTCCATCTTAATTTATTATCTATAATAATTCCTAAGTATTTTGTAAAATTTAATTTGTTTAATTTTTCGTTTTGTAAATATATATCGAAATTTGGGCTAATCCTTTTTTTGGTGAAGGCTAAATAGTTACATTTATTGGTACTGAATTTTAATTTATTATTGTGTGCCCAGAAGTTTATCATTTTTGTTACGCTATTTATTAGAATTTTAATTTCGTCCATTAGCTTGGCAGTTATTAGGATGACAAGATCGTCAGCAAATGCTATTATTTTACATCCTGGGAGTAGTTGATAAGTTAGTAGTTGACTGACTATTATGTTCCATAGTATTGGAGAACATGCAGATCCTTGAGGTGTCCCTAAGGTGTGTTTCCTCCGCAAAGTTAAGGAAGCTGTATTTATTACTGTTTCCCTGCCGTGTAGATAGTTTAAGATTAACTTATAAAGGTTCCTAGGACTATTGTATTCCTTCAACGAGTTAAGAAGCGTTGGCCACCATACGTGATCAAATGCTCCTTTTATGTCTAGTGAAATTAATAGTGTGTTTATTTTCATTTTGTCCTGTTTTAATAGTTTCTACAACTTTATAAATGGCGTCTGGAGCTCCTCGTTGTGGGGTAAAGCCGAATTGATGGGGGAGTATTAGGTTGTGTGCAGATAGGAATTTTAGTAATCGCTTATGCATTAACTTTTCTAGAATTTTAGCTTCAGTATTTATTAAGCTAATAGGTCTTATTGAGTCGACTGAGGTTTTTGGTTTGTCGGGTTTTTGGAGTAATATCAGTTTTGATATTTTCCACGAGTCAGGAAGTACTCCTTTTGTGTAGCAATCATTGAATATATAACATACTAATTTTTTATGGTTTTCGAAGATTTTCTTAAAGATTTTTGGTGTAATGCCATTTATTCCGGGACTTTTTTATTATTTAAGTTTTCTATGATTTGGGTTATTTCACCGCGAGGTGAAGAGGCGCATCGAGGCGCATCATCTTCGGTATATGGTAGAAACTTGATACCTACTCGTTTTTCTGTTTGTGAATTATTTTCGAACCTATCTTCGTCTTGTATTATGAGACGTCCTGTATTATATCGACGTCCTGTATTTTCGAACCTATCTTCGTCTTGTATTATGAGACGTCCTGTATTATATCGACGTCCTGTATTTTCGAACCTATCTTCGTCTTGTATTATGAGACCCCTAATTTTTTCGTCATCAAAGACTCTTGGGGATTGATAATTTTGGTATCACTGTTCTTAAGTATTCGTACTGATTGCTCCAGAGCTCCTGAATATTTCTGTGAGTTGGAGAAAAGTACTTCTTCAGAATTAATGTATCGTATTTTTGCGAAGACCACATCCATTTACTTCTCCAGTTACTTGGAATGTATCTGTAGTGATTATAACAGTGATCCAGCGCATGCACATAACTCATTAGCATTTCTATTGGCATATTGCTATGGGCAATTCTATTGGTTGCTGGTTGTAGTAAAGTAACCTTCAACACTCTAGTCAATCCAATTCGCAAAAATTAATAGAATTCCGTTAATATTAGCAAGTTGGATTGACTAGAGTTTTGAAATCTTCTTGAGCAAGCGAAGCGAGCAGAAACGCATATCACGTATACCCATTATGAAAAATAAATATAAAATATAAATACCGTTATAAAACCGCCGAGGAAAAAAAAATCGGCAAGGAGGCCCCTAAACTTCACAATTACCATTGATTTTTTATAATATTATCCTTTTTATTGATAAATATTGCTTGCTGAAATATATTCTGCTTATTTTCATCTATGCTTTACAAGCCTAAAATTACTTACAAATAAAGGTTATCTAAGGGTTAGTTAGAATCCATATTATATAAATATAGTAGTCAGAAAACGTTACTTTTAGTAGTGATTGCAGTGACTTCAACCCTGGAACACTAACCTTAATTCATCCTACACTATTACTAACCTGTGTATCAATTAGACGTACACACAGAAAAATGACCCAGAACATGATTATCAGGGATAATGGAGAAATCTTTTGTTAAAAAAAATGAATATTTGTCAATATTTTATACATAAAAATACAAATTAAAAACATAAAACATAGAGCAACAAAAAATATTGAACATTCCCGGGGTATGGAATACTAACATTTGAAATTTGAACTTGAAATAGTTTTAACCAACTAAAACGCTTACACCTAAAATAAAATATTTTTTATGAACTAAGTAATCTTATTTTATTTATTTTTAAAGATTTTATGACACATTTTTACCGATGAAAATTTATTTTTTTTGGGGGGGGGGGGGTGCAGCCCCCCGTTATATACGCCCATGGCCCATATTTTAGGTGCTCATTACTAACTCAGTGTCAAATTGATGCAATTTATAATGAATCTTTATTAATACCTATACGTCAGTTGCTCATATTATTAACATTGCATGAAAATGACATAGAAAAATTTACGGATATTACTAACCTGTACATCAAATTGATGCACTGTCTTCTGGGAAAATCAAGGTCAGACCATCCAATCACTCGCTGAGAGGTGAAATCATGCTGGATGAGAGCAGGAGGAATTGCTCCAGGAATAGGTGGGGGGGGGGGGGGGGAGGCCGGCTCTACCCCCATTTAACGGAAGAAAATGGCAATTGATTACATTCATACGCGTCAATATGACGCAGGTTAGTGTTCCAGGGATAATTACATTTCATTTCTTTATTTAAATCATATGGTTTCTAGCCTTAGATAACTTGTAAAGAAGTAATAGATAACCTGCAAATAACCTGTAAGCTAATCCGTAAGTACCAGAATCACTACAGATACTTCAAAGTAACTGGATGTCAAACAGACCCCTAATGTATATTATCATGAGATACAGGTCTCTTCCCTTGATTACACCTAGAGAGATCCCTATACTTGAGATGGTATCTAGGAACTACGAGGCAAGGTAGTCGGAGAGAGATAGAAGGTAGAACGAAAGGGTGTGCTGAAGACGAACCCCAATTTACATCACATTTAAACAGAATAGGACTGCCTCGCTCCGTAGAATGCAGTATCACCACCAATAACCGTTCCCTCTTTCTACCCTCATCACCATCAATGCTGCCCATTCCTTAGGCACACCAACCATTCCGCGGAGCTCACGCTTTTTTATTCATATCCAAGTAATATTCCATAAGTAGTTCCTGTAGCGGTTACCCTAACCGCCCATTTCCTCTTTATAGAACACGCAGTCCATAAAATCCTTTCTTCCTAATTTTAGAGGCCCATAATTTCCAAGCAATGCCCAGAGATGGAATGAGTTTCCTTATTATTTTTTTTTTCTATTTAAGATTTATAAGAAGAGTATAAATAAGTACACACATATATATATATATATATATATATATATATATATATATATATACGCGGCTTAAAATGAAATGCCTGTAAATTCACAAACTGCTTAATTCATTATATCGTTTTCTTTTAGCACTTTCAGGTTGCGCTCATGGAACAATTTTTAAATATAAAAAATGTCTTCAAATCTAGATCAATCCTTCTTACTAGATGTATATATATATATATATATATATATATATATATATATATATATATATATATATATAGGGGAAGGTGTTGTATCTCTGACCATATTGTACCTTTGACCACCGAGCTGTTTAGCTCCTTCACTGGAGGGCTTGTGTAACCTACTTTGGATTATTCAAGTCAAAGAGGATTCTTGCAAAAAATACTTATCCATTTTTATCATAAAAAGTTATTTATTGATGAAGTTTTGCCTCATAATATTTTTTGTATTATGTCTTTTTAAATTAATTTATCTTAATCCTAAAATTTGTAGCATGCTTTTTAATTTGTACTACCAGGGTGTTGTACCTCTGAGCACGACTAGTTGTTGTTCCTTTGACCAGGTCAAAGGTACAACACCACTGAGTAATTTTTTCATAATTCAACTTTTTTGTTCTTCTGCTACAACTTGTTAAAAAATAATTGATATTGGTTGCTTCAATTGTTCAAAGAATTTAAAAAATAATAAATGAAATAAGTTCAAACTGACTTTATCAATCCTCAGTGTAGTAGTTTGAACCTATCGCCCCTTATCGTTATACCTCAAGTTGTAAGCCCTCATCCAAAAGCGCAGGCAATGTCAAATAGGGGCCGGCCTAAAGGAAAACCTCGTGTCCTGACAGATATTCCTGAAAAGCTAATTATTGAAGGTGGAAAAAAAAAACGAAAGTGACAAATTTACGAGAGAAGATGACAATTTGTATGTTATTGATGTTGAAGACATTGTGGCTAAACTCCCCTACCCTACCATTGCTAGTGGATCAGCTTGAATGTTAAAACGTTTATCGATTGGACTTGATTTTTCTGCATATTAAGCATAACATAATACCAATAATAGTTTTTTTTTTTTATTATTATGTTTACATCCTTGTCCTGTATTTATTAAACTTACAATTAATTACAATATTACTGAATACAATTTTTTTTTCTGTTCTCCTGTGTTGTTTTTACGTGGTCAGAGGTACAATACCCCATGGTCAAAGGTACAACTACATGTTTTACCTTTGACCACTATACGATTATTTTAATTAATTTAATTAATTAAAAGTATTAAATGTAAAGCTAGAACCTAGAAAAAATTAAATATGATAAGCAATAGAATGCTAATTACAATGGAATAAAAAAAATGAATTTAGCCTTAATATTCAAGCTAAAAAAAAATTAAATTGTGCAAAGTGGTCAAAGGTAAAACACCTTCCCCTACATATATATATATATATATATATATATATATATATATATAAAACAAACTAAAAACAATATTTAAAGATATTGGAAAAATTGGCTGGAAATATGAACAAACAATAAACAATATATTTAATAATATTATAGAAAGGGTGAAAGCATCAAAATATAATATATATATATATATATAAAACAAACTAAAAACAATACTTAAAGATATTGGCAAATTGGCTGGAAATATGAACACACAATAAACAATATATTTAGTAATATTAAAGACAGTAACAATATATTTAGTAATATTAACTATTTTACACTCCATATAATCTTCCAAAACCTAACCCGCTTTATTGGGCATAAAGTCAGTACAGCTGTTTTTTATTTCATTTTTATTAATTTTTTTTCAATTTATAATTTAAAAATAAAATTCTTAATTTTAAGTTCAATTTTCCTTTGTCTTTTGGAATTTAATTTTTTAGTATCCACTTCAGTAATTTCATCTAAGCCTAAGTACTTTTTTTTTTCCTTATTTAGGTAAACCTAAATTTTAATTTTAATTTCCAAGCATTGACTATTCTTTATATATGTCTATAATGAATCTGAATTAATAATCACAGGTCTTTTCAAAATTTTAACATTGAAATTCTTGCCATAAGCTGCTTTTGTTATTTTTTTTAGTGGTATTTTATTTAAACGTTTTGCATATTTTGTCACACTACTTATTTGATTTATTTGATTTTTTATTTTTATTTTGCTTTTGACAATTTTTGTTTTTCTTGACGAAGTACTGAAATCATCTGTTTGATGAGCTCATCGCCTTACGTTACGGAGCTCATACATAAATAAATAAATAAATAAAGACAGGGTGAAAGCATCAAAATATAATATATATAAAACAAACTAAAAACAATATTTAAAGATATTGGCAAAATTGGCTGGAAATATGAACACACAATAAACAATATATTCAGTAATGTTAAAGACAGGGTGAAAGCATCAAAATATAATTTATATAAAACAAACTAAAAACAATATTTAAAGATATTGGCAAAATTGGCTGGAAATATGAACACACAATAAACAATATATTCAGTAATGTTAAAGACAGGGTGAAAGCATCAAAATATAATTTATATAAAACAAACTAAAAACAATATTTGAAGGCATTGGCAAAATTGGCTGGATATATGAACACACAATAAACAATATATTCAGTAATGTTAAAGACAGGGTGAAAGCATCAAAATATAATTTATATAAAACAAACTAAAAACAATATTTAAAGATATTGGCAAAATTGGCTGGAAATATGAACACACAATAAACAATATATTCAGTAATGTTAAAGACAGGGTGAAAGCATCAAAATATAATTTATATAAAACAAACTACAAACAATATTTAAAGATATTGGCAAAATTGGCTGGAAATATGGACAAACAATAAACAATATATTCAGTAATGTTAAAGACAGGGTGAAAGCATCAAAATATAATTTATATAAAACAAACTAAAAACAATATTTGAAGGCATTGGCAAAATTGGCTGGATATATGAACACACAATAAACAATATATTCAGTAATGTTAAAGACAGGGTGAAAGCATCAAAATATAATTTATATAAAACAAACTAAAAACAATATTTAAAGATATTGGCAAAATTGGCTGGAAATATGAACACACAATAAACAATATATTCAGTAATGTTAAAGACAGGGTGAAAGCATCAAAATATAATTTATATAAAACAAACTACAAACAATATTTAAAGATATTGGCAAAATTGGCTGGAAATATGGACAAACAATAAACAATATATTCAGTAATGTTAAAGACAGGGTGAAAGCATCAAAATATAATATATATATTTATATATATATATATATATGAAAATATTTTTATAACATTTCTATTTTCCCTGACGCGTTTTTTGCACTTCCAGCATTTGGAAACATTAAGCTCCTGTGAAAATTGATTGCAGATGTATCATTTTGCTAGAAACACTAGAAACTAAAGCTGCTTTATATATATATATATATATATATATATATATATATATATATATATATATATTTATATATATATATATATATATTTATATATTTAAATAGAATATATATATAAATATTTCATCGGTTTTCCTCTGTATGAAGGAAGGGAAGATAAGCGCTAAAAAAACAAATCGCACTATGCTAATGTTAATAAATAAACTTGCAATCTAAATCTTTAAATAAAGAAACTATTAACCCCTTACAAATCGGGAGGTGGTATTACGAACGTAGCTAAAGCCTATAACTTATTGCTTGTGCAGACATTGGTAAGAAGTCTGTCAATAGCAATAACACCCTAAAGGTCAGAAACCATTCTCCAACCCCGTGAGTCTCGGCCTGCTGAATCTCTTGCTGGTCTATTAGTCTTCTCAATGAGCCTTGGTGAAGATTTATAAGAAAAAATGAATGGGAGGGTGTACAGTGATATTTGACGGCCTTTGCCATAATCAGTATTGGCCACAATCAATATTAGCCATAATCAGTAGTGCCATATTCAATATTGCCATAATCAGTATTGGTCATAATCATTATTTTCAAATCAGTATTGACCATAATCAATATTGCCATAATCAGCATAGCATTATGAGTATTGGCCATAATCAGTATTGGTCATAATCAGTATTGCCATAATCAATATTACCATAATTAATATTGCCGTAATCAGTATTGCATAATCAGTATTGGCTGTAATCAATGTTGACCATAATCAATATTACCGTAATCAGAATTGCATAATCAGTATTGGCCATAATCAGTATTGATCATGATCAGTATTGCCATAATCAGTGTTGCATAATCAGTATTGCCGTAATCAAATTTGCCATAATTAGCATTGCAGCCAACGGCCATAGCCACGTTGAATGCACTGGTTCCCGTTGATCACCGAAAATAAGCAACGTCGGGAGTGGCCAGTACTTGAATGGGTGACCTACCTCGTGACGTTGGCATTATAATAGGGTGGCAACCTGTAGATAACCCGGCGTTAATAGCCAACTTGTTGATACGCCGTTAAACAAAACAAAAAAAAAATTAGTATTGCATAATCATTATTGGCCAAAATCAGTTTTGCCTTAATCAATATTTCCATAATCTGTATTGGCGTACGTACCCACTGCCGGTAGCCCGTTATGTATTTTGTTGACGAAGGCAGCAAAATATGAGTATGTAAAGGAAACGTCCCAACTATCTTGAATAGAAGTCAGAGCAGAATTCCCAAAAGCGTAGTATCAGTATGTAGTATTAGTGCTAGCATGAAATTAGTATAGTTTTAGCAGTAAAGTTCATTCTCATAGTAGTAGTTGATAGTCCAATGTGATGTAGCATAATCACTAGACTAGTAGTGTCTAATATTTATCAATACATATCCGAAACTAAGACTAAAAATGTTTTAAACCTCCTAGTGATAAGGTTATAACAGAGAGAATTTTTACCGCCAATTTGTTGCAAGGGGAATATAGGCCACGCTTTTTCCCTCCAACTAAACAATCCGTTTGAACATGCTATAGCTTAAATTATTTTTAGCCTTAGCTTTGGCTAAGTATTGATAAATATTAAGCACTATCTCCCTTCCCTGACATCTCAAAGCCTTCACTGTTCCTAAACGGGGCATAATCAGTTTGAATTTCGTTAAAAGTAGCGCTTTGTTCATTGTAATAGAAATGCAAATTGCGGAACCGTAGGGAATTTCGTGCATAAGGGATTCGAACAATTCAATCTAACTGAACGGGTTATACTTTCTCGTTAAGTTGTTGTCCATATGATAATTAGAAAGAAACAAAAGGATTCGCCTCCTTAAATCCTAGAAGGATAGAAGAAAAGGAGATGATCTCAAGACACAGACCTCATGAAGTAGGTGTGTTCCTTTGGACGAGGATGAAGGGATTAGGAGCAAGTCTTGGGTACTGTATAAAGAATGCATGAAAAGGGTGGGAACCGCGACAACCTTACCGTATAAATATAACATAATACTTAGCGTTCAGCCCTCTAGCGGTATTACTAACAAATGCTCCCCAGGTGAACTTGATCCTCGCCTTTTCCACCTCCATGCTACCTATGTTCCGGGCTGACACACCTTCTACTCAAAGAGTAACCGAGAGAATTTCTAAAGGCTTAGGAAAAAGTTCTATTTGTTCTTTTTGTGTTTTGAGGAATAGTGATTTCTTAGCGCGTTTCCTTCTTCCTTTCTACCCTTTATCAACGCATTTCTTCCAAATCCCCTTCCTATATCTACAACGTCCTTCAGTTTAAATCTTCTGTCCATTCCCGTGGTACCTGTTCCCGTCCCTCCGATCTCTATCCTCCCACTCATAAAACAACCTTCTTCGACCGTTCCTTCATCCACCTAGCCAATGAGGAGGAACTCTACCCCATCACCCCAAAAAGACTTTTTTTTTTTTTAGAATTGACAACCAGTTTAAGACCAGAATACTTATCTATTCATCTTCGGAAGTTTCATTCGCTCTTTATTTTCGTTTGATTAATTTCACATTTGTTTTGATTATATTATGCTGTTATTTTCTTATTTTATTTACATTTTTTCTCTGACTTATTATTTTTTTTTTAGTGCGTTTCCTCCCTCCGTCCTAAGGAAGGAAACCCGCATATGAAAGTGACCTCATGATGTAATCCCGAAGTTCCGACGAGAAAATCTCATATTTCAAAACCTATAGAAAAGAACTATGGTTCAAATTTATATCTTTCGCTCTCTAAAAGGATCAAAAATGGTCGGATTTTGAAGAAAATTGCTAAAAAAATACTTTGCATAATTTCAAAGGTCAAGTTGGTTAGCCAGCAGAATCCGTTAACCTGGACACAGTTTTATGAGCGAAATTTTTCACGAAAAGTTTTTAATTAAAATAAAATATTTAGACATCGTCGATACAAATGCAAACTAACGAATATGAAAAAATGCATGTTTCATTGTCCATCTTTAATAATTTCTGCTGGACTTATTTACGGGAAATTCTTCAATCTGACTTCACTCTATTAAAGGGAAAGTATTCCACTATCAAAAGGTCAAATCTGCCGAATATTTGACTGTCCAAAAAAAAGTTATGAATAAATACTTCTCCACTCTGAAAAGTGGTGATTTTCATATTCGTTAGTTTGCTTTTGTCGACGACATATTTAATAAAATATACGAAAATCCAAAAAACTCCTCATGTCTGTTAATATATATATATATATATATATATATATATATATATATATATATATATATATATATATTTATACTTTGTTAACTCTAACCAAAGTTGATATACCTTAGTATGAATGAACGTGTTTGAGTACCCGAACCGAAGATTAAATAGGAAAAATATATTAATTTACTTTCATCAAAGAAGATAGCTCAAATATGGTTTCATTCCTTTTCCTACGTTAGAAAATTTATAAAAAATATAGCTGTAAGCCTATAAACGAGAAGCCGTGGGTGTTACAATTTGTTCCCACAAATTTCTCCGAAAAACAGTGGTGATGGCGATCTCATTCCTAGAAATAAGTGTTTTAATTTCGAAGGGTTAATGAAAGAAATAACAAGGGGTAAAGTTGGATGGTGGAAAGAATGGCACCGAATACAGAACATATTGATACATGGACAGAGCAACTGACAAAACTCACAAATAAAATACTAGAAACTGAGATAACTTATTTAACTTATTTCACCAACATGTTACTGAGTCAACCTCCAGACAGCTGTACAGAGAACTAATACCGAAAAGACTTGAAGTGGCAGAATATTTAAAAGACAACAGGTTCCCAAAGCTAAGAAGTTGGGCCTTTAAAGTGAGAGCGGAAGTACTCTCATTGAATGATAAGCCTTGGAGGGAAGGAAGAAAAAAGCTTTGCACTCTGCAATCTGGAAGAAAACGGAACCATGTTCCATTTCCTGACCGGGTGTCCGATACTGGAAGAATTCAGAAGGAGATGGCTGGGAAAGGACATAGACGGCGCCAAAATAGTAGAAGGTGGCGGGGTACGCACGAGACGCAACTAAATACAGAAAAACACTTACAGACGAATTTAATTACTGACACAACGTAAGGAAAGGAAACCATACAGACGGAACACAGACTCACATAGATACGCAATCAATTCTCATGAATACCTATAACTCATTGATTACATTCAAA
Organism: Gonocerus acuteangulatus; assembly: GCA_946811695.1. Taxonomy (NCBI): domain Eukaryota; kingdom Metazoa; phylum Arthropoda; class Insecta; order Hemiptera; family Coreidae; genus Gonocerus; species Gonocerus acuteangulatus. The sequence continues at coordinate 27,293,468 of OX328126.1, forward strand.
ATCTAAATTATTTGAGATTATTTGAGATTGGACAGACTTCGGCATGACGGTCAGTCTAGGCCTTTATCTAAAGGTGTTTTTTAATCACTTAACGATGACACTTCTTACTTATTTTTTGTTGGTACTGTTTATTTTGATTTTTTTGTTCTCTTAATACGTAATTATAATTATTTTTTTGTGATGGATATATGCAGAAAGGAAAATTGTTAATGTTTATAAATAGTTTATATTCATGTTTAAAACTATTGAAATACACACATTTTCTGTTTGTAAATTGTTTATTTGTTGATTTGCTTTAAATATTCATATTTAAAATTATTAGAACCATGGTCATGTATTATGTTTGTCATTTTTTTTGTAAAATAAACATCCTTATTCAATTCAATTAATTTCGAAAGAGTCGGCTTCGTTCCTTAGAGCGGTTATTGTATGTTTGCATCAATTTTGTATTTTTTTTCTTTCTAATTACATTTAACAGTTAAATGAGTGTTTTAGCCAAACGAGGTAAGGAAGTGAGAAACATATTGGTCATAGTGTTTTCTTCGAGGGCACGTCGAGAAAGCGGATTGAGTAATTTCAACTTACGAAACTGTCAGATTCATGGTGTGGCACCTAAAATTATTTTGATTTTGGAGATTTCATTTTATATTATTCATGAAAGATTTACCCCTACCAATAATTACTTCTGTTCTATTGCTAATGACACTAATGGCCGGAGTTCCTGCTAGTCGGACCTTTTTCTGACTAAAATTTAACACTTTCACCGCGGCTATCATTGTTTGGGAATACCTCAGTATCGGGTAGATTTTTGTTTGACTTTTTCATGTAGACTTTTTTTTTTTTTTTTTTTTTTTTTTTTTAAATTCATGAAAAATATTCCAGTTAGCCAATTTGAAAACGGAAAAAAAAACATTTGGAAAGCCTAAACAATACTGAAGGCAACTGTCTTTACCTGGAGCTGTAAAAGTGAATCCCCTCTATTTGAATCTAAAGGGAAAAGAAATGGAGGAGTGTCCTTCCGAAAGGACACACGTAAGTGGCTAGGATGGCAAGTTTCCTTCCTTAATGACACCCCCAGCGAAAGTGTTAAACGGTCGAAAATAATTAAATGTCAAAGTACGGTTGCATTTGTAATCTTTATTATTTTGTGTATTCTATGTACCGATAACAAATGTAATCGGTATTCAAGAATACTTCTACATATTATATTTTGGCAGTGTTATGCTTTTTGGAATAATAAATAAAATATGCCCGGTATTATGGCTTTAAGACCCTACAGCGACTTCTCCATTCCTTTCCTGTAAAGGGCTTACAGTATAATTTAGGATTAGGTGACGAAATTTATACAAAAATTATTAGTTATGCCCCCGAAAAATATTATCTTTCCACAACTCAGATACTTTTAATACTGTATGTAATTTCATAGGCAAGACTGAAGTAAGCTTCTTATAAAATTAGGATAGAAATATGTAAAGTAGAAATACTGGTATGGAAGCCATATTAAGAAGAATTAAGGACTGCTTGGTTAATTCGGCGGAAAGGGGAGGTCCGATGAATCAGCCAAGGGTGAGTCAGCCTAATACACATCGGGTTTACCTAGATCCAGGGGTAAATAGTTAATCAGTGGACTTAGCAGCGTTTGTGGTCAGATGTGTTGGTCTATTGGTTCTTAATGATACTGTATTAGTTGGAAATTGGATGTTTATTTGCGCGTTTCTTCTCTCCCTCTCTCTTATGCAGATGCAATAAGTAATGCTGCTTCTAGTTCAGGTCTGCGAAATACCCCTGTTGGAGATAAACCTTATAATTCCAAACAACCGTGGTACACAGATGAGTGTTTAAAAGCAAAACGCGAGGTACGCAAGTTATACTCAGTTTACTCTAAAAAGTCTAATCAAACCAATTATAACACTTTCATTGAAGCAAGAAAAAAATACAGGGAAATAATGAACCAATCGCAAAAAAATTACTATTTAAATTTATCTGCTAGGCTCAAGACAGCCAATAATACAAAAGAATTTTGGACTATAATAAAACGGCATAGAAAATCAAGCTACACTAAGAACACAGTTCCTTTAAAGAAATTGAATGAATTTTTAAGAAGTTCATATAATGAATACCCGTCTATCACCTTCACAGCGCTTGATGTTACTCACCCATTTTTCGATGTAGCTATTGACAAAAACGAATTATCACGAAGCCTAAATATGTGTAAAAATAGTAAATCACCCGGACCGGACGAAATCACTAATGAATTTCTGAAAAATCTCCCAGAAGTAGGACATATGTATATTTTGAATTTATTCAACCGAATTATGGAGGGAGAAGTTGTCCCGGCATCTTGGGGAAAAGCAAATCTAACGCTTTTGCACAAGAAAGGAGACCCAAACGATCCTAACAATTATAGACCCCTGTCTTTGTTGAACACAATAACTAAACTCTTTACGAACATAATTAATAATAGAATCACCGACTGGACGGAATTTTGTAATCCACTTGTCGAAACACAAAATGGATTTCGTAGATCTAGGAGTTGCACAGATAGTATCTTTTCTCTCACAGCTTTAGTCCAAATACACTTACAGAAAAATAAAGGAAAATTATATGCTACCTTGGTCGACTTTAAAAAGGCATTTGATTCCGTAAACCAAACGTTACTATGGCAGAAGCTTTACAAATTCGGAATCAGTAGGAAGATAATCAAGATTATGGAAAACCTGTATAGTAATTCTTCTTTTAGAGCAAAAGTAGGAGATTCATATCCAGATTCATTTCCTGTCGGTAAAGGAGTTTTGCAAGGAGATCCAATGTCACCCGTTTGTTTTGCTATCTTTATCAATGATATCGAAGAGTTTTTAATTCAGAACCATTGCCAACCAGTTAGTATAGATGAAAAGACAGGAGTTAACATGTTACTTTTCTCTGACGATTTAATTTTACTATCGGACACGAAAAGGGAGAATCAAAAAAAAATTAGATGCACTACAAAAATACTGCCAAACTAATTTCCTGGAAATAAACGAATCCAAGACAAAAGTTATTTTTTTTTTTTTGTTACGGCGCATCTACATCTAGGTCATTAGCGCCGTGACAAAAGTTATTATTTTCAAAAAAAAAGGAAGACCCGCTAATAGAGATGTCTTCTACTACAAAAATGTAAAATTAGAAAATGTAAGCTCTCAAAAATATCTTGGAGTTATAATCTCAAGTTGTGGTCTATTTCATGCCCAGGCGAAATCAGTGAACAGCAGAGCCGTCGCCGCCATAAACAGTGTTAGTGGAATTATATATAACCTAAAAACATCATCCTGGAATACTAAACTCCATTTATTTAATACAATTGTAAAATCACAGATTACTTATGGAAGCGAAATATGGGCTCTGAGATATCTTGACTTAATCGAAAGATCTCAATCGAAATTTATAAAAAACCTCCTTTATCTTCCAAAAAATACACCTGGTCATTATCTCAGAGTAGAAACAGGTTCCTTCAAAATAAGTTTACAAATATTTAAATTAATAATCAAATACTGGATAAGATTAATGGAAATGCCCGAACACAGAATTCCTAAAATTTGCTTCAAGAAGTTATTGAACTTACAAACACGCAATCCAAATGAAATAAAATATAATTGGGCTACTCAGGTGAAAGAGTTAATTCCTGTAAATAGTAAACATCTCTGGGAAGAACAAAACCCATATCTAGTCAGAACAATATTCAACAAACTAATCAGCCAATTTCAAAATACCTTATTAGAATATGATCTAAATCGGGTAAACAATAGTTCATTCAATAGATTCTATAATAACATAAAACCTACTCACATAACGGGAGCATCATATCTTCATTACAATATTCCATTTAACAAAATAAAACTCTTAGCCCAATTAAGGCTCAGTTCAGAAAAGAGGATAAACCTCTACAATAAAAATAAACTCACCATTGACACAAACACGCCATGTTCTGCCTGCGAACTACAAGAACTAGAAACACTAGAACACATATTCTTCATCTGCCCCTTGTACTCTCCTATTAGGAAGTTGTATATAGATAAATATATCACATCTAATCCTCCAAAGGTAGAAATGCTACCATCAGCTCTAGATAAGGCTTTAATTAATGATCTAAATAAATACTTAGATAGAATCATAAAGCTGAGGTCATTTATTTTATTATAGATTAAACATCTGTAATTTGACATTATCTTCTTTATTATTGAATTTATTTTTGTTTTTACTCTGTGTGAAATTACACTTAGCTTAAGATGCATTTATGTATTTATTTTTCTTAATTTGAAATGAAGCCTCATTTTATTATTATTTATTATGTGTAAAAGATAAAGTTATATTTTATTTTGTGCAAATTATATTTTTTATTAATGCAATAAGGCTGCAACCCTTGCATATAAGTTGTAAAACTTGAGCAATAAAGCATATTATTATTATATTATTATTATTATTATTATTATTTACCTAGATCCAGGGGTAAATAGTTAATCAGTGGACTTAGCAGCGTTTGTGGTCAGATGTGTTGGTCTATTGGTTCTTAATGATACTGTATTAGTTGGAAATTGGATGTTTATTTGCGCGTTTCTTCTCTCCCTCTCTCTTATGGGGTTGAGTTATTGCGTAAACGACAGGTGCCAATGAGAAATGTCAACGTTTCAGACGTAGGTAGGTCTGTGTGTGTGTGTATATATATATACTTATATATGTACTTAGAAATGGCGAGGTTGGCCATAATATCTGCTTATAAGATAAGATATCTGCTTTAAAGCGCAGAATTTTATAGGTATGATACCCTCTGGAGGTTATGCTACAGATGCCCTCGGACTACATGTGAGCCGTCTTCAGGATTGACAGGGGGTTTGAAAGGAATTATTGGTGACAGGGCGAGGACAGAATACCTAGGTATTTGGCAAACGCAAAGGAACTCGAAGCTTTTCCTCAGCAACATTCATAGGAAACGACAAAGGTAGCTGGTTAAAACTTCCCGATGCAGGATGTGTGGGGTAGAGGAGGAAACACCTGTACACATAGAATTTATATTTTGGATGTGCGAATGTAACGGACCAAGGGTGAGCTTACACCTCGGAAGATCAGAGGGTTCGTCAAGGATGCAGGGCTGCTATAAGTGACCCAGCAGGTTATCAGGAGCACAATAGATCTTTTAGGTCAAGTTGCTTTGCCCCCTTAAGTGGCCTGATTCTACTGTGTATCTATCTATTAACTCTTTTCGGAAGCAACCGTATAAAGTCCACCATGGTCCCTCGAATGGACGCACGTAACCACCAGGTTGGCTTGGCAAAAGTCGGTAAAGAGTTTTCGGGAACCCCAATATCCAACAGTCTTGTAATCAAAGAACTAAAGGTATACATATGTTGAGAAAACGGCCTACGACTGAGGAAGTTATCGTACCTAGGATAGTCATACTAATATAGATACTACCTAGACGTTATCATCCTAATGCTGCCAATACACAATAAACTAAAGGGCAAAGCGCAACCACGGAGTCAAACGTAAATTCCGTCCAAAGTCCCGAGAGAGCCATAGAATGACACGAAGCCATGGCCGCTGGTTTTAAGTCTCCTTTGTTCCAGACCGCCATAAATTTCTCGAGTCCCCGGGTATCGCCCTCTGTTATCTGGCTGATTTATCCTCTCCAGCAGACCTTCTCCAGCTCCGACCCTTCCAGTTCCTACCTGGAGATCTGGGCAAACTTTATCTTCCTATATCCTCCATATCGAAAGTCGTGTCTCGATTTCTAACACTATTTGAAGGGTATAGGGCGTTGAATAATAGCGAAGCTTCAGATATACTCAGACAGTCCATATGAGATATGGAGCAAATAGGCAGTACTTTCTCCTTATTGACCAATACAGACATATTGGTAAATAGCACACCTGTTGCGGGATAAATTAGCACACCTATGCCCCCTAAAATTGTATGGCTTTAATATTTTTAAAAGCCTATACAGTGGGGTGTGTTTTTATAACTATACTATTTACAAGAATTATATGAAATTCCAACAATTGCCTGTAATTCGCAGATATGTTGAGATATGTGGTCAATATACATATTAATATGGACTTATGGACTAGAACTATGGGGGTCCACTTAACCTTCCAATTCCTACAGAATACGAACAATGCAATCCAAAATCCTTCGAAGAATATCCAATGCTCCTTACTACGTCTCGATCCTAACCCTCCATAGTGACTTCAATATCCTCTTTATCCAAACCCTGGCCAAATCAGTCTATCAGAAGTTCCATTCCAATCTCCCTGACCATCCAAATCATTTGATAAATTCTCTATCCTCGTTCCAAAATCCTCATAGAAGACTGAAGCGGAAGTGGCCTAGAGACAATTTGCTTTAACATCTGCAGTGCACAAAATGTGTTATATTTTATTTTAAATTTTTACAGTTCTTTCAATTCTCTCTTAAAATGTATTGTTCTTGTGGGTTATGTAATTGTACATTTTCTTCACAAAGTCATTGTAACAGAACCAGCAATATTACTGGTATATTACTGGAAATATGTAAACTTATATTGTCGTAATAATCAATAATAATAATAAAAGAAAAAAAAAATGTTGTCTATGTATTGGCTATCCTCAGCGCGGACTTCAGACACGTTGTATGGAATGCTTAAGTATTTTTGACTTAAGCAGTCTGCGAGTATGTGTTTTATTGTTAATTTAGTATTACAAATCAAACGATGGTTTTTCATGTCTTGTCAATATTTACTGGTGAGTAAGTCTTCAATGGCCAATCCTAAGTCAAGCCAATACAACCTCTTCTATATGGAGATTTTCTTATTTTGAAATGCCCTTTAGTGGGGTGTGTTTTATGACTATAATATCAATATATTACAAAAATGATATAAAATAACCACATAACCCTGTAATTCGTAGAAATGTTAAGATATTGTCTATTTACAGGCTACCCTGAGTGAGAACTTACGAATTTTACTTCAGTCAGCCTTTCGAGAAGTTTTCCCATTATATTCAGCAGACATATTGGCCGAAAAATTCTTTCTGGAAAATGTACTTTATATTTTAAAAAAAAAGACATATCTTGCGCGGTTTCAGGAAGAAAGTTTTAAGCCTTTATGAGTTTAGGATGTAGAATAGTACAAAAAAAAAAGTGAAAATTATTTTAGTCATGAAAACATCATTTAGGTAGTAAATAAAACCAGTTATTTATTTATTGTAAAAACTGTTTTCAACGTTAGTTTTTTGGGGGGATTTCATTTACCGACAAATATTCCCCTATTTTATCCTGCCACAATTAATTTCCGGACCGATGACCTCACTTCCGTTACACTTTTGCGTAACCCGTGACCAAAACTTTTGAGACCCAACCCCCAAAAGGTTTTTACATCGAAATTATTGATCCAAAAAACCGTTTAATTATGTAAAAACGAAAATGTTTGACATATTCCATCATCGAAGTGTAATACCATGAATTTTAATGGCGGATTGAAGGTGGTGGATGGATTACATATTATATAGATACATTATTCATAGCGTGTATTTCCTCTTCCAGTCCATACTATTAACTAATCCAATAATGTTATTCGACATTAAAATGATCTGAAGACGGATCATTTTGATGTTCTTCAAATAAATCATGTTGCCTTTGGGATCCAGAATTAATACATATTCATGAAATATAGAAATGCCGAACTAAGTCTCTGCCTTTTATAGTAAATTATAATGATATAGAACAAGGTAAATGAGTCTTGAAAAACAACTTATAAATGACTTATAGTGTAACTATGTAAATTAATTATAGCCTTATTCATAGTTCTTCTGAAAGATCACTCAATCCTCAACCATCATGACAAAGAAAATCACAATGTTTAAGACTCAATTACCTCCAATTGCATCTGAGAGAGAGTGAGAGAGAGAGAGAGAGAGAGAGAGAGAGAGAGAGAGAGAGAGAGAGAGAGAGAGAGAGTGCTTGGATGTTAATACGGAGTGGTTTATAAAGCAATCATCGCCGAAAACTGGCAGCTCTGGAGGCTTAAACCCCTGGTTGACATGATCCTCCAATGACAGGCCTCCGAATCAAGCCCGTCATGTCAATACTACCAGCCAGGCTTTGATGGTAGTCTACTCCATTACTTATGCCAAATTTTAACAAAACCCGAGCAAATAAATGATCCGCAGAGCCCAAAAATACAGAGATGTCATATGAAGAGTCTTGAGATGAATACTCAAATTTAAAGTATTAAAATTGTTGTTGAATTGAAGTGATTGTGTTTTTAATATTTAAATGGTGTGGTGTAACTTTATTTTAAATGGTACAGTGCGGATTTTATAAGCGGGCAAGTAGTTTTTGTAGGTTATGTGGAATAGTTGATTTGAATTCTACGAGAATATTTTTATGGTGGTGTTTTCTTTCCGCCATATAATTATGTATGCGTAATGAATGACCAAGTCGAAGTCTTTTAAATAAAACTCAAAACCGTAGGGATCTTTTTGGCCTACACGATGGTGTTATTAAGTCGCTAATGTTGGGGTTGTACTCTCTAGTTTGAGAGACGAGACAAATGATGATCAGTAGTACACTATCAGTTGCTTGATAATCGCGTACTTATTTAAAAAGCGCTAATGGAACGATTAAATTATCATGGTTCTCTTTATATGGACACGTGGTATACTGAGTATTATCGCAATGCAACAAGAATGTCTAATTTCAAGACAAAAATGTCTAGTATATTATGTTTTTGTCTTTTTCCATATATGTATGTATGTATATATGTATGTGTATGTGTGTATGTAGGCATATATATATATATATATATATATATATATATATATATATATATATTTCAGTATTACATCCGTCCTACTTGTTTTTTACAGCCCTGATGAAGGCTTGAAGTTCAAGCCGAAACGTCGGCACAATAAAACCATTTTTACGATAAAATTTAGTTTTATTAAGTAGCAGTGACCGAACCCGGACAATCCCTACCTTGCATCATCTACGGTCAACGATCTCCTCTCAAAAAATGTCTAAAGTTTGGGGCATATTAATAATTTGTGTCTGGAAAACCCCAAAATTCATTTATGAATGTAAAATCAATAGCTACATTTTTTCGAAAAGCGCTGATAGTATAAGCATAACTTGATTTTGTACGGTATCTGCTGCGGGAAAACGTTTTGCCAAGACGTTACGCTTTCCAAGGAGTATCGTGGAAATTGAGGATGATTTTCCGGGCTTTCCGAATTATCCCTATTCTATGGTTACATCATGGACAGCCATTCAAGCTAAAAATTACTCGCTCTCTACCTCCTTATATAACCTACAATTACCAAAGCCTGCTATCGGGTAAAGTTTTCTTATTACAATGACATGCAAATTACTTTGGTCGGGTATTTTTAATTACCTGAGCGGCAAAAGAAAAAAAGAAAGAAATGGAATTAGCTCTGTGTCGTTTTCATTTCCAAAATTGGGTAAAAGAAAAAAATCTGAAATTCCGGTACAGATATTTTTCGTTCATATTTGTTGCTACTTTGCTCTTAAGCCCGTTAATTTCCCGTGTTCCCGTCAGTGGATTCTTCTGGTTAATGAATTTCTTCATTCGACTTAGACGACGAACTATTAAGTCAGGTGTCATAAAATCACAGTTGCTAGAGCGCAAACTATACTTTTGAAATTCAGAAGAAAAAAAAATCAGTCCCGTAGCAAGCCACGACGACCCTGAGGGGCAGATACTATAGAGCTTTCTGATTCATGAACATAAAGCACACTGGGGGATAGAGTGATCAGTATTATACTCCGGTCGCCTGATTTTCCCCTTTACTGCTTCGACTTTTAGGGTCATTAGCACAAGAGTACCCATTAATAAATTAATTAAAGACTGGGTTGGCATAGGAATTCAACCGATGAACGAAGACACCAGAAGATAAAAATCTTTAGTGGGTGCTCGGGATTTGAACTTACGTCCTCCAGCATATGAGTCCAGTGCTCTACCACTGAGCTAACCTCGCCCTCTTTAAATTCAGAAGGTACCTTAAATTATTTTTAAGTTGACAAGATAAGGAAATCCTTCAACTAGCAGATTCTGTAAGCGAGAGGAGGTTTGACTGCCTCTGCGTACAAGCTGGTCACTGGACTGGATCTGAAAGGACCAAGTGATGATCGTATCGTGTGCCTGATATACAAAAAATATTTACTTTTGAATAATTTATGAAAAACTGAACCACTTTCATATTTTATTATAAGATTATCATATTTGTTAATAGAAATTTATTAACTATTTTTTCCTTCTTGTAGAATCTCATCATTTGGTTAAAATATACATCTTTATTTATTAAAACTCTAGGGAAATTTTATTTTTCCAGCGGGGGTAAAATAAGACCGACTCGAACACTTTCTTTTTGAAGAATTTCAATTTCTCTGATGCCATTAGACTATTAGGAAAGTTGAAGGCTCCCTTTGACGGAACGGGGCCATCAAAGCCGAGTACTTATCGATTCCACGTTAATTTTATTCAACTTATAAACTTCTCTTCTTTCACCTCGGCAATTTAAATTCATCCCAAGGCCTTCGGCTCATTAGAATTACCGAATTTTGAAGAGTAATAATCATGGATTCTGCTCAAAATCTAAACTTTTTATTAGGAATATTTTACCGAGGGTTTTAGAAGGTCCTTTTAAAGCTCTTATAATGGGTTTCTGGTGAAATATTTTACCTCGTGAATTCGTGAAGTATCTGTGCATACCAACGGGTTGAAATAAAAATTTGTTTCATGTTTTCGAAGTAGAAATTTATATATTTTTATAATGAATACAGGATGTATCAAAAGTTAATGACAATCCTTCAGGGGGTGAAACTAGACAAGAAATGTAGTTCAACACTGCCAACCACACATTTCTATCTCACTCCCTTCTAGACATATCCCGTTCTACACATACTTTAGAAAAACCTTTTCTTTTTTTTTTTTTTTTTTATTACAACTCCAATTTAGTCTCCTTGTACACAATGTTTTTCAACGATTCATTACATTTTTTTTTTTTAAATCAGCTATCAATATCAATATAAATTCAAAAAGTTGAAATTAATAAAAGCGTCTGTCTCCCGATACATCTTAGAGAGCTGCTAGGAAATAATTCAGTTCATCTTTCTAATATTTTTTCTTTCCTTGCTAAAACCAATTTAAAAAACAAAATTTAGCGCTGGCTTTAGCGATTCTTAATTGTAAATTAAAATCTTTTCCAATTGTCACCTAATATAAGCAGTATTGGCCTCTAGAATATATTTCGAGAAAAATTTCATCTAAACTCATTTAACAGCAAACGTAAAACATATTAGTCCCTTTTAAAAAATGTATAACCATCATTAATTGATATAATTTAAATTATTAAAACGTTTACTAACTAAAATTTCGTTACAATTACTTTTTTTACCGTTGGTGGCGTACGGAACGGAAGTGGGGCGCGTGGGTCGGCGGGAGCGATGGGCTTGGTTAGGGTTGAGGACGAGCCCCCCCCCCCCATGCAGTCTGTGAAGGTTTGGTTGCCCTGGCACCAGGAAGCACACCTTCTATCATAGACCTGGCAGCCAGTCACCAGATGCGGGCCACTAAGGTAGAACTGGCACGGGGGACTCTACTCGGCCTTGGCTGGGTCCGCCTCCCGCTGGCCGTCGGGCTCTGCCTCTGCTTTCGATGCTACCAACGGACCGGCCAAGAGGCATAAATGACCCAATAGTGGTTGAATGGCCTTTAAACACCAAGGAAAAAAAAAATAAAAACGTCTGATTAGCGACAACTTTTTGAAAATCAAAAGGATCTTCAAAAAGAAATGCTGCAGATTGCCGAATCTTACAAAAGTTTTAAAATGTAATCAACTTTCCAACAGTATTCTCAGAATTGAGATCATCTCTCAATTTCACAATGTAATTGGAATTCCCATTTGGCTAGTTTTACCCACAGAATTGCTATCCTCGAGGACGAACCTCACTTCCCCTACATACTGGCCCACTTCCCGCTCAAAACGTTATGACATCCTCGACTTCTTCATTACCCATGGTATTTCCCAAATTCCTACCTCTATTTCCACTCTCGATGACCTATCTTCCGATCGCAGTCCACTCACTCCTGGTCCAGTTGACTGGCAGTCCTTTCAATCATCCTTAGAACTTAAACTAGACCTAAACACATCTCTAAAAAAAAACACCGATATCGACGATGCTGTTCATTATCTTTCAGTAGCCATTCAGGAATCCTTATTCATCTCCACCCGACTATAACCTCTACATAATATACAAACACGACTGGCTGGCATACCAACACACTTACGAGAAGAGCACGCAAACGATGGCAAAATTCTAGATACCCATCTGACAAAAAACGGTTAAACCAGCTGACAAACCAACTAAGAAATGAACTGCGGAAACATAAAAACGAACAATTTCAAACATACACTAATGAACTTACTTCATCCGACAAATCACTCTGGCAGGCTACTAGAAAAATACTCTCATTCAAAACCTCCTGTCATCCCATCCAACAAGAAGATGGCTCTTGGGCCAAAACAGATATAGAAATTTCCACCGCCTTCGGACATTACCTCTCCGATGTCTTTACCCCTCACCCTGATGTTAACGATCCAACCCACTCCCACCATGTCTCGAGTCAACTGGATACTCCTCTCCCAATATCACTTCCTCCCAAGGCCTTCAATCCTGAAGAAGTATTTCACGCCATCCAACACATTCCCTACAAAAAAGCCCCAGGATATGACCTAATTACGCCCAAAATACTCAAGCATCTCCCGAAAAAAGCAGTCCTTTTCTTAACCTACATTTATAATGCTGTCCTCAGAACTACCCGCTTTCCCCTCCTCTGGAAATTCTCTGTAATCCGTATGATACCTAAACCAAAAAAACCTATCCACCACCTCACATCCTATCGCCCTATTGCCCTACTACCCGTACTGGGGAAAATTCTTGAAAAACTCTTACATAAACGCCTCTACCTCATTCTTATTCCCAAAATCCCGTCTTCCCAATTTGGTTTTCGTCAACTCCATTCCACCATTCATCAATGCCACAGAATTGTGGATCTGATCTCCACTGCCTTTGAGAATAGACAGTACTGCTCTTGTGTCTTTCTCGACGTAGCTCAGGCTTTTGATCGGGTGTGGCACCAGGGCTTGCTGTTCAAACTCAAACAAATTCTCCCATCAACCTACTACCTCGTAATAAAATCCTATCTCTCCGACAGATTCTTCCAAGTTTCCTATGGCATTTCATCCTCCCCCATTTTCCCCCAACTTTCAGGTGTACCTCGAGGCAGAATCCTCAGTCCTGTCCTATACCTCACATTTACGGCTGTTATCCCAACTCACCCCGGCACGTCCCTCCATATGTTCGCCGATGATACACCTCTTTTCTCCTGCAGTCATGACCCAATTCTGGCTCATCAAATGGAAAATCAAAGTTAACCCTCAGAAATCCTGCCACTCAACCTTTACCCTCAGGCGATCATCCTGCCCTCCAGTGTTCCTCCATAGTTCTCTAATTCCGCAAAAATGGCAAATTTGCTATCTAGTACTAATACTTGACAAACGACTAACATGGAAGCCACATATTACCCAGAAGCGACAAGAACTCAGCCGACGGTACAGGCTAATACTACACCTACTTGACAGACGATCTAATCTCACACTAACAAACCAACGCCTCATTTACATGACCATTATCAGACCAATATGTACTTACGGAATTCAACTCTGGGGTTCAACAAAGCCTTCCAACTCCTACAAAATCCAATCCATGCAGTCTAAAATTCTCCGGAAAATAACCGATGCTCCGTTTTATGTCTCCAATTTGACCCTCCATAATGACCTTAATATCCCTTTTATCCAACCTTTAGCCAAATCCCTCTACCGCAAATTCCATTCGAACCTACACGGCCATCCTAACTCCTTAATAAACTTTCTATCCTCCTAGCACATTCCTTACAATCCCATTCGCCGACTAAAACGCAAGTGACCAAAAGTTCAACTCTAGAAAGTGAATATCTGTGAAAAATAAATAAAATCTGTCTAGTGGGTACTACAACTGTGCAGCTTCCCACCTCATGTCGAGTGGGTACTAAAACTGTGCAGCTTCCCACCTCATGTACATCCATGTCATATAATCTTGCAATAATTTACTAGAAATGTATCTGATACATTGTTGTAAATTCGAAATAAATAAATAAAAATAAAGAACCCACAGAATTATTGTCACTAATTTCCTATACACCCTTTATATAGATGCCGATGACCAAAGGGAATAATTCGGTAAGTCCAATAAAGACAAAATGAGTTAAGTGAACTATGATTATCTCCTAAAAATGTGAGTTTCTTGGAATCTCTTAAAATAGCGTGTTTCTCTGTTAATTCTCTGTTAAAGACCAACCCTGAAAAGTTGAGATTTTGAACTTACCAAATTATTCCCTAAAATCATGGATATACAGAAACGTACATACGAATTCGAAGAACAGTTATTTTCGCGGCCTACGAGATCTTACACGTAGACATTTCTCATTATTATTTCCGGATTGCCTCATGTGGTTAAGGCCTTAAGCGGGTTTCCACCATTTGGAGGAAACCCGTTTTTAATTTTAATATTGTCTGTGCACCTGAGCATCTTAAATGAACTGCTGATTGAGGTGGTGTGGATGCTATTAAGTTTTTGGGTAATATCTATTTATAAACCTATTTCGAGAATGTTTTTGTTCATGTAGAAAAATACAATTAAAAATAATAATTTATATTAAAAATAAATTAGTACTTTGTCTGAGTTTGTGTTTGCCCTGAATATTTAGAAACATGTGCTTATATCGTCGATACAAAAGCAAACTAACGAATATGAAAATCAATACTTTTCAGAGTGGAAAAGTATTTATTCATAACTTTTTTTTGGACAGTCAAATATTCGGCAGATTGAACCTTTTGATAGTGGAATACTTTCCCTTTAATAGAGTGAAGTCAGATTGAAGAATTTGCCGTAAATAAGTCCAGCAGAAATTATTAAAGATGGACAATGAAAGATGCATTTTTTCATATTCGTTAGTTTGCTTTTGAATCGACGATATGTTCTCGCATATGGGTGTAACCCACATATATGCATAATATTTTTAGCGGATCCATCTCTGCCATGATTGCTACCCTAACTTAATATGCGTGGTGGAGAGGGGATTTCTTTCAGCAAGGACATCGCTCAAAAGAACTTCAGATTCAATCCCGCATCTTCTAAGTGGGTGTCAGACAAGCTAGCAATCCTGACTGAAGTAGTTGTTCACTCTTAACAATCGAATGAATTTTAGCTCTCATGTACAAGTCCTATGGCTGCAGTTTTCAGTAACTCTCTGGAAATGCGGCTCTCTCCCGTTCTATCCCACACAAGAAGAGACGACAAACAAAAGCCCCCAAGAAAAGACAGCATAAACCCAGAATGTTCTTACTAATAAATCTGCTGTTTATAGATAGCAGTAGAACGGGGATGACGGAGGTTGTATGCCTACATCTTCATGAAGTTTCCAGGGTCTTACCTTGTTCATAGCCCAACAAAGGACAAAATACCTACGCTTCTTACGAATACTTCAACAATATCCCCAACACTTAGGCGCGTAACAAAAACGTTGCTATCCATTCTTTATTTATAACACAACGATTGTAGGTACTGCCGACCAAGAGGCATAAATGACCCAATAGTGGTTGAATGATCCTTAAACAACAAAGAAGGTACTATCAAAAATTCTTCTTTGTACGAGGCAATTTTGGAATATACTAATATACAGCATTATCAATTTGAAATTTGCAAATTGCAAAAAAAAAAATCATCCTAAGTGATAAGCTGATATGATATCACTAGCTTCACCGATATCTTCTGAGAGCCTCCGTTCGAAAGCTGATGGCAGGCACCAGCTGATATGAACTTTGGCAATATCAGTAAAGCTGTGCTTTAGGAGTTCCATGTACCCCTCATCTTCCCCTCTTTACATCCTTCCTCCCAAATCACTTTCTCCAACTTCTTTCCCCTCTTTCGGTGGCTTTTATCGCTCTTCTTCAGACTTGTTTATACCCCAACGTACTTTTAAAGTATAATAATAATAATAATAATACTATATAAACAAAGGCATTAAAAAAAATACGCAAAAGGATCTTAATTTATGTCCGTCGTATGATCCTAAAAGGAAGACTGAAATATTTTCCACGTATTCCAAACTAAGATATTTATAGGAAGCGTTGATCGTCGGGGTTTCGGTCAGTGTTCTTATTCAATAAAACACATTTTATTTGCTAAAATGTATATTTATTGCCGCCAACGTTTCGGCCTGCTATACAAGCCATCTTCAGGGCTGTAAAAACATATATGGTATAACAATGGTAAGGACAAAAAAAAGGCTAGAAACATTAACATAAATATGAGTATCTATATGCTTGAAAATATAAATATAAATGTATATATATATATATATATATATATATATATATATATAAATATATATATAGTATAATAATAGCAATATAAATAAATATACATGTATATGGTATCCAAGCGAATACAGTACAAGTGTCATAGTAACATACCTATTGAGAAGATTGAGAACTGTCCCGTTTCAAGAAGAGAACATTTCTGAAGACTGGAAGGATGGGGCAGGGCTAGACAGTAGAGGATGGGGGGGAGGGGGTGGATAGTAGTGGAGCTGGGAGTAAGGACGGAGGGTAAAGACCGCGGTAAAGATAAAGGACTTGCCGATGGATATTGCAGGTACAGGGAAGCATTAAGCCAGGGCTAGACAGGAGAGGATGGGGGTGGGGGGAAGTCGACCTGGGAGTAAGGACAGAGGGACGGCGGTAAAGATAAAGGACTTGCCGATGGGTATTGCAGGTACAAGGAAGGATCAGACGGTGTGTGGGAATAGGGCAACGAACCGGGTGGGATTACCTAACGGGAGGTTTTGAGGATATGGAAAATGTTGGAATAGGTTGAGGAGATGACTTCTTTGTCAATTTGGTCATTGACGGGATTGTTTTCTAGATGGATATATATGGATTCAGAAAGGAGACGCTTCTCAAGGTTGGGTTCAGTGGAGAGGATGGAGAAGTTTTGGAAATCAAATTTATGTCCGTCCGTGATAGCGTGTCTAGAAAGTGCAGTTTTAATGTCTCTGTTCTTAATGTTGTATTTGTGTGTTGTGAGTCTGCTATGAATGCGGTTCTTCGTCTGTCCAATGTAAGTGCTGTTGCAGTGTTGTGTAGAGCAAGGAATTCGGTAAACGACGTTGGATCTATTTCCTTGTGGGATGGGGTCTTTGAGTGTGGTATATAGGGTTTTCAGTTTATTTTTAGTGGATAGACCTAGATTTAGGTTGGGAAATGTGCTTCTGAGGGATTTTTGGATTTTTTCAGAGAGGTTAGGGATGTACGGAAGGGATCTGAATAGGGGGGCGACACTATCTTGCGAGGTGGATGGGGGTTTAGGATTGTTACCGCGGTCTTTACCCTCCGTCCTTACTCCCAGCTCCACTTCTCTCCACCCCCTCCCCCCATCCTCTACTGTCTAGCCCTGCCCCATCCTTCCAGTCTTCAGAAATGTTCTCTTCTTGAAACGGGACAGTTCTCAATCTTCTCAATAGGTATGTTACTATGACACTTGTACTGTATTCGCTTGGATACCATATACATGTATATTTATTTATATTGCTATTATTATACTATATATATATATATATATATATATATATATATATACATATATATATATATATACATATATATATACATTTATATTTATATTTTCAAGCATATAGGTACTCATATTTATGTTAATGTTTCTAGCCTTTTTTTTGTCCTTACCATTGTTATACCATATATGTTTTTACAGCCCTGAAGATGGCTTGTATAGCAGGCCGAAACGTTGGCGGCAATAAATATACATTTTAGCAAATAAAATGTGTTTTATTGAATAAGAACACTGACCGAAACCCCGACGATCAACGCTTCCTACTTCCGAACGGTCGACCATATCTTCTCAATAAGATATTTATATATCGGTTACATTTGGAGTTAAGGAAGTATTCGAAAAAAAAAATGTATTAACGGATGAGCTTCCACGATTATCGAATATTTTCTTAAATAAATGTAAATTGGTTGGGAAATCGACAGCAACCATTCGAAAGCTTAATAAATGACCTACAATAACATTTCTGAAGTCATTTTCGATGAGGCGGTCAATTTATCCAGCTTCCCTATCGAAAATCGAAGATGCCATGTGAGTATTTCCTACTACTGTACAACTATTGGTTTCGTTGTTTTCATCGTTTTTTTACAACTTCTCTGTTTACCTCACCTTTCAATTGGTGTTTTTTTGAATATTGAATTTATCAGTAAAAGGAGTATTGTGGAAAAACAAGGTAAGAAAATATTGCTTTTTTTTCGTTTTTAACGGCGCATCAACTATTTGGCTATTAGCGCCGGACTATCTTCAGGTTACCACCCTTTTCTAATGCCAACAGCACGTGGTCAGTCACCCATTCAGGTACTGACCACGCTCGACGTTGCTTAACTTCGAAAATATTGTTGTTTGAAATAGAGCTTTCATTGCGGAGTTCGTTGATGCCGTGTGAGTATTTTATCACAGCTGTTGGATTTGTTCTTGTACACGTTTTTTTTTTCTGTGTTTACCTCAATTTTGTTTATTTAATTTCCAACTAAATTTTTTTGTAATAAAAATGATTTCCTTTTACAGGGAAATAAAAGGATGAAATACCTACTCAATACACACCCATGAATATATAGTTGTATATATATATATATATATATATATATATATATATATATACATATTAAGTGTAAATGTGACTAGTCCACTCAAAAAATCATGAAGATTATTACCCTGATTTAATGTTCACTCTGAAAAGTTCAATATTTATGGACCTTATTTTTAAAATTTAAAGTAGGCCTAAACACAACATAATATACAATGCCTCATGATAAACCTAATATAAGTTAATGTTTTAAACAATTTTAGGGAGCAAATCATGCCAGTTACTTCAAAAATCCATTGATCCTTACCCATCGTCACCTTCAACACATGCATATATTTAAATATAAGTAAATGTGTGTGTATTTCTTAAATCCGTAGCTACATTCCTTCGAAAAGCGTTTGTAAAAATGTGCACCATCAAAACGTGATCGTCATAAATCGTGTATACAGTTTCAAAAGGGTTGGTTTCGTTCCTCTAAACAATTATTTTTTCTCCGTTACATCAATTTTTTTATTAGTTTGTTATTTTTTTTAATGCACTTACTAGTAAAATGGAGTCTACGGAGTGGATGTCGAGTAGACTGAATGATTAATTGTCCCTACTATGTGTTTTCTGAGCATTGTAACACCTGAAATCTCACTTTTCTTTGATACGTCACTAGAGAAGGTTTCCATACCAAAACATCCAAAAGACACTGGAAATTAGAAGGCTACTGGAACGGGCTTACTTTATTTGATTTACTTCCATTTTGATAGCATTTCCTAAAAACGATCATATTATATGACTTCTTGTATCCTGCTAACAGTATAGGCTTCCAAGAACAAAGCAGAGTGTTGTTGTACACACTTGTAACGCTAAGGTAACGTGAAGAGCGGGTTTCCGTTACGCGGCATTGTGCTGTGCCGATGACGTCATTGTTATCGTGTTACCGGCAAGAGCGACAGGAGGGAGAGGTGTGGCTAACAGCGTCCCTATTGTCAACAATACTGGTCAGCACGGACCCTTCCTATGTGAAACAAAGATTTTCGTGTTAAGGAATTAGCAGGCAATAATACGAACCTAACTAGTTACTTACAAAAGTTAATTAATTTTGCATGAATTGCATTATTCCAACATAAATTAAAACAATTCATAGAATGTCTTATTTAAGATTCGAATTAGTTTTTAGCGCGTTTCCTCCTTCCTATAGAGAGGAAAGCTTTTTTATGATAAATTATTATGTAACATTTTCGTATGTTGAGTAATTTTGTCAATGATAAATTATAGGTATCCAGAATATTCGTATGATAAGAAACCAAGTAATTCGATGACTAGAGTGTTTGGTCACCTTTTCCATCAGATAGACTGTGTAAACTCAATTAAGTTTAGCTACCGAAATTCGCTATGGTATATTATAACGAAGCACGCTGCAGAGGCAAAACTGTTGACCGAAACAAAGCAGTATGTTAAGACATGTTATCGATGCGACCACACGATAAGTAAGCACAGCCGTCTCATCGTGGATTGGGGCCTATCTGGAATCTGCTTCATAAAGAGCTGTCCATGCAAGAGGTAGGCAAACCTTGTTAAAGCAAGATTATCACGGGAGCTATGCTTTGTAATTGACAAACTTCAACATGGTCTCCTGTAATGAAGTTTGGTCTAGCTCTCTTGTTACACAGGTGGATGGTTTTCGGGTGCTCACTTCCGAAGAATTCCCACCGGTTCACTTGGTTATATCCAAGCAATCTTGATGGATAGAAACAATTCATAAATATTGATAATATCCAATAGATTCACACTAGGAAAACACCCAGTATGCCCAGCAGGGCACTCGAAGCTCTCCATGCACTCTTTTTATTTATAAATCTATATATATATATATATATATATATATATATATATATATATATATGTAAAAAATGTTTTAAAATAATAATATTGCCATTACCGTAATTAAATGTACTCATTTTCCTAAAAAAAAATGATTTCTATGGTGTGTTCAAGACGGCCATCCTGCGAAGGTTTCTAGGCCTCTAAACATCAGAAGTGCCCAAGGTGTAAAATAAATATGTAAAATACATAATTTATAATAAAAAAAATAAGTACAGTAGGACCTCCATTATCCGGGACTCTATTATCCGTGATTCCAATTAACCGGGGTCTAGATGTCTCGATGGGGGAATTTTTATTTTAATTCGTCCAATAAATATTATCTACATACATATCACCGACTCAATGAAAGAAAATGTAAAGAAGTGGACGATAAAAGACGCAATTTTTTCAGTGTGTGAAGCCTGGGCAGATTTACCCACTATGAGCTTAAAAAGTTAATGGGCGAAAATATTAGAACACGACTATGACCAGGAAACCTCTCAAGTTGTTGAAACGGAATCATTTCTCGAAATCTCCAAAGTTCTTCCACTTTGGATTTCATCCATGTTGATAGGATTGACATGAAAACTTGGCTGGAATGTGACTTGAATGAAGAGGGATTTGAAAAACTTACAGAAACTGAGATAGCAGATCTGCACCGAAAAAAACGAGCCTTCGACCTCTGCGCAGAACGACCAAGGAAATGAGAGCGATGACAACGATTCGCTTATCATTCAAGAAACGGAAATAAAGCACAACCAGGCATTAGAGGCTGCAGAACTTCTGCTGAATTATTTTGAGCAGGAGAATGCCGATTTCAGCAGAATTATCTTGTTACGGGAGATCAGAACAGATTTAAGAAAATAATTATGTAACAAAAAACAACGAAAAATTACTGACTTTCTCGAAAAAAAAATTTAATTTGAACTTTAGTTTTTTTTTTTGCACTTATACAAATTATTAATTAATAAAATGTTTACATACACATTTCTCAATGCTAATAAAAAGGTTTACATGACATTATGTACAACGTTTTTCTTTATAATCTTACAATCCAGCACATTTAGTCAATTAAATATTGTGTTTCGATTATCCGGGGATTTAGATTATCCGTGGACCAACTCCCCGCCATTACCCTGGATAATGGAGGTCTTACGTATTCTGTTCATATAGAGTATTTCAATTTACTAGAAACCATATTTAATAGATTTAACAAGGTATTTTGCAAAAATTAATTCTCAAAATGTTGGAATATTTTCCCATTAATTATTCAAAATAACAATGCACTATATACTTGTTATATTTTCTAAAAACGGTTAGGAAATCGAAAATTGACCATTCGAAAGCCTACTAAATTCTCTAAGAAAAAGTCCGTCACGCAGGAGCTGCATAACTAAGCACTTTCCTCAGAATTTGGGTCGTGTAGACTGCTTTCCAGAACAATTTGCTTAAAATATCCTACATAAATAAAACAAAAACATGAATAGTTCTCTTTTAATTTTGTAATGAGTAACTGATAAATTATTAATTTGCTTCCAGAGTTATGTTTACACATGGTACCTACTACACTACGTAATAAATACAAAATCCTCATATTATCGTATTTTGATCTAACGCAGGAACCGGATACAGTCCCTCTAGCGCTCCTTGCGGCGCCTTTGTGAACCTATGTCTGGCTGGCTTTTCTATTGAAGTATATTACAAAGTAAACCCCCCTTTCCGATTGACAGATTCAGCTCATTTTTACAACACTTCTTTCTCATGAGTTACCCACGACGTATACCGCGTTTCGTTACAATACAGCAGAAATTACGACCAGTATGAGTATATTAGTAATTTGGGTCCGGAGTAAACCCCCCCTCCTAATGAACCGATTTAGTTTATTTTTACAACACATATTTACCTGTAGATTACCACTATGAATACCGAGTTTCGTCGAAATACACCTAAAATCACGGCTGGTAGTGGCGAATTGGTATTGTCGGTCCGGAGTAAACCCCCCCTCCGTATGAACCGATTTAGTTTATTTTTATATCTCACTTTTCTCTCTATATTACCAGTACGAATACCAAGTTTTCTTGAAATATAACAAATATTACGGCTGAAATGGTCAAATTAGTGTTTTGGGTTCGGGGGAAACCCCCTCTTCCGGTGGACCGATTTTGGTGGTTAACGAACTCGTTCAATCGTTTGCTAATTGAATGCTATATACCAAGTTTCGTGACGAAAAAACAAAAACTCTGGCCGCTATCGTGTTAACAGACACATATATATATATATATATATATATATATATATATATATATAGATATATATAAATTTTAACGGGGGTCATTTTCGGTGTCTACTAGGTAGGATCGATATCAAATCTTTATCGAAATTTTTCAAAAATTCCGTCATGAGTCCAACCTCAATAGCTACTTTCCTTCGGAGGAAAGTGCTAAAAAGGTTTAATGCAATTTTCGATGGGACGACGACAATAGGATAAATAAGTGCGTAAAACTTCGAAAAAGTTCTGTTAGTTTTGTTCTTGACAACGGGTTTTGCTTACGGCCGTAGCCACGTTGAATGCACCGGCTCCCGTAGATCACCGAAGTTAAGCAACGTCGGGCGTGGTCAGAACCTGCATGGGTGACCGACCACGTGCAGTTGGTATTATAAAAGGGTTTGAACCTGCAGATAGCCTGGCGTTAAGTGTTGATACGCCATCAAACAGAAAAAAGAAAAAAAAAAAAAAAAAAAAGAAAGAAAGAAAAGCGGGTTTTGTCTCTGTTTACAACACTTTTAATTTTTTTTTTTTTTTTTTTTTTTTTTTAGTTGCATTTAACATTAAAATTAGTATTTTAGTGAAACGAGGTGAAAATGAGAAACAGTTTTATTGTGTTTCCTAGAGCGATAGTTGAGACAGATGAATGAGTAATTTCCCCTTAGGATCCGATCAGTTTCCTTTTGTGGCGTATTTTTTACGAAAGATGAAAACCAGCGATTAACTGCTTCCGTTGCTAATGTCACTAGGGATATGAGTCGGACTTTTTTGTATGATACGCGTTGGTTGTTATACGTACACTACGCTATTTTCTATGGAATATGCTTAGTTACACAGCATTTGCGTGACGGGTTTTTTTATTCATCGCCATTCTGCATTTATTACATGACGTCTAATATGTTTCCTGCCTTATTATGGGGTTTATTGCGGATCGCTTCATTCCACAAGTCCTTTCAAAAGTCCAAAGCCTAACAGGCTTGGAGGGCGTCCGACAATATTGAAAAAAAGAACATATTCTGTTGAGCAGAGGAGCATTCAATCAGGTTGCTCTTCGACCCTGCTTGATCTGCTTCAGTTGCTTCCCTCGTAACTCATCCCATGTCAAAGAAACTGCAATAATCTCCCCTAATAATAGGAGGAACTTCCTAGTCCCTCCCAATAACCGCCCCTAATGAAGTCTTCACGACGAGCCAACACAAACATCCCCGTTGTATGTGCACCCCAAGGGGCCTGACATTATACTAGGCAATGCCGAATCACAGAAATTGCTCGCTAGTAGAATGGGTGTAGGATTATACCATCGGGTTCCTACTCATCCAATGGACGTAGTTATAGAAACCATCCCTAAGTAGGCTGATCTTAACGTAAAAAATATATAAACTTATTTGTGCAAAATTCAAAAGCAATTAAGGCTGCTCTTAACGAGAGAATGGAAACTTTAATAGTTGTTTGATCTCTGCTTTTAAAATATGCCTACACAAATATATATATACATATATATATATATATATATATATATATATATATATATATATGTATATATATATATATATATATATATATCTGTTCCGTAAATTAAAATAAATAAATCGAAACGAGCCAGGGCTGGTGATTGTTCCTATAGGATTTTTAAAAAATTGGTTTTTATTTTTTGGTAGTTTTGGACTTATTCATTTCAATGAAGACTACTACTTATAAGAAAAGTTTTCTGAAGAGAGGCCAAGCGCCAGAATCTAGACGACAAATATAAAATAAAGTGGTATAAATTAAGTTTAAAACAATTTTTTGACCAAAAAAGCCTTCACAAAAAGAAGAGGCAATATATATATTTATATTGCCCTACTACATTTATTTAAAGCCTTTTCCTTTAATGCAATATTAAGAAATTACCGGAGTTAAAGTCTGAGAAACGTGGTTTTAGCAAGGTTTTTTTTAGCTCTAGAGCCTCCATAAAGCATTTCCTGACCCGTGTTGATAGGAATCTATTCACTCAGAATGGTATTCCCTATAAATCCTTGAAGCTTAAACACTATCTTGTATATATAATATATGGATGGTCCCTGAGACGCCGTAAATTTTGTTTACTAGGAATAAAACTATGTACAAAAAAGCGCGTTTACAGTCACTCGAACCCCATCTAAAAGAAAAACTGGCATTTTTGGCGTCATAAGGCACAGGGAACTGACATACACAGAAACGAAAATCACTCAATTCCGTCTTCTCGCTCATTATTAAATAAGACTGCATAAGACAATACCAAAATGTATTTAACATGTTTTACTTGAATATAATATCACTGTTATATTTAATCAAAATAAAATAACCAATAACCAAAACGAACATTTATTGAACAACCGTTCAAAGGACTCAATTGTTTCGAATATTTAAGGACTTATTCCTCCCATTGTGCTCGCCCTATTGAAAAATACTCCCAGCCCTTTTTCGTAGAGAATTTAGTAAGCTTTCAGATTAGATGAGTTATAAAGATGTAGAAAATACTCCCAGCCCTTTTTCGTAGAGAATTTAGTAAGCTTTCAGATTAGATGAGTTATAAAGATGTAGAAAATACTCCCAGCCCTTTTTCGTAGAGAATTTAGTAAGCTTTCAGATTAGATGAGTTATAAAGATGTAGAAAATACTCCCAGCCCTTTTTCGTAGAGAATTTAGTAATCTTTCAGATTAGATGAGTTATAAAGATGTAGAAAATACTCCCAGCCCTTTTTCGTAGAGAATTTAGTAAGCTTTCAGATTAGATGAGTTATAAAGATGTAGAAAATACTCCCAGCCCTTTTTCGTAGAGAATTTAGTAAGCTTTCAGATTAGATGAGTTATAAAGATGTAGAAAATATTTGAATTGAATAGAAAATAACGGTGGTTTCTTTCAGTTACCACAATTTTTCAATCGTTAAGAAAATGTACGAAAATCGTTAAACTGTGTATTCAGGTTAATGAAATATCTTTTTTCTAATACTTTAATTTGGAAGTGAAACAAAATTTTTAACTGAATCAATCGTTTCGTGTACCAACACCAAAAATTGGCCACGAAAACTATGTGTATCCACTTTTATTGAAAACAGTTGTGGATATTGCCATGAAAATATCCACAACTACAGTACATGGAAGCCTCTTGATCCAAAAATGTAAGATCTTTTCTCGCGAATTTCACCCGAAACCCTATGTTCCTGTCGATGGATTTATAAGTCTTGAATAATTCTTTCCTGCGCCCGAGAGATTTTTTTAGCGTTTCCAAAGGCACACCATCGCCACCAGGTGCATATTTCATAGGAGGCACCCGAAGAGCACTATTTAGTTCATAAATGGTGAAGTGTACATTGTAATCAATCGTTATGACGCCGGTTTGTTCAAAATTTTGGACCAGACAAGACGTGAATGAACAAGAGGATATTTTCTTCTCATTAACTATTTTAAACTGGAGTGTGCAGTTTCCGCCTTGACGTTTATTAACTTATTGTGTTTGTGCAGTCCAAACCTTAAGGCCAAACTGTGCAGTCTCTGCCTTGTGGTTTGAACTGAACCTTTATGGCCACCTTACGACTTTACGTCAAGTATAAGTATTCTGCAAATGTATTGGAGGCGACCGAAGGGTGTTCAATCCAAATTCCAACATTTTGTAGAACAGAAAATAGTATCCATTTATTGTTTTTACTCTCGTCCATTTGTATAAAAAAACTAAATTTTTTAGACCAATATAATTTTTTTTTTTTTTTTTTTTTTTTTGGACAACGGGAATTAGTTCTTTTGTATACCTTCCCGTAAGCAGTCTTACCTATCTCCAAAAAAGGAGAAGCATAGTTCTGACATATCTCATTTTTTTTTTATTCTTTATTTTATTTTACTATCTTGCTCTGACCGGTTCAAAGTACTTTTTTTTTATTTGTTGGCATCCCAAAATTATTCATCAAGGAACACGTATTTTATTTTTCGGGGAGAGGAATCTTATATATATATATATATATATATATATATATATATATATATATAAATCACGTGTCTGTCTGTTTTTCTGTTTATTTATTTATTTGTTTGTTCCTTATACAAATCTTCACCGTTTGTCCGATATTGACCAAACTTGGCACACAGGTAGGTCTTGATACGAGAAATCTCCTAGGCTAGTTCAAAATAGTCAAATTTCAAAATTTGGTCAAAAGGTCAAAAGTTTTGCTCAAGAAAAATTGGCTACAATAAATGGGCTCTGCCGGTTATTATTATGAACTAAAACAAATTCACATCGTTTGACCGATTTTCGTAACTGGGTATAGACAACTAGGTATCAAGTAGATCTTGATACGGGGAGAGTCATAGACCGAAAGTAGGTGTAGCATGGCACACTGGGTAACAGCTAGTGGGAAATAAAGTTTTCAAATGCTATATTAATGGCTGCGTCAGGACGCATGAATGATTTCCGAAATCTGACCATATCGGCTCGTTCGAATGCCCATTTATTTGTCATTCTGCACTCACTTCGTTCTCAACCACTTTTTTGAGGAATGTGCACACTTTTCACGGATTATGTTGAAAGGCTTTCTTTTTTCTTTATTTTTACATTGATTTTAGTACCCCACGTTATGAAAACATTTTATGAAAAAGGGAAATCGAAGAAACTGAAGACAACAGGTGGCTGTAATGCTGCAACTTATAGAAGAAGCACCTGGCAGGCATATTGGATTTTTACAATTCCAGGCACCAGCCATATATCCTCTTGTAAATAAATATTATTCACATTTCGATAACCATATCCTTCAATATGTATTATATGATTTTTTTATTGGAATGTGCATAGTCACGCAGGAGCTGCATTACTAAGCCCATTCCATAGAAGGCGAGTAGAGTACACTGCATTCCTTAATAATTTACGTAAAAAACTTAATAAATGAATAAAGTATATAAATAATAAAGGAAAAAAAACTGGACATGTTTGCTGATTTATATTAAAAGAATGAAATAATTATTAAATTAATGTTCTTCCAGAGGTTTGTGCGTGCGAAGTACTACACTACTTAAAAAATAAAAGTTCGATTTTTGTTTATTAAACTTGACAAATAATAAAAGCATCCAAATGTAAAAAGAGAACATATTATAGTCATAGCAACGTAAAAACCTGACAGCGCTCCTTTGGGAAGAAGTAACAACTAATGCCCAAGCTGGTTTGGTTGCTTAATTTGATTCTATCATAGTACAGAGTGACCCGAAACTCCCCAAAGAGCCTATTTAGATTATTACAAAAACACATCTTTCTCTTTAGTTACCTACTCACACCGTAAACGAGTACCGATAGTTACCTACTCACACCGTAAACGAGTACCGATAGTTACCTACTCACACCGTAAACGAGTACCGATAGTTACCTACTCACACCGTAAACGAGTACCGATAGTTACCTACTCACACCGTAAACGAGTACCGATAGTTACCTACTCACACCGTAAACGAGTACCGATAGTTACCTACTCACACCGTAAACGAGTACCGATAGTTACCTACTCACACCGTAAACGAGTACCGATAGTTACCTACTCACACCGTAAACGAGTACCGATAGTTACCTACTCACACCGTAAACGAGTACCGATAGTTACCTACTCACACCGTAAACGAGTACCGATAGTTACCTACTCACACCGTAAACGAGTACCGATAGTTACCTACTCACACCGTAAACGAGTACCGATAGTTACCTACTCACACCGTAAACGAGTACCGATAGTTACCTACTCACACCGTAAACGAGTACCGATAGTTACCTACTCACACCGTAAACGAGTACCGATAGTTACCTACTCACACCGTAAACGAGTACCGATAGTTACCTACTCACACCGTAAACGAGTACCGATAGTTACCTACTCACACCGTAAACGAGTACCGATAGTTACCTACTCACACCGTAAACGAGTACCGATAGTTACCTACTCACACCGTAAACGAGTACCGATAGTTACCTACTCACACCGTAAACGAGTACCGATAGTTACCTACTCACACCGTAAACGAGTACCGATAGTTACCTACTCACACCGTAAACGAGTACCGATAGTTACCTACTCACACCGTAAACGAGTACCGATAGTTACCTACTCACACCGTAAACGAGTACCGATAGTTACCTACTCACACCGTAAACGAGTACCGATAGTTACCTACTCACACCGTAAACGAGTACCGATAGTTACCTACTCACACCGTAAACGAGTACCGTTTCAATAGAACAGAAATTTCACAAATTAGTAAAATGTCCGGGGATAAATATACGTTTATATATTTTTGTGTCTGATAAGACGATAGCCAGAGTTTTTGTTTTTTCGCCAAGAAACTTAGTATATAGCAATATCTTTCCTGACGATTGAGCAACTTCGTTAACCACCAAAATCGGTGAACCGGAAGCGGGTTTACTCGGAAGCGGGCCTGGAGTAAACCTTACTGGCCGTAGTTTTTAATGTTTTACAACGACCCTTGGTATTGGAAAAAAATACGTTGTAAAAATAAACTTAATCGGTTCGTAAGGAAAGTGGGGTTTACTCCGGACCCAAATTACCAATTTACTCATATCGACTGTTCTTTCTCGTGTATTGCACCGAAATACGGTATACGTCGTGGGTTTTTAAACTGAATGTTGTGTTCTAAAAATGAACTAAATCGGTTCATTAGAAGTTGGGGTTTAATTTTTGTTTACGTTCGAATTGAATCGGGTCGGGTCTTGGTTATGGGTTCTAACACTAGGAGCGCTGAAAATGGACGCTGTAAAGAGCAAAAATATTAAGCAAATTATTGAGGAATACAGTGAACACTGCCCATCTTCTGAGGAATTTGCTTACTTATGCAGCTCCCGCGTGACGGACTTTTATGAGGTCACGCTGTGAAAAATCGAATTTTCTCATACCGCGATTTAATTGGTCGGAAAAGGCGGGCCTGATCCACCAGCTGTTTGATCATTAAGTCTACTAATTGATGTTCAGTTTCAATTCTGTGTATCGCAGCTCTCCTGGTATGGATAACCCACACTCTACGGATAATTGGCAAATATTGACCTCACTATCTCTCCTTCATTCTCTCACTCGCTTTCTCTCACTCTCACTCTCTCTCTCTATCTCACTCTCTTTATCTCTCTCTCTCTCTCTCTCTCTCTCTCTCTCTCTCTCTCTCTCTCTCTCTCTCTCTCTCTCTCTCTCTCTCTCTCTCTCTCTCTCTCTCACTCACCCTACCTTCACTGCTTATCAGCGTAAACAAGTCAAACACCAACAAGCTTCGGCGGTTCTCCCTCCCCCCCCCCTTACTTGCCTCATTAAAAAGTTATAAGGGCCTGCCCCAAACTCAATCCGGATGATACCTCAGTCACAAAAAGAACTTTTCGCCCAAAAGGAAAGAAAGAAATTGATGAGAAAGACGTTTTTCATCTCGAATATTTTTCTTTGGTCCTCGGATGACTGATATCTCGTTTAGGGATTATAATATCGGGCATAATAAACAAATTTATCTTTTACTTAAATTTCCAATTGATTAATCTGCAATTAGTGAATTATTAGCTAATAGGTGTGCCTTTATGTATTATTTGAAATAATAATCACGACAGGCTCTCCACGTGGTCCAGTGGCTAACGCCTTGGACTCTCATACGGGAGATGGTGGGTTCGATTCCGGCCTGGAGCATGTCGCATTTTTTCATATCACGATCCGTTGAAGGAATTGCCTGCTGCACCATTAGGAAGGTTGACAACATATAAATAGCCCGTAGCTAATGGCCTAGTAGCAGAAGCTCCGCAAAAAAAAAAAAATAAAATAAACACGAAACACTCTACTAAGTGACTGTAATTAAATAACAATGACGTTAACATGGGCAGCAGTTCACTCAACAACCAGAATAGAGGAAATGTCAGAAGTCTTCCTTATATAATTGAATACGGATTTGATTTTAATGTATATACTAAAAACTTAATAACTTAATAAAAAACGTAAACATAAGATATCTTATCACTTTGGAATTAAAGTTAAGAAGAATCTGCAAAAACTTAGTGTTGGTGACAGAAAAGATTTGGGTTGGAGCAATTAAAATCATTTCTGTCGCCAACACTAATTGTTTCATAGTTATTGGCGTCATGCTTTAAAATATAAACACAGTTTTGATTTTGAAAATATTAGCATATTAGGTAAAGAAATAAATAAAATCATAAGAAGAATTAAGAAAAATATCCATATCCTAAAAAATAGAAAGAAAGTGGTAAATAAAAAAACTGCAATACTACATTTGAATACTATTTTTATTAACTTATTTGACAAAAATTAAAAATGTGTTTTAATTAGAGGGTGCGAAGGTGGTTTTAATTTTTAAGACTATATTTCTTCTGGAAATTAATTTTTAAAAGTTTGACATATCGATTATCGAACAGCTGATTATATTTCGCAATGTTGGATTCTTTCAGATCATGAGCAGGCTAGACGTGGCCGTACAGGTGGAAAAATGGAATCCATGAATTAAATTGAAGAAAATATTTTTTCGTTTGAAATAATTAACGAATACGAAGCAAAGCTTTGAAAAATAGAAGTAAAGAAACGTAATTTGAGATATTTTATATGTGTGTGAATGTTTGGTAACACCATGGTGGCCACAATTTTTTTTTGTTGGATATATAGTATTTCCATTACAAATAATTGGTTCCTAGTGCAATATTTTAGGAAACTCCAAAATTAAATATATTGCATCCAAAGTTGGCCTACATTGTACTAATCTCAATGAAAACTAACTCCCATTGAAATGGGGAAACTCCGTAA
Source organism: Gonocerus acuteangulatus (assembly GCA_946811695.1). NCBI lineage: Eukaryota > Metazoa > Arthropoda > Insecta > Hemiptera > Coreidae > Gonocerus > Gonocerus acuteangulatus. The sequence goes on from OX328126.1 coordinate 27,325,152, forward strand.
TCAAATACTGGCCGTTGTTTTTGTTTTCTTGCAACGGAACTCGGTAGTAAACATGCTCAATGTTTAAAAAGTGTCGTATAAAAAAACTAAGTATAATAGGGCAAAACTATTCATTATTGTTTTGTATTTTGTATGTTTGTATTTTGGTATTTTTATTTTTGTTTGTTTAGTATTTGTAGAGGTAATAAGCGACTTCTTGAGGAATGCTGTCTACAATTACCCACGTTTAATGTGCTTAGTTATGCAGCTCCTGTGTAACGGTCTTTTAATTTCATTAAAAAGATTTTTTTTTTTATTTATTTATTTTACGAGCTTCGCAACGACGGCGACTTGCTCTTTTTTTTTTTAAGATACAGTAAAAAATACAAATTTATATGTTCACAATTATCAGTAACTTATAAAAGTTAGGAGGTTTATGTTAAGAATTATGTGCTAAACATTATTTAGAGCCTTGCTTTTTGAAATGTAGTTAATATATTTACATATCTTATAACTAAAACTAACAACAATTTTTTATTAGGTCATGATGGGGTCTACATGTTGTGGTTTTCCATTAATGACCAAGTAAAATTGAGCAATAATTACATAATAGAAAATAAAAATAATAATAATAATTACACTATAGAAAAAAAAAAAAAAAAAAATTCTTTTGTTTCTTCAGATTCTGTGATACAAGTTTATGTGTTTTAAATATTGGAGTATAGAGTGTATGTATGGACTACCCTCTGTAAGAAGTTCTTGTAGGTCGTGTGGGATGTTCAGTTTGTCACGTCTTTTACATTCAGTGAGTATATGTTTAATGGTCAATGTTATGTTACAAACTCTGCATATTGGTTTGTCTTTTTTCTCCATGAGGTAATTATGTGTGAGCAACGAGTGTCCAATGCGAAGTCTGGTCAGTACTACTTGGTATCTTCTTGTCAAGGTATGTTGTTCGTTACTCCATGCTTTTACTGTGTTCTTAATTTGTGATAATTTGTTGTTCGTTTGTAGCCAGTGATGTAACCAGTCGTTTAATGTAAGTGTGCGTAATGTGTGAACCAAATCATCTAACGTAATGTTTTCAATGTCTACGATCTGTTTATTAGTTGCGTCTTTTGCATGTTTGTCTACTGATGTACTTAGTCCGATATCCTCGTGTCCGGGTAGCCATAATAGTGTAAGTGTGTGATTGCTGAGTCTGTGTAATTGTTCGTATATCTGTTTAATTATTGGATGGTTAGTATAAATGTTATCGAGGGAGCGTAAAGAACTTTGTCATTAAAAAGAGAATCATCAAGCATGCACAGGAAAGTGCATTCATAGAACTCTTTTACAATATTCACTTTAATATTACACATTCACTGAATTAAACAGCCTTTCCAGCCTCAAAAGCGGTTAATAGCACTGTTTTAAATTAAATTGATAATTAAAGTACTGAAAATGTCTTTGTAAACTGTACAAGAGAGTCCATTCGAAGTTACTGTTGTAATGAAAGCGCCATTATACTGTTTGAATTTGGCGGCAAGACTTTCCCGCCGTAATTGGAGCCAAAGAGGATCAAACTCCCATCTCGCCATTTCCATTTCATATTCGACAATCATCTTCCCCTGCTCACTTTATCCACTTACCTATTGCCTCCGCCAATCAGCTGGTCTCCTACTCGGCCATTTTGAACCTAACCTAGAAACAAATATTTAGAAAACCTTAACCCTTGAGCCGTCACCTCGGTCGGTGTTTTTGGGTCCAAGTTGACCCCAAAACAAAAACCTAAATATTGAGTATAATAATGATTTAAAACGCACTGTTATAAATTGTAATAAAATATAAGTCGTTTAATGTTGTAAACATAGAAAAAAATAAGGAACAGGAAGAAATCCAATTAAGGAATGGGAAATCAAAAGTAAGGCATTCTGTCAAAAGGCTGCAAAACCAAATGATAAGGCTCAAAACCAAATGATACCTTTTTTTTTGTAGCGTTCTTTGCATTTTGCGTATCCCAAAATAAATGTGGGACACTTCTTACGTTAATGCTGGGACGAAAAATACACCTTTTCCTCTTCCTGGGATTGGGTACATCCTGTACGTTCTCTTCTATTGGTAGAATAACTACCTCATTATCTTGTAGGTACATGTTAATGTTCATTTTCAAGTTTTTCGGTATTACAAAGGAGAGTGCGTCGAACAACCAGCCTCAGTGCCCCAACTGATGACGAATGTAGTCCCGTCGGGTCAAAAGCAATAAAATCTACACACACAAGCCCATAAATATTATATCAATATCAACGAACGCAATTTGATTAAACATGCTTAGAAAAGGGATAAGTAAAAGTCTGAAAGTCTAATCTCCAATATAAAATAAAACAACAAATAAAAAAATATCTCTCGGGTCAATATAACCCGAGGTGACGGCGAAGGGTTAAATGTTCTTATTAAAACACGTTTTTCAGGGAAAAGTTTTTTTTTTTAGATAGATAAAAAACTGTATTTAAGTTTTAAATTTTTACAGGGCGGGCACATAATGTGCTTAAAATAACATAACTTTTCATTAAAATTATAAAATAAAATACATGTTTTATAATAAAGAAAAATGTATACTTAAATAAAAAGAAAATAAGAAGAACAAAATATAATAAGTCACAAAAATTATAATAATTCAGTCTTAAAAATTCAGTTCTACATTAAAAAGACATACTCAAAATATTACATTTACCATGGAATAAAATATAATATAATATAAAAAATAATGCACTATAACATTGTGGGGGGTCTCCCGTAGTCTAGTGGCAAGCGCGCTGGATTCATAAGCGGGAGATGGTGGGTTCGATTCCCACCTCCGGCAGGAATTTTCTCATCTCAAGGCTCGCTGAGAAAATTCCTCGCTGCACCCTGGATGTCGGCGCTAATGACCTAGAAGTAGATGCGCCGTAAAAAAAAAAAAAAAAAAAAAAAAAAAAAAAAAAAAAAAACAAAAAAAAAAAAAAAAAAAAAAAAAAAAATATAACATTGTGTGCGGCATGCCGCACCCTATGTACTTGAAAATAAAATGTATGAGGACTCAATAAAACTGTTACTGACCACCTACAATAATAATAATTTCTTTAATTATAATAAGTTTATTTATCGGTGGTATTAATTTGTTTTGTGCCAAAGGTTTATTCGATTCTGATAAAAGCACGGATTCTGGGGGCATATAAAAGTTGTTCATAGAATAGTTAAATTTATGATTTTAATAATTATTTATTTTTTTGAGGACAATGCTCAGCTAGTTAGGTTGTACTCATGAAAGAATTTTTAAGATTTTTTTTTTTATGTGTATAACTTCATTAAAATATTAAAAAAAAAAAATATTGAAATATTGAACTACAAATAACATAGAATGAACCCCTAAATGTTCCTGTTTGACTACAGAAAGAGTGAAGTGGGACTTTGAGCTGCATTTTAGACAATTATTTCCACGTTTTCCTTTACAAAACGGAGAAGAGAGAGATTTGAAAAAAAACGACAGAGCGGTAGGTGACAATGCGGGAAACTACAAAAGGCAACTCAAGTCTGCAACTTCATTCTTCGCTTTCCATTCTTCTTGGTTAGAACAGAACTCCGAGAACGTTCTAAGATCATACAAAACTAGAACTATGAGCTTTTATATCATATCGTCCATCTTGTATGAACTCTTAAATATCTGTTCTAAAAATTACAATTACCTACATAAAAAAACATGACATGCATAATCTCACCTATATGGACCAGTGTGGGGGAAAAAAATTGAAAATTTTAGAACTCAGGCAAATATGTTTATTTACGTATTACTGAGTGTTGATTAACAAAAAAAAATAGACTAATTATCCGTAATTGTAAAAATAATAAACTTCAACTTAGGGTCTTTTTCGACGGAATATAGTACAAAATACGCCCGAAATATTGGAGAAGAAGTGTTCCTCATTCAGGCTTTTAATATTTATTTCGCTTGTAGAAAATTTTCACCCTACATCAGTAAAATAACGTAAATCATTCTGAGATGCTCAAACCCCAATTAAAAATATAAAATCTATTTTTGATTTTGTTGGACAAAATCAAAAATTGATTTTGATCAAAGATTGATTTCTCTTTATATGTATTCTCGAGCTAGCTGGTTAGATGAAAATGGTTTAAAACATTTTTCAAAAATTCTTTCATGAGTGCAAAGAAGTAGTGTTAATTACACTCCTCGTAAGAATGTACTAATATAATTTTTACTGCAGATTTAGTAAGTTGTTTTAGCCTCGATGCTCGAATATGCGAATTGATATTCGCCATATGGCTCGGAGCGGAACGAATTATCATATTTATTGGAAAGTAGTTGTGCATAATGCATAAACAAGCGACATGATTACAGACAGCTGTAGTATAAGGTTACCAGGAGCGACAACTTTCCTGTTAACAGCATCATATGCAAGTCGCATGTTAATTGGAACGACTTCTAACGCCATGCAGCACAACAAAGCTCTTATTTCCCTCAAAATAAAAGTATATATATATATATATAAGCAAATGCATATACTAAAATATCTGAAAAACACATTTTGTTATTTTGAGTAAAGAAGTATTGTACGAAAAAAAAGTTTTTTTCTCATCCTCGAATTAAGCAACCTCAGTACCGGAAATAATACATAAAACAAAAACCCGTCACGCAGGGGCTGCAAAACTAACCAACCTAAGCAAAAAGTAGAGAGTGTATGCTGCATTCCTGAATCCTTTTTTTTTAAATAACCTATGTAAATAATAATAATAAAAAAAAAAAAAAAAAAAAAATCAGTCCCGTAACAGGTCACAAGGGGCCAGAGGGGCAGATACTGTAGAGGTATCTGATTCTTGACCATACGGCACACTAGGGAGATAGTGTGGTCAACACTATGCTCCGGCCGCCTGATTTTCCCCTTGGCTGCTTCGACTGCTAGAGTCATTAGCACCCAAGGTACCCATTATTAATTAAATTAATTAAAGGCTGGGTGAGCCTAGGGACGATCTTGGACCCCAAATCCAACTCTCGAACGGCAGCACAAGAAGAAAAAATCTTTAGTGCGCGCTCGGGTTTTGAACCTGATCCTCCAGTTCATTAGTCGAGTGCTCTACCACTGAGCTAACCTCGTCCCCGTAAATAATAATAAAAAATAGTATTGGCCTTTCATATTTTTATTGAGCATCTGATTCAATTATTTATTTATTTCATTATAAGGTCTCCGCAACTGTGGCTAAGAGCCCTAATACAGATTATAAGGTCTCCGCAACTGTGGCTAAGAGCCCTAATACAGATTATAAGGTCTCCGCAACTGTGGCTAAGAGCCCTAATACCGATTATAAGGTCTCCGCAACTATGGCTAAGAGCCCTAATACAGATTATAAGGTCTCCGCAACTGTGGCTAAGAGCCCTAATACAGATTATAAGGTCTCCGCAACTGTGGCTAAGAGCCCTAATACAGATTATAAGGTCTCCGCAACTATGGCTAAGAGCCCTAATACAGATTATAAGGTCTCCGCAACTATGGCTAAGAGCCCTAATACAGATTATAAGGTCTCCGCAACTATGGCTAAGAGCCCTAATACAGATTATAAGGTCTCCACAACTATGGCTAAGAGCCCTAATACAGATTATAAAATATATGCAATTCTTTTACACTTTGTTGACGTTGATACAATTTACATTTATACTTAAATAAGATACATACATATGTATATATACAAACATTATACACACACATATATATATATAACATATACACACATACATGCATATACCACAAGATTCATATGAATAAAGATAATAAATACAAATGATTCAATTATAAATTTTTTAATTAATTTTCTTCCAGAATGTTCCGAATGCAACGTAGAGCACTACTTAATAAATACACAAAAACTTCACATTTTTATTTATTGATTTTGATAAATGATAAAAGCGTAATTTTATTAAAAAATAATAAAATCCTTAATAAGTTTGGCGCCTTAATACATTTTGAAAAAAAATATAGAGCAAACCCCAACTTCTAAAAGACCTATTATGTTCATTTTGAAAACATTTTATTGTCTTTTCATACTCATAACGAATACCGAGTTCCGTTACAATATCATAGACATTACGGCAAATATTGGTAAATTAGTAACTTGGGACCGGAGTAACCCTCCTCTATCCAGATGGACCGATTTAGCTGGCTAACAAATTCGTTCAATCCTTTGCTAAAGGAGTGTTGTATGCCATGTTCCGTGGCGAAAAAAAAATATATCTGATGGGCAGTGTTTTATATATATATATTATTGGACACAAATTTAAAAGGTGAGTTTTTTCGTGACCTACGTTTTGGTTTTCTACCCCTAGGGCCGAGACGTCATAAGCGGGTTTCACCAGTCTTCTCAGGAGCTAACATCAAAGTGAGAAATAAAATATGTTTTAGTACGCGCTATGATTGTGTCCTTTTGAGCTGTGGATAGCCTTTCTACAATAAAGATTAGCATAGTCCACGCAAGGACTATACTTCAACAGTTTTAACTTGCTTTACGACTTCGGCACTTTTCATGGGTCGTTAAAAGAATTAACTGCTCGGATAAACGTTGATGGAACTGATTTTATCACTCTTCCGACAATTAACTTGCGTGGATAAATATTCATGGCACTTTTTAATGGTTTTGGATAGCCGATTTGGACGCACATAAATTTAGTGGGCATGTACCTACATTTTTTTTAAAAATTAAAATAGATTTTTTCTCATTGGAACAATCAAATTACTTCTTGAACAAATAAAATCAAGACTGTTCCAAAAATCAAAATTATAAATATAAAGGTTGTATCGCAAGCTAGTTTGCAACTTTTGTGAGATTTGGCAGTCTGGAGGTTCGTTTTTCCGGAAGAGTAGTTATTTTCTAAAATTTGTCGCTAACCAGAAGCTTTCATTAATTTCTAACTTTCGAATTGATATTACGGTTTGAATGGCGAATATGGAATGTGCAAAATTTAATCTTGAGTTCGAAAATTTAATAAATCGTTGGGGAAAAAAATGTGTGGAATGTGTGGAAGCAGAGAAATTTGAGTTGTACTGCAAAAAACACCTTTAAAACATAATATATCTGGAACGGAGAGAGATAGAAACGTGTGGTTGGTGGTGTTACTTAATATTTATTTATTGTGTTCCGCTTTATGGCGATGTACACATTACATTTTATATAGTTATTACAAACATTACACATACATATACAAACACATACATACACGTATATGTATGTATATATATATTTATATATACATATATATATTCATAAATATACATACATACATACACACATATTACATTAGCTAATTTACATTATATCAGCTTATTGTCTATATATTTACATTAAATTATGCTTAATACAAGTTTGTTTTTATTATTTACACACATATATACATACACATATAATATTAAATTACATGATTTTAAATTGAGTTTATTTACATCGGTTGTTGTATTCACATTTTGGTTATACGTTGGTGGTGTAAATTACATTTTCTGTCTAGTTTCACCCACTGAAGGATTGTCATTAACTTCCGGGGGGTCTCCCGTAGTCTAGTGGCTATCGCGCTGGATTCATAAGCGGGAGATGGTGGGTTCGATTCCCACCTCCGGCAGGAATTTTCTCATCTCAGGGCTCGCTAGGAAAATTCCTCGCCGCACCCTGGTTGTCGGCGCTAATGACCTAGATGTAGATGCGCCGTTAAAAAAAAAAAAAAAAAAAAAAAAAAAAAAAAAAAAAAAAAAAAAAAAAAAAAAAAAAAAAATAGCTTGCGATACACCCTGTATAATCTAAAATTGTGAGAAAGTGTTTATTGTGGTATTTGAGTTTATTAACGTTATTGATTTCATTTACTACTCTGATTCTTGTTAGTTTTTGTCTTTGCTCTGTCTAACTAATTATATTAAATAGAACATAATTTGGAAATATTTTAAAGCTCTATACATAATTATTATTAACAAAATTCAAGTAATATGAGGTTTAAGTGTTATTCAAAATAATTCATTTTCATTTCTGGAGGGTTTCTCGCAGTTAGGATAAATCGTCACTACCATGTCAAACTATCGAATATGAAAAATCTCCTTTTTCAGATTCGAGACTTTGCTCTTGGATTGTGGACAATACGCCTGCCGCAAATTGTCCGAACTCTAACCCCTTTAGAATAGCCTTTAATGCCTGAAATAAAGTATCGAATGAGAACATTTTTCAATATATTACTTCGTCAATAGATAGGATATGTTCGTTCGCTAGGTTCATCTATTTATAAGAAAATCACATGTCTGTCTGTTTGTCCGTTTGTCTGTGTGTCCGTGTGTCACACAGGTCCGTATGTCAAACTTCGCACACAGGTAGATACGGGAAATCCCCAAGGCTAGGAGGCTCAAAATAGTCAAATTTAAAAATCTGGTCAAAAGTTTTGTTCAAGAAAAATTGGCTACGCTGAACCATTCAGATTCTGACGGCCATTTTGATTCGACAGCCATTTTGAATAATGTCTCAAATTTATTTGTTGATGTTCTAGATAATTAGAATAACTCGAACTCATTGATGACTTTACATCATTATATAATAATGTAATGCAGTTTATTTCAATTTTATATCAACAGGTGGTGCTAATGACCTCAGCAGTAGATGCACCGAAAGAAAAGGGGATATATCAACAGTCACTGTCTAACTAAGGAGCGCTGCCCTTTCTTTGATAAGAGTTATCTACTCGCAGGCTGTGCTGCTGGCCTCTGTCGGCTGTTTTATGAATTGCTGTGGTGCTGGCCTCTGCCGTTTGCATTATGAATTACTAGACAGATATAAACAAATTGACACCGTTTGACCAATTTTGACGTAACTGGATATACAGGTAGCTCATGATACGTGGAGAGTCATAGGTAGAAAGCAGGTGTAGCATGGCACGCTGGGTAACAGATTGTATTCATTAGTTTGACAAGGTAGGGACGACATGTCTACGTATCATAAATTGTAACCACTTGTATATATGGCGGTTGTAGTTATAGCAAATATTATTTATGTCTAGAGATGGCACTATTTATCCAGCAAGCATTTAAAGAGTAGAAAACGAGCAAATTTCCACGTGAAACATGTTCCCAGTTTCTCTTATCTTTTCTTTCCCCGTCTTGTTCCAGATCCTTTGAATTCGAAGCCAACGCCCCTAGCAAAAATTCACCCTTCCCTTTTGAAGACTTGATAAACAAATATATCCTTGGAAAGTGGAGACTAAAATAAAATTCTTTTTGGCTATGCAGATAGGAGTGTATAGTATACCCTTTGAGGTGTATGAGATGGCTCCAGTGGTTAGCCGACAGTATCCTGGAAAGGATAGGATATGTTATTGCATTACATTCTCCAGGCTTCATGTTCCTTTCATGTCCTGTCCCTGGAGAAGGAGCTCCGTCTTAACGGCTAGTCTTCGTCTCCAGGGAACGCCCTTTTACTTAGATATTCGCTCTTAGCTCTATCTCTACCTTTATAACTGATCTACCTGGAGTATGACAGAAATTTATTTGCACAAAACCTTTTTTTGTAAGTAACATAGAAGTAGGCAGAATGAGAATACTATGAACCTAAATCTCTTACAAAAGGTGGTTACTATTTTGCAGTGTATATTGTATGCATCAAAACATCCTACAAGGCTGACTGAACACAATATGGAAAATTCATTACGCTTTGTATCAGTGGAATTAATCCAAAAATCGATGGATTAGGTTCCCAAATTCGAGCTCAAGTGTCGCATTGATCTCGTGTCGCTATCTAACTTTCGTCGTTTGTAATAATTCCAAATTTTACGATTTAATTAAATTTTTGCACCTTTTTTTTCATTCGACTTTGTTTTTTTAATAAATTGTATTATTATTATACATTCTCGCATTATTTCATGTCTGATATCCATCGCTGAAAATTATATACAGTACTTTATAATTCGATGGGGCGAATTTGCCCAGTGACAGAGCACTCGAAAAATGAACTTGAGAACCTTGGTTCAAAACCCAAGCGTGCACTACAGATTTTTATCTTCTACTGTCGTCACTTGAGGGTTGGTGTTGGGATCTCAGATCGTTGTGACCAACCTATCTCCCTAACGTGCCGTATGGCCAAGAATCACATCCCTTTACAGTATCTGCCCCTCTGGGCCTTTGTGGCTTGTTACGGGACTGACTTATTTTATAATCCGACGTTATTTTATTTTGAACCATCTACGCGTCCCACGAACGTATTTGCTCACTAAAGTTTGGCCCTTTTAACGCAAAGCATAGTAAGTGGCCTACCCCAGGAGCCTGAATTCTATATAAGCTTTCTGGAAAAAATACGTTCCATTCCTTAACCAGTGGAATCCGCCTACCGCATAACTGTCTTTTTGGCGAAAGCCGCCGGAAGTAATCTTAGCAAAAACGGGGGATAATTTTACGTGGGGATTCGAATGACACCATTTTCCTAGCCATATCTATACCGTTTTCGAGAAACATTAGAAAACACACAGACAAGTTCATGGAATTTTTATTACACATGCTTGATGAGAGGTGATTGAGTTAATTAAAAAATTGTCAAGACGTTTGACATTCATTCCGACTTAGATATACAAAATTTCTGTTGGAAAAAAAACTGTATAAAAATACATCAGAAGTTTTTCCAGTTATTATGCACCGTAAAATGTAGTCACATTAGTACAGTGTTGTGAAATTGGTAAAAATTTATACCGCTAGAATATGTTCATTTAGGTGACCCCAAAGGGTTGAACTTTGCCGAAAGAGTGCGAACAGACAAGTAAGTAGCTATATATTTGTCTGTTCGCTCTCAGAATAATATATAAGCACCATAGGCATGTACGAATTTTACCAATCTGTACTAATGTGAATTTCTCAAGAGAACTGGCTAATTGGTTTCGCTTGGCTTCCGGGAGTTTTTTTTTATAATTATTTAGTGGCGTTTACACAACTGCAGACATTTCTTTTTATCCATGAATTTAATATTTGTCTTGCCTCCTCCCCTTAAAGCATCGTGGGTGGCCTACCCTTGGGCCTACAAGAATCCTAAATTCTATATAAGCTTTCTGTGAGATACATATTGTAGAGGCTAAAAGCCTAACTGAGAGGCCATATGGCCTGCCCCCCGGGCTCTAAAATATTTATTACTTCTCTTTTATATTTCCTCGTAAACTATTTACTGTTCCAGTTCCAAAAGGGAGTTAGGTCTTGTGTCATAAGGCGCCCATTTAGGATTATACCAAGTACGGCTATTTCAATTTAAGCACGGTCTTATTTCTAATATACTAGTGGCCGGGGTAATCATTGTTGGAGATTGTATATATTCTCTACAAACATAATAGTTAGGGTAGGAAATAATTTTGGATGTAAATAATATATTATCTAGGAGTCTCCCAAGGTTGGGCAAAACTAACGTTAGCTTACTCAGCGTTTTCACGTTAATTCAATCTAATTAAAAATAAACTCACGTTATATTATTAATTTTTGATTTGTAAAGTTATTAATGATGTGTTGGAGTATTTTCTTAATAAATAGTTGTTTTTAGTTTTAGTATCCGTTTTTAGTATGGTAATTAGTTTAATTTAACCAAAAGTGACCTTAATTTATGATTTTAGTTCAGTTTTAGTTTTTAATTCACTAATTAGTTTATTGCATTGTTTGATTCAGAACAAGGGTAAAAAAGTAGGTATGTACGTATTTTAGTTTATATAAATATTGTTTATTTATGAACTATAATGTGGAAAACATGAGGTTACAACTTCCAACTACAACTTCAGCCTATTAAAAACAAAATGACAACAAGTTCTATTAGTTTTAATAATTTACTTACTTATCGAAATAACACATGAATTACGTTAATTCACGTTATTTTTGTAAAATTAAACTAAAATCAAGCTTTTATTTAGTTTTTAATCAATCCCCAATGATTTAGTTTTCGTTCAACTAATGTCCATTAGTTAATTTAATTTTAGTTGTTATAGGTTGCAACTTTTAGTTTAGATTTAGTTTACTCAAAAATGTGAATGTAGTTTTATTAGTGGGTTCGAGTCCCATCAGGGATTTTTCTCATGTCAGGGCCCGTAGAAAAAAAATCCTATCTTGACCATGGAAGTCAGAGCTAATGAAACGGAAAAATCTTTTTTTGGGCTTAAATGCTTCCCTAACTAAATAAAAATGATATCCAAGAGTGTTTACGGTGCGGAACACTTTTTAATTCTGCCAAAAATTCGATTTTTTAACCGATAAGTCCAACCCCAATGTTCTTCAAAACGGACGATAGGCTACTGCCTTCAACTTTCACTCAACTAACTTCAAATTTTAGCTGCAGCTTTCTAATGATATTTGCTAGTAAACTAACTTTTTAGCACTTTCCTCCGAAGGAAAGTAGCTATTGAGGTTGGACTCATGAAGGAATTTTTGAAAAATTTCTTCAAATCTTTATCGACCCTACCTAGTAGACACCGAAAATGACCCCCGTTAAAATTTATATATATATAAATATATGTGTGTGTCTGTTAACACGATAGCGGCCAGAGTTTTTGTTTTTTCGTCACAAAACTTGGTATATAGCATTCAATTAGCAAACGATTGAACGAGTTCGTTAACCACCAAAGTCGGTCCACCGGAAGGGAGGGTTGACCCCGAACCCAAAACACTAATTTGACTATGTCAGCCGTAATATTTGTTATATTTCAACGAAACTTGGTATTTGTAGTGGTAATATAGAGAGAAAAATGAGATATAAAAATAAACTAAATCGGTTAATTAGAAGGGGGGGGGGGGTTACTCCGGACCCACAATACCAATTCGCCACTACCAGCCGTGATTTTTGGTATATTTCGACGAAACTCGGTATTCGTAGTGGTAATCTACAGGTAAATATGTGTTCTAAAAATAAACTAAATCGGTTCATTAGAAGGGGGGGGGGTTTACTCCGGACCCAAATTCCTAATATACTCATACCGGTCGTAATTTCTGCTGTATTGTAAAGAAACGCGGTATACGTCGTGGGTAACTCATGAGAAAGAAGTGTTGTAAAAATGAGCTGAATCGGTCAATCGGAAAGCGGGGGTTTAATTTGTAATATATTTCAATAGAAAAGCCCGCCAGACGTAGGTTCACAAAGCCGCCGCAAGGAGCACTTTCTACCACTAGAGTGACTGTATCCTGTTCCTGCGTTAGATCATAATACGATAATATGAGGTTTTTTGTATTTATTACGTAGTGTAGTAGGTACCATGTGTAAACATAACTCTGGAAGCAAATTAATAATTGATCAGTTACTCATTATAAATTTAAAAGAGAACTATTCATGTTTTTATTTTATTTATGTAGGATATTTTAAGCAAATTGTTCTGGAAAGCAGTCTACACTACCGTTCGTCAGACACAGTGCCGCCACATTGTTTTCGAAGAATTAAAACCTATTTTTTTTATACTTTAACATCCTGAATAAAACGTATGACACAAATAATTGAAAAAATTCTGACCACGGAACATTTCTGGCTCTCTTCTATCATGGGCGTATATGGAAAATAATTTCGGGAGGGGCTGGTAAAATTTCGGGGGGGGGGGCTGAGACCATTTCCGGGGTATGGATACCAAAAATTTAGAGCTTGGAATAATTGTAGGCAACTAAAACGCTATTACACGTAAAATAAAATATTTTTTATGAACTAAGTGATCTTATTTAATTTATTTTTAAGGGTTTTACGACAAGTTTTTATCATCAAATCAAAATTTCGGGAGGGGCTACAGCCCCCCCCCTTATATATGCCCATGTCTTCTATAGCCCTGATGATGGCATCAATGTGAAAACCAAACGTTGGAAAAAAGATAACACATTTTGTTATTCAACATTCCTTAGTGTTAAATGGTATATATCTAGTTTTCATTTGAACGCAAACAAAAATTATTGTAATTATATATTGGTTTGTATTTTTTTATTGTTGTCAATGTTATTTGTACTTCCACTCCGCTACCTGAATAAGCCCAGAATGCCAAGTCACCAACAGCACATAAGAAAGGATACGCCAACAACATGAGCACTCTCAGGAACCAGAACTTTATCTTGGAGGATTCGTGTGCTTGTATTTTTAGGAATATGTTGTTTCATAAGAATACAACTATAAGGATGCTCTAAGACGGATCTTCTTTGTCAAGAAGTTTAAAACCAAAACATTTTTTTGATATAATTATTTCGCGTTTGCATCTGCATCAGGTTTTAGTATTAATCTTTAGCACCAATCATAAGGTAATATTAAATTTTATATTTATACATAGTATTAGCCAATATTTCGTTTTCGTTTTGTAAATTACATAAGGTAATATTACGCTGTAGAATTTTATCAAGTATATGGTAACATAATGTTTATAGTTAGTAGATTTGTAGTTAGTAATATGGAGTACCTATTTAAAAATTAACTTATATTTGCTACTTTTCGAACTTGTTTACTTTAATCGTCAGGCATCTTAAATTAAGTCTTGTTAAGGTCTCTTACAATTTTTAAATTTCATATGAAGGTCCATAAATTTTGAATTTTAAGTGTAAACTTTAAATCCTAGTAAGAATTTGTTGAGTAGAAAAATCATAATCAGACTGACTAACAAACGTTTTTGCTTGGGAAGCAACTTGTGCCAGTTACTTCAAGAACGGTGTATTTTTTTTTGTACGTAAATTGTAAAGAGTTGTAATAAGGCATATTTTGGAAAATATTATGTATAGATTTGCACCTAGTAAAACGTAATATTAAGTTTTAGGTTTATATCGAACAAGAGGTAGTATGATTTTGTAGGGTTGCACCCAGTTAATGTTAATTATAAAAATGAGGCTAGCGTCCAATACCATTGTTCGCATGACGAGCATACATCAAAAGTAGAGGCACACTCAGACAAAAAACTATTCATTGAATGGAAATTAAAAAAAAAATAGTGAAGATTCTTGGATTCAAAGAAAATCAAACTTCTCAAAACAACGGTGCTTTATGTTCATGAAGCAAGCTATTATCACAAATGTAACCCTCCGCCGACCACGTGGGGTCCCCCAGGACCCCACTTACGTTTATGGTGGTAACGTGCTAATACTTCATAGGACTACCTTCAAAAAATATTCAATCAATTTTTAGTTGTCTGTGAAGATACCCTGCAAATATGGAGCCTCAGGTTCCAAAATTGTGGTTGTAGGATTTGAAATTGCATTACAGAAAGACAATGACAGAGGAAAATGGAATACTTTCGTCAGATTGTAAAATTCCACGAATTAAGTTTTATCTTGATACCAGATACTACCATGATGCAAACTAATTAAATTGGGAAAATAAAATACAAGTAAATATCTCTAAAAAAACCTTATTACGGTAGCCCACGTGGGGTCCGCTCAGACCCTCACCTCGTTTTTCAACAAAATTAATCAATTTGAGCGGTAGACTATTCTTTATCAGCAATTTGACACTGCCGATCATCGGAGCACTACTACTCCGGTAGAGTTACGGTGACTATAAGAGAGGGGGAAATAGTGTGCGTGGGGTCCGCCTAGACCCCACCTGGTCGACGGAGGGTTCAAAGATCAAAACCTATTAAGGATGGACACATGAGAGAATTTTTGATATGTCTTCAAATCTTTACCCATCCTATCTGCTGAGTATCTTAAAATGGCCCCTAATTTGTGTTATACATATATATATATATATATATATATATATATATATATATATATATATATATATATATATATATATAGGTATATATGCGTATAATAAAAAGATATTTCGATTAAAATAAATCTTTCTTACTGGAATAGAATTGAAATTCACCGAACAAATATTCCATCTGTATAAGAAAATCCGGATTCCCTGGAAACTTAGAACTGAAATAGAAAAAGTTAAACCAGGAATAGCAATTCGGAAGTCCAAATCTAGAACTGGCATTATTGTAATACCGAATATAACTTGGGTGACTTTTAGTCCCCAAAGCCTCCAACGAAATTCAACCAAAAACATTATCATAAGAATTCCATAAAATATTTATATATATGCCTATCCTTCATGGGAATTATCTTATACTTTTAACCCTTCTTTAGTATCGAATGTGAAAGGTGGTTGGTACCTTATAGATGACTTTATATATATTTTATCCTATGATATATTTTAACTAGACTTAATGCACATTCGTTAGTTCGATTTTTTGTAATTGATAATTATTTTTCTTTAATTTTCGAGAGTTTGACACAACGTATATCAGTCCAATAGCAATCAGAAAAATTGAAAATGATAAATGCGATTTTTCACATTATTTTTTTATTTATTTTATTTTTTGTGTCCCGCTTCAATGGCGACAACACAAAGAACAGTATCCTCCGAACTTAGCTATCCCAGGAAATCATCATGGTTATTGGTGTTGGAAGTGTGTGTGGTCATGTAATGGTTTAGACTTATGGTTCACCTATAAATAGAGCTTAGTATCAATGGAAATATAATATCTTATAAGCCAACATTGCAGACGTTCATCAAATAAGGTTGTATAGTCCTGTATTCTTGAGGTAAGTCAGTATAGTGTTGATATACTGGCTATCATTGCCTAGGAGTTCATGCATATCATACGGGATGTTGTAATTGCCTCTTCTCTGGCAGTCAGTCAGTAAATGTTTAATCGTAAGTTCTGTGTTACATATGTTGCATATTGGTTTGTGGCGTCTTGTCATAAGAAATTCGTGGGTGAGTCGAGTATGTCCAATTCGTAAACGAGCGAGAACAACTTCTTCTCGTTTATTGTCGCGAAGACTGGATGGCCATTCCTCAACTGTATTTTTTATGGTCCGAAGTTTATTATCAGTTAGCTATTGTTAAGTTAGATTTTGTACCTATTGTTAAGTCTCTGGCAGTTATTTGTGGTACGTCATAAGTCACAAGTCTGACAGCATTTTTTGCGTGATAATCGGCAATTGAACTTTTTCCGAGTTCTTCATGTCCAGGTAGCCAGTACATTGTTGTGTTTCTGTTTAGGGTTTGTGTCTTATTCAAAATTTCTGTCAGTAGTGGATGGGTTGTATATCTGTCTGTAAGTGCTTTCAGTGCGCTTAAAGAGTCAGTAAATTTTTCACATTAGATACTTTACATTTGTATCGACGATATATAAAAGATTATTATGGCCCCGTGGGCAGTTTTACTTTGTCGCAAAAAAGAAATGACAAGAGTAACAAATTTTATCTGAAAATACGCATTTTTAGAATGAGAAGAGATCGGTCACAATTTTTTTTTTTTTTTTTTTTTTTTTTTTTTTTTTTTTTTTTTTTGTCAATTCGTCCGTTATTAAAAGCGAGATGTCTCAGAGGGAATTGAGATTTTAGGTCGTAAAGAACACTCGTATGGCGCTGCCAATGGAACTGCCTCAGCCGTACCTCACCTTTTTTTTTTTTAAATTATTTATGCAAAATTATTAATTTTGATTTGATTGAGGGTGGAAATCGCCCTTCAACTTCAACACGTTTTCTTTATCCCGAAACGTTTTAGGATTTTTTTTAATAATATCAAAGACAAATAGTTTCTTATAAAAAAGCGTGCCATGGGCACAAGTGTTGTGTCAGAGGGTTTCAAAACCAACTATTTTTGGGTTAACAGTGCAATTCTTTTTCACGGTCCATGTTACTTAACTTCTAAGGTCTGTGCATATAATCGTGTTCTTGTGATAGTACCCGACGTTTCGCTAGAGATTCTGCAGGCTTCCTCAGAGTTTATTCTGAGAAATCCTGTTTACACTCATTTAATATTATATAAAAAATAATTTAGGTTTTCTGTTTTGTTTTTTACGTGTTATCCCCGTTAAAAGCGTCTGCCATACTTATTATTCATTGTATCTAGGCGCACGGTAGTGCGCCAGGCCAAGTTCCGGTCTAAGCATACTGTGTGTATATTACAGGAGGTCTTAGAGCCGATTTTTACCCTCTCATAACTTTCAACCAGGTAAAGATAAAGTTATGAAATTTTTCAGAGGTATTGTACTTCTAGATATGAGTAAAACTGGAAATTTTCAGAATTCTACATCAAATAGTTTCTGAGATATAATCGATCGAAAATCGGGATTTATAGGACTCACTGACTTACTGACTCATCAAAATTATTAGGCACTTCCCATGATGCTAGAGACTTGAAATTTTGCAGGATGATAGATATCAGGGTGTTATTAAAGGGAAAAATCGAAAAATCCTGAAAAGTTGTGTTTGACGCCGCTTCCGGGGTGGGGGCGTACCAGTTTTGTACTTCCTTCGGAAACCCATCATTCCGTCCGAAACCCATGATGTGGGGTATCAAAGGAATCATCTCAGTATGAAGAACCTATATTTGATGTTTTAAGAATCATTTAGGCGCATATAGGCTCGGTCAAAATCTTATACCAGCTGTCTGTCAGTATGTTTGTTTCTTATACAAATCCGAACCGTTTGACCGATTTTGACCAAACTTGGGACACAGGTGGGTCTTGATACGGGGAGAATCATAGGCTAGTTCAATATCGTCTATCAGCTGTTTGCCTAACTGTTTATTCCTTATACAAATCCACATGATTTGACCGATTTTGACCAAAAATGATACACAGGTAGGTCTTTATCCGGGTAGTGTCATAGGCTAGGCCTGCATGTTTGTTCCTTACACGAACGGGGAATGCACTAGGATAGGTAAAAAAGGTCTTTCAGCTGTCTGTCTGCATGTTCGTTCCTTACAAAAATTCACACCGTTTGGCCTATTTTGACCAAACTTGGCACGCCGTCTTGATACGGGAGTGTCATATTACCTATGACGTTTTGTACTTTTTGTTCCATCGGAAAGCCATCATTCCTTCTGAAACCCATCATGTGGGGCATCAAATGAATCGTCTTGATAAGGAGAACCTAAATTTGATGTTTTAAGAAACATTTCGATGCATTTTAACAACAACACGTGTGACTTCTTTCTTAAATGTTGTAAATAAAGTCGTAAGGGTTAACTGCATAATATACTTGAAAGCAGATACTACAATTTTCAAAGTCATCTAAATTACAAAGTTTAGGATCACAAACCCAAAATGTATCGTCTTTGGTCTTTTCTTTTTCTTGAAGGCCTTCTATACTTTCCTTATGGTGATCTTTATCCTTGGGATGAGGTTCCTGTGTTTTACAGTGTAATAGTTTAGTTAAGAGAGCAATCAATTTGACCTCTAGAGTACTGCCATCTGGAATAGCTTCTAACTTTTCTAGTATAGTGATTAGATGTATGTAGGTTGATTATTGGTATCAAATATCAAGCAGTAAGGAGAATTTTATGCAGAATCCAAAGACCCTGATTTTATATGAAGTACAGAAGCCAGTAGGTATGCGGCAACTAATTTTTAATTAATTCTTAGAAAAAAAGTAATGAGATCCCAAAAAAAACATAAATGTGAAATAGAGGACAAGTTCCTCCCCCCACAAAGAAACACTCCCTTTCCCAAAAAGCGAGAAATATCTCCTCCTAAAACCCCCCAAAAACGCCTTAACATCTTACACTCCAAAAAAAGTACTATGAGTTGGTGTATTAAGTGTAACATATTTTCAACCAAAAATATTTGCCAATACAAGAGCTGATACAAAGAAGAAATGTCCAAGTTCATTACTTAGAAGACCTCATAGTTGCTTACTAAGAACAGTAAAGACACTTGAACTGATCTTTAAATGCGACAATAAAAATACTTATACCCAGTTACTAAAATATCACTTTCCTCTACCAGGTATATTCTTAAACTTGGCAATGTTTTATTTGTGCCGAAATTATCTTTAGAGAGAAAACTAAACATTGCCAAGTTTAAGTATATACCTGATTGAGGAAAGTGATATTTTAGTAACTGGTATTGTTGTTTTTAAAGATCAGTTGAAGTGTCTTTACTGTTCTTAGTAAGTAACTATGAGGTCTTCCAAGTAATGAACTTGGACATTTCTTCCTTGTATCATCTCTTGTATTGGCAAATATTTTTGGTTGAATATATGTTACACTTAATACACCAACTCATACTACTTTTTTTGGAGTGTAAGATGTGAAGGCGTTTTTTGGGGGCTTTAGGAGGAGATATTTCTCGCTTTTTGGGGAAGGGAGTGTTTCTTTGTGGGGGGAGGAACTTGGCCTCTATTTCACATTTATGTTTTTTTTGGGGATTAATTTTACAATAAAGATAGTTAGCTTTAAAATAGAACACTATTTTTGGGCAATATTTGTTTGCACCTTTCTCCAATGCGCAGTACCTTCTTATCTACCCAAAAGGTACATTATAGCAAAATTTCAAGGTTCATAAAAGACTTCATGAAACGTGCGTTACCAGCTCTTGGACTATAGAACGTTAGGAAGAATGTGAACTGAGCACATCTAATGTGAATACTCATTTGACAAAAGAGTTTTTCTCTTTTAACTGTTCCGATCCTAAAAATCCCAGTAAAAACATTGCCGATTCTTCTTATTTATTCGAGAAAAGAGATTCGAGCTCGGCTTATTGTAGGAAGTGGAAACAAAGACCCCCATAAATCCGTTGTAAAAAGTTAATCCTTCAGAGCGATGGACGGCACTCCGCTGAAATGGGTTGGAGGATCTACCGATTCTACAGCTCAATGGCTTTGTCAGAGCGGTATGCTTTAACTTTTTCATGAACCAATCAGGCCGTTTTGTGCGCTCAGGTCTGTTTGTTTTGTCTGCTTGCTTGTTTGTTGTTAGGTTGTCCGTTCCGCTCCCTTTGTCGTCGGACTATCGTCCATTTAGAGGTGCACACATGCAGGTTATTTCAATTTGCATTATTGTTTCCTTACGGGCATGGCTTGGTGTGCATTGTCTCCAAAAGACAGGTTAGCTCTAGTAAGTTTACAGGAAATAATATCTCTTTATTTTTTTTTTATTATTTATTTATATAATTATAGAATTCCGCAACTTAGGCAACGTATTCTTTTAACACAGTCAACGTTCAAATGGAAAACTATGTAAAAATACACATAAAAATTCGAACAAAATACAAAAAATAAGAAGGACACTAAAAACTGTAACAAAAAAAAATAGAACGAAAAAAATATATATATACTGAAAGGGATAAAATTTAATAAGTTACATTTTGGAGTACAACTGGGTGTTTTTTAGATGTCTGAGTAGTGTACTAATGTGAGGGCTACCTTCTGTCAGTAAGTCGTAGGGTATGGTATTGCGCTGTCTCCAGTTTTTTGACGGTCAGAGTCTTGTTACTGTAACTACAAGTTGGTTTGTCCTTTCGGTATAGTAGGTACTAATGGGTAATTAAGGTGTGTCCAATACATTATCTTTATACAACATGAAATTACTGTGTACAAATTCATGAATTTGCATTTATATTATTACTCATAAGTTGGGAATGGATGTTATTGTATTTATATATTTTTTCCAATTCTTAAATCGTAGGTTTTGATGTAATTCTGCACGTTTTCTGTGATTTTAAAGCATTTAAACAGGTTTTTATTTTACATATTTTGTCAAAAATCCATATTTTTACATATTCTGCCATAAATACATATTTTTGATATTCTGTTTATTTTGTAATCGAAAAAATAAAGCGAAACCGAGAAAGAAAATAATGGTTCACCCATTGAGTCTAGATCACTGCGTCTTTTCTAATTTCAAGAAGCAAAGGTGTCTGGCAGCCATACTTAGCCGGCCCTACTGGTCAAGGAGCAGATGTGTTTTAAAATAATATACAACAAATTATTTTTTAACAATTGTTTCATTCCTTTAATACGCTCTCTAAAAGATATGAATAAGCGAAAGAATCATGCCGATATCAATTTCCAAACTCGAGATATATAATAATTTTATCAACCTATTTAATTTTATTTCTTTGCTCCTAAGGGGCATTGGACGAAACGCATGGGCATTTGTAGACTATTTTTCGATGCAAAATCACCAGAAAATAAAATGGACCTGATCGGAGACCAAAATCATTCACGAAATCTACGCAAATTTCTAGCTAACAACATTAGAAAACTGCAATTAAAATTCCGAAGATGAAATAATGGTCGAAAATTCCCACAGGTGTAGGAACCTTCGACCATTTTTTCATCCTTGGAACATCAATTTTTCACCATCCAGCAATCTCCAACAACAATTAAAATTTGAAGTTCATTGGGTGAAAATTGGAGGCACTAGCTTATCGGCCGATTTGAAAAAAAAATAGTTTTGAGGCGTCATTAAAGTTTTCTATACTGAAACGTTCATTTTTTCTCTATTTATTTTTTTTTGTTTATAATTTCTTGTAATAAAGATAAAAAAAAAAAATGTTTTTGATTTTTAATTGTGAAATATATTGAAGAAGGCACCAGTGGCACTGAGTGTAAAGAAATTTAGAAAATGCTACATGAACGCTCTTGATATCGTTTTTCATTAGTTAAGGAAACATTAAACAAAACAGTTGGGGTTAAACAAATTGTAAAAAAAAAAATTGTTACAAGGTAGTATTATCACCCCTTAAGCATAAAACCTTCTGAGCACATCGGCACCTCCCGAAATATTGTAGATATTTGACTGCGATGTTGCTTGTGGAATGATGAATATTTTTTTACATGAATATTTTTTACTACACTGCTGGGAGTCCCTAAATTTTGCGTCATGGGTAACGCAATAGTGTAAATAAAGTTTCCTCATCAGTAGCGAGGTCGGAAAACTAAATTTGAATTTTGGCGGGAACAGATTTTAAACAATCCCTGAATACTTCTCATGTAAAATAGTAATATAAATTAATGTCGATTACAATAAATGCACCATTTACTTCCTATATGATATTTTCACGATCAGAATGATTTACATTTACAGGGAAATGATTCAATTTCACGAAGTAGATAATGCAAAAAAGGTTACCATATTTTTTTTCTTTTTTTTTTTTTTTTTTTTTTTTTTTTTCTTTTTATTGATTATTACAACAATATGAGTGAACATATTTCTAGTAATATTGCTGGTTCAGTTATAATGACATTGTGAGGCTTGATGTGGGAATATGAACAATTACAAAACCCACAATAGTAATGCATTAAAGAAAAATAAATAAAAAGATAATATAAAATAATAATGAAACAACTGCAAAGAATTTTAAATGAAAATATAAGACACTTTGTGCACTGCAGATGTTAAAGCAAATTGTCTCTAGGCCACCTCCGCTTCAGCCTTCTATGGGGAGTTTGTGGATTTTGGAACGAGGATAGAGAATTTATCAAAGGATTTGGATGGCCTGGGAGATTGGAATGGAACTTCTGATAGACTGATTTGGCCAGGGATTGGATAAAGGGGATATTGAAGTCATTATGGAGGGTTAGGTTCGAGACATAGTAAGGAGCATTGGCTATTTTTCGAAGGATTTTGGATTGTATTGTTTGTATTCTGTAGGAATTGGAAGGTTTAGTGGAACCCCATAGTTCTAGTCCATAAGTCCATATTGGTCGGAGTATGGTATTGTATATAAGTCGTTTGTTAGTCAATGATAGTTTCGAGCGTTTGTCCAATAAGCGTGATAAAAGTCTAAAACGTCTGTTTAGTTCCTGTCTTTTCTGAGTTATGTGTGGCTTCCAAGTTAAACGTTTGTCTAGTATCAGGCCTAAGTATTTTACTTGCGATTTCTGCGGGATTATAATGTTTTGGAGGGTTATTGGCGGGCAGCTTGACTTACGAAGTGTGAAAGTTGCATGGCTAGATTTTTCTGCATTTACTTTGATTCTCCATTTATTTAGCCATGGTTGAAGTAGGCACAGGTGTTCTTGGAGGGAATTAGAAGCAAGAATTGGATTTTGGTTGACAGTAAGGATAGCAGTGTCATCAGCATACATGTGGATGGATGTTTCAGGATGAGATGGGATATCAGCCGTATAAGCCAGGAATAGTACGGAACTGAGAATTCCACCTTGTGGGACACCTGCAAGTTGGGGGAAGATTGGAGATAATGAGGTACCATAGGATGTCTGGAAAAAACGGTCGGAGAGGTAGGATTTTATTATAAGGTAATAAGTTGAAGGTAGGATTTCTTTGAGTTTAAACAGCAAGCCCTGGTGCCACACTCGATCGAAAGCCTTTTTCTTTTTAAATGTCTAATGATTATATTGGTTCTTAGTTCTTTTATGAAGACAAAAAAGAAGTATTAACCTTAGACACAAAGGAATTTTGTATCATAAAATCCATTCTTGATTACACGAGGCCATTTTCCTTTAAACCAAGTAGAACACTTGAAGTGTAGGGATCAAAGAAAGCATTCAATTGATGATAATAAATTAGGACAAAACGTAAGCCGTTGAAGTGATGAAAATTGCCGGGAAAAAATCCTTTACACCAAATTAGTTAAAAATTAACTTTATTTTTAGATTTCCAGGAAACATTAAATTATGATTTTCGAGGAATGCCGGTATGAAATCCAATTGTTCGTTTTTCCAAAAAAAAGGCTTCATTTGAAGTGTGTTGGGGTTGAATTTTATCTCATTTAATGGTCATGTACGCGTGGGTTGAACCTTTCAAAAGGACGAGCTCCTAACGAACCAAGGAACATTTTCCTGCATTCTCAGAATTTGGTTCTAAAATGCTTGTAATCAATGTTTATTTGTGCTTTTGCTAAACCTGAAATGGTTTAGTGAGTATTGGAGTAATAAGATAAATTAGCTTTGTAATGCATTTGTGTCTGCGTTGATCATGTCTGCTGTTATGAGAGTTTGTGGTTGATGTTTAATCTGTATGAATGTCAAGTGGCTTTACAGAACAGGATGTCGCATACCTATGATCTTCAAGAGAACAACACTGGTTACATCAATTTCTGAGAAATTGTTGGTTTCATCGTTTTGGAGATTCAGAATTTCTGAGAAGACACTTTGCCTATAACAGATCATATAAGTTCTTCTGTAGATATTGCCTAAGCATTTATACCCAGAAGTAGGATATCATAGGCATATAAAGGCTTATTTGATGGCTGGGTCATTTACGCACTGAAAATTATAATTAACGAAGGTCTCAATATAGCACATTGAGGAATTCCAGCTTTCACACATTCTTTGAATAATTATATTCTATTTGGTATTGTTTCTTGATGCCCTTGTTTCCTCTTTCACTTCATACGGAGGAAATCCTCTTCTGACGTCACATCGGTAACACAATCCGGAAGTAATACAAGAATATTACACGCTCAAAACTCATATATTGTGTTAATAACGGTGGTTCAAATATGTAGATAAAAACACAAATGTACTGTATATATGCAGTAGAGTCCTTCTAAGACGAATCTTCCCCTAATGCATCTTATCCGAACAGGACTAGGGGTAAAAAAATCAGTCCTGGACTGCCAGTTTTGGACCATAAGGCACACTAAGAATATAGTTTGGTCAGTACTATGCTTCGGCTCTATTCAAAGTAGCCATTAATAAATTTATTAAAGGCTGGGTGGGCCTTGGGACGGTATGGGATCCCGAATACAACCCACAAACGAAGACACTAGAAGATGAGATGTTTTTAGTTTTGGACTCAGGTCCTCCAGCAAATTAGGTGGGGGTATTTCTCTCAAAATTCGCACATGCGGAATCGAACTTTTCCGTCTATCTGAACAGGCTATAGCTGCAACCGCGTATTACCTCGCTCAGCACATGCATCGGGCCCTGACATGAGAAAAATCCCTGCTGGAGGTGGGAATCGAACCCACCATCTCCCGCATGAGAATCCAAGGCTTAACCACTGTCCACGGGGAGATACCAGTCAGCCTTATTATTTTATTTCTTGACTGTAATTAAGTTTTTTTTTTTTTTTTTTATTTATTCAAGAAGAATATTTCCTTTCCATAAATGAATCGATCCAAGCAAAAAGAGCTTCAGTCCATTTTTTCCAAATATGAGTTAGTGATGGATTCGTTGTCTCTGACGGTCACTACACATTTCTATGTCAAGAGGACTTTAGTCAAATATATTGTTGCCAAAGAAACAATTTTAGCAAAATAATTCATTAACGGCATTATAGCACATACCTTTCGTTTACGCCTTTAGGCCTTGAGGCTCCAGTGTTCCCTCCCAATCCTGCCTACCCAGGAGGGAAGGTCCCCATCGAGCATTAAAAAATTGAAGACATTAAGAAGTTGATGCCATACGTTACAGAAGAGCACAAGAATGTTTACTATGAAATATTGGGTTGGCCAACAACTATAAACATAGATGAAGAAGTTCAAGACGATTAAGTATTACATTACTCATTGTATGGTCTTTATATCATGCAAATATTTCTTACACATTGTACCATTGATAATTGAGAGAAGAGCTTCAGTCCAAGCACTATTATTATATTTTAATAATATAATGCATTTGTAAGTAAAAACCAATGTTTCATATATAACTTCTGTCAGTATGGGGTACTCAGACAAAAAAAAAAAATACAAAAAAAATAACACAATAATAAAACAAATGAAGGGTGTAGACAGTTTTTTTCTCGTTTTCTCAAAATTACTGATTATGGACTGAAGCTCTTTTTGCATGGATCGATTCATATATTATTTAGTGAATACTGCTTATGTTTATTTATTATTTATTGGGACCTTCTGACCCACAAACGGAGTATTCATATCCCCACAATATGTACGATATCAATCTCAAATGATCCCCACCGATATCAAGGAACAAAAGAGCTCGCCCTCATTTTGGTCGGTATTACGGTTTCCCACGTCGAGAGCTACAGTTATGGCCGACACACTTGAGGCCGAGTACGAGTGGAGTTCAAACAGAAGGGAGGAAGGTATGTACACAGACTAGATATTGTGAGACGGATATGAGCCATGGAGGCGGCAGTAACGAGGCAAACACCGTCCGGCGACAATATGGTCAGGCCACCCAAACACTCAACCACTATCAACAGATTACTAGGAATATTAGTGGCTGTTGCCAGTAGTCACCAATGCATCACCCCTTGGCCCCAACCACACGCTTCATCACTCACTCATACTCACTCAACACACACACACACACACACACATATATATATATATATATATATATATATATATATATATATACTAGCTTGCCCGTTAAACGTTGTTTTGCCTTATAAATTATATCTAGTGATTATTTTGGCAGTCAAACTAACATATTTTTGGTGTGTTGGAATGTGGTCTATGACTGAAAGAGGAAGGGAGCACTGAGAACGATGACGGACTATGAAAATAGCAAAACACCAAAAATCTACTTTTTAGAAATGTATTGTACCTACTTCATTATTTTAACTAATATATTTAATTGTGTCACCATCACTAAAAACCGAAAAAAAACTCTTAGTGCAATGGAGTGCACGATATTTGTGGTTAGTCCGTCTTTAGCCAAACCAAAAAAAAAAAAAAAAAACAAAATGGATGGTTTATACACGCGAGAATATCACGTATAATTGTTCGTGTGAAAACACAGTTTACAGAAATCCAAGCCACAAACATGTATCGTTTGGCCTTGCAACTTATGATTGGCATTGTGAATACTAATCTAATTGATAATAAAACGCGTTTGAATTCAATTGGCACATCTGTGGGAATAATAATGGTTGAAAACTGTGTAGGGAGTAAAGGAAAAAGTTATTGTGTCAGGAAGACAGGAGACTGAATTCCTTCTCATCCCTTTCTTTTGCTGTTTACTGGGTGAAAAGTCACACCGGTAGACGCCTGGCGTGGATAACTGATTGAGTGATAATCAGATACCGGCTACCAAGGGTTGAAAATGATTAAAGTACTAATATCACGCTTACAAAATAGGGATTGGTGGTAGAAGGATGATAATTTATGGTTGTATGTATTTTTTAATGTCAAATTATAAATAATAAAGAAAATTGTTAAAAAAAAAAACAACTCAAAATTAGGGTGGACCACCTTTATAACTTAAAGGTATGAAAAATATTTTACACCCGGAGTCAGGTTGTTGGCCGTTATATTTCGCCCACATCCCAATTGGCTTCATCAGACGTTGATCGTATTTTCTTGAGGTAGGCAGGAGCCCATTGAGGTCTGAAGAAGCCCATTGGGATGTGGGTGAAATATAAAGGCCAAGAATCCGACACCGCTGGAGAAAGAAGCCGAGGGACCAGAAGAAATAAAAATTTCTTAGATCTGCTTCCCATATTTTCAAGATAAGTACTCGAGTAAAAATAGGAAATAATAAGGCTAATGTTTGTATCTCACTGCACCATAGCAGGGTACATCCAGGACTTCGGCATGAAATTCAAGATAAGTACTCGAGTAAAAATAGGAAATAATGAGGCTAATGTTTGTATCTCACTGCACCATAACAGGGTACATCCAGGACTTCGGCATGAAATTCAAGATAAGTACTCGAGTAAAAATAGGAAATAATAAGGCTAATGTTTGTATCTCACTGGACCATAGCAGGGTACATCCAGGACTTCGGCATGAAATTCAAGATAAGTACTCGAGTAAAAATAGGAAATAATGAGGCTAATGTTTGTATCTCACTGCACCATAACAGGGTACATCCAGGACTTCGGCATGAAATTCAAGATAAGTACTCGAGTAAAAATAGGAAATAATAAGGCTAATGTTTGTATCTCACTGCACCATAGCAGGGTACATCCAGGACTTCGGCATGAAATTCAAGATAAGTACTCGAGTAAAAATAGGAAATAATAAGGCTAATGTTTGTATCTCACTGCACCATAGCAGGGTACATCCAGGACTTCGGCATGAAATTCAAACTCAAACAAGATGTCCTACGCATTATTAAGAAAGTCCTTAATGACGCAATTGGTATGGCGAATTACCACATTTTGGGTGAAGGAAAATCAAATTACGTCAAAGATAATATGTGAAATATTAGAAAATAAATAGAAAATTGCGAAGGTAAGCAATTAGTTCTTGTGTAATTAATGCAAGCAGGAAATAAGCAAAATATGGGCCTGAATTGAGCGGGTTACTTTTTGAGTCGCAATTTCGTTCCACTTTCGCTTAACGCTTTCGGCAGTTAAGAACTACAACATGTTCCATGCTTAAATAAAATTAAATGAAGATATATCTATAAAATAATTGAAGGAAAAATAAATAAATAAAATAAAATAATATGACATATCATCAATATTTCAAGAAGATATTTTTTTGTAAAACATGACCACAGATTGCATACCGAAATCTAAAATGCATACTAAATCGTAGGTAATTGTAACCAATGTATTTATAATCCCTACCAAAAAATACGAAAATTTTTCATTCCTCGAATTAAATTGTGTATTCCATGAGGTACATTTTAGTTTTGAATGTTTACTGTTTTAGTTGCGTTGTAAATTAATATAAATGTTTTATTGATATGAAAAAAATAAATAATAGCTTTTGAAAAATGATATTACAGTTATAACTGTGTTTTTGTTACATTTTATGCATATTTAAAGTCAATAAATAAATGTTTATTGGCACGAGTTTCAAAAAATTGCATATGGTTTGGGGGTTTAAATAATTTGATCAAGCGGAGGGCAAGGCTCGGTGGTCTAGGGGTATGATTCTCGCTTAGGGTGCGAGAGGTCCCGGGTTCAAATCCCGGCCGAGCCCGATATATTTTATCCTGGCTCTAGGTATAAAATAACTTATTTCAGCAAAGTAACTAAAATATAATTCTATATTTTTTTTTCTTTTTATTCAGTGGTAAATTCTTAATGGTGTTTCTGAAATAAAATAAGTGTTTTGTGTTACTCTTCCTATGTATCATCTTTTGTGTTTATTACAATGCAATTATTATAAGAAACTTTGTGATTAACCAGTCATTACTGGAATATCAATTTTCAATAGTCATAGCTGAAAAACACCGATTTTTGAGTTATGTGACTTAACACGGGTCGTTTGCGAAGACCACATCCAGTTACTTTTGAAGTAGCAGTAGTGATTTATAACAGTTACTCGTACTCGCTGATAAGCTTACTGATTAGCTTATAGGTTCTTTGCTGGTTATCTACTACTTCTTGACTCGTTATCTACGGTTATAATTCATATTAGATAATGGCAAGCAATATTTATTAATAAAAAGGTTAATATGATCAAAATCAATTCTCTCAACTATGAAATAAGTTATTAAGCTTTAAAGTTGACTGTTTTGCAGGTTATGAAGGATAACAAACAACGTTATTTGTAAACAAACATATTTTATTCCTTTTCTCTCTCTCTCTTTTTTGGATATTTTACATTTATTAGGCATTACATGCTATGCGTTTCCGCTCGCTACGCTCCGCTCGCTCAAGAAGATATCAAAACCCTAGTCAATCCAACTCCCAATTAATAGAATTATATTAAATTCTATAATAATTAATAGGATTCCATTAATTTTTCCCAGTAACATAAGCAGAGCTTTTTCATAAACAAAAGCTAATTCACTGTTGAAGGTTACTTTACTCCCAGCAAGAAAGAATGCAATTGGTCATCCAATCCTCCAATAGGAAGGCAAAGGAGTTATGCCCATGCGCTAAATCACTGATACAATCACTACTGCTACTTTAAAAGTAACTGGATGTGGTCTTCGCAAAAAGACCCCTTAACACTAGATTTACCTGCAATTTCAATTCATAATTCCTACTACATATAACATTTTGCTTTCCTAAATGATGTTATGACCTTTGTAGCTATAAAAGAGAATACATTTAATGAGCTTAATGTAACTTTATATATATGAGTAACAAATATATTTTTTAAAATTGACATTTATACCATTACCAGGTCTGGTATATCTAGTGTTAAACAATATTAGTGCGATATGTGCATGAGAGTTAATAAATTTATAAGCTGTCGTAGGTAATTGTGAGTATTGATTTTGACGTTGTCAACACATTCTAGACACAAACGTACATCTTGAAAACATAATCATCCTCTAATGATTTTTAATTTATAATTTTTTCTTCCCCGGTGGGGAACAATTTCTTAAAATAACGTTTTATGATAATGGCACAGATCTTCTTTTTTCTGTGTAATTTTGAATCGTCATGAATACTTTTAGTAAGTTGTTTTTGATTCATCTAATTTTGCCTAAAACTCACAAAGTGGTTTAGATTGCATTGTAAAATACATGATTTACTTACAGATACATGAGTATACGTATTTATAGAAAATTTTTTGAGTTTGACGTTGTTTATTACAATCACTAGTTATATCATGGGATGAAGTTATCATTTCAATTATTACTATAAAAAAATTAATTAAATTGGTCTAAATTAATTA
>OX328126.1:27358837-27367651 GCA_946811695.1 Gonocerus acuteangulatus
CTAAATATAGATTTTTTAACAAAAATCGTATTGAGGTTTCTTTAGCCGAATCCCAACCATTCCATCTTTACTTATCATCTCGACGGCTAACTATCTAATCTTCATGCTTTCTAGGAATGTAGACCCAAAATAATAACAGCTTCTATTTTAATCATTTTAAATGAGTCTAGAGATAAGAACGGAACCGCGCTAAGTTGATGCAGTTCCTGCGAGTCGGACTTTTTTGTGAACAGTCCGAAGTCATAAAGGAGTTTCCTAACCCTAGGAAGGGGAAAAAATAATAACATTTAATAATATCATTAAGTTCAAAGAATAAACGTTCAAATATAAAACTGAGAATAAGATAAGATTCTCGAAGATAAAACAATCAAATAAATTTACTAAAAAATCCCGGCCGAGCCCCATGTAATTAATATTTTTCGCGTTTTTCTAAATTAAATATTACAATACAATAACTTTGTTCCAAATAATCATTATTTTTTATTATTATTATCACTTTAATATATTAAATCACCCTCATCTGCCAAAACAGTAATTATTACCATGAAATTACAACTACTCTCCATTAAATTATAATGTTTGATTAACCCTCCTTCCGTTTTATTTCTTTTACGGTCGTTTCTGGGCATAGGTTGAGGGTTGTAACCGTGAAATACCTTATCTATAAGCAGTCCTCTAGACAAACAACAAGAAAGGAAAGTCATTGAGCTTTATTCAGACTCGTAATTATCGTACATCTATGGAAAACTGAGTTTCAGTGTCGGATACAACACCGCCATGTTGTATACTTGACAACTTTTTCATCGTGTATGTAGAGCTCAAGGAGTCGTTTGCCGATGAAGAAATTCTACACGAACTGGAACGGTAAGAGCCCGAAGGAACTGATGAAGAATTTAAAAGTGACGAAACGTTTAGTGAAACCGAAGTATTTTTGAAGACTTGCTTTCTATTTAGTTATACCGTACATGAATGAAAGGTTGAAAATTCTCCTCATACAAAAAACACTCCAAGATGAAATATGCAGCTTCCTAGATACAGAAACATCCAAACACACACCTCCACCACCAACTCCTTCAAGTTCAGAAATACTTCAAAATGTTCCTTGGTTGGCGGAAAAAGAACCGGAAGGGAAACCAAACGTGTCTTCAGTGCAATAAAAGTATTTGTGGTCAACAAAAAAGAGAATTATGTCCGTCCTGCCACGCGAAAAATTAATAAAATATTTATACTATTTTGTAAAAATATGTTTTTAATTAATTATAAATACATTTATAATACGTATGTCTTTCTTTTATTAATCTTGTATTCATTTCTACCCAATTAACATAGTTATTTGGAAAATGAACAGATTTTCATATTAGGTGTCGTATCCGACACCGCCTTGTTGTATGTGCACAGAAAAACACCTTGTGGGAGGAGGGTTAATATTATTTCTTTATCACCCGGTTGATTTTTGTCGGACGAAATGAATTTCTGATGAATTTCGGAGTTCGACAAAGAAGATGTGCATTATGTTAAAATTCCTCTTATTAGGTCAGAAAAAAAGTTACTACTTGCATGAACTACGTCACCTTAGCGTGTTTATTCATAACTTTTTTATATATGACGTCATTGGTAATGTTTGCGCCGGTAATATTTTTTTTTTTTGGTACTTTGTCAAAACGCTTAACACCTAATAACGTCTTGAAAAAAAGGTGAGCTTTTACTAGCTACTGTGCACACAAAAACAGTACGAAATTACGAACTCGGCTGGAGAAACGTCGGAAACGTCGAAATACATTATGATCATTAGTTACTGCATATGCCATCAGTTTCTGTATGGGATTAATTTATCAATTCATTTGAGACAAAAATAACCAAATTAATTAAATCGGCCTAAATTGATTATAATGAACTGCATTAGTTCTTCTTGATTTAAAAATGAAATAAAAAAGATATCGGGCTCGGCCGGGATTTGAACCCGGGACCTCTCGCACCCTAAGCGAAAATCATACCCCTAGACCACCGAGCCATGTTAGGGAATCCTCTTACTATTACTTATGCGCATGTCTGTCATTTAGTTATAAAATTTCTTATTATAATTTCGTAGAATAGGGAGAAGGCTAGATAAAAATAAAAGTCTTCTTCCAAATAGAATGAATGTTCATTTAAAAAAAAGTTTTATTTTTATATGTATTTGAACATATTTCTGGAGATTTTAGTAGTTATAAAATATGATAAGAATAAATCCGATCTAAAACGAGAGAATTATAAAGCATTTTCAGTTATGAACCTCATGTACAGGAACATAGTAACAACACATTATTATCATTATAAAACAAAATTATTTTTTTTTTAAGCGAAGATTTTAGATAAAGTTAGGCATTTCATTTTATAAATGTATCTCTCTAAAAAACTGTAATGTTAAACCTTAATGTGATATATTATTACCTTTAACTTAAATGTTTCAAAATTTTATATTGTTCAATGATAAAGATTTTCAACTCAATGATGTTAATAATAATAATAATAATAATAATATTTATTTGTGACGCGGTTGCGTCTTTTCTTCAGTACATTCTCCAAGTAAATGCAAAAGGCATTTATATCTGCGATGTTAGAGGTGGTCAAAAAATAATATGTTGCAGAGTTGTTGGTGTGTTCATCAATAATGGGTTTCAGAGTATTTCTGAGATTGGAGTATTCAGGACATCGCCACAGCAGATGCTCCAAGTCTTCTTCCTCCAGTTCACAGTTGGCACATATTTTATTAATTTCTATTTTGGATCTTTGACGGCGGATGCTGAGGTAAAGTATATTCTTGTTCGCTAATCTTAGTTGACTGGTATATGGTACTGTAGGATGTTGTGTTGATATGGTCTAGGTCATCTTTAATCATGTTTGCTTTCATTTTTAGGGCTAGTTCTTGTAGTAATTTGAAATTTGGGGTTGGAGCTGCGATTTGGTCTATTAATATCATACTTTAATAGAAAATATTTTAACTTCGTTACCCAGTTTTGAGAAGATATATTGGTCGGTTTTGAGTCCAGGAGGAGTAATTTCTGATAGCATAATTTTGGGTACCTTGTCTAATCCATGCCGAGTAGTTTCATCCACCAGCCTGCAATTCTCTGTGCTGCCTGTGTTGAAATAGTGTAGTCATTAGTTTCTGTACGGATAAAACTGTGGGGTGTAGATTGGGGTAGATTTAAAATTGATTTGTAACATTTGGAGGCTATTGTTTGAATTTGGTCAAAGTACCATAAGCCCCATAGTTCTGAGGAGTAGAGGAATACCGAGTTAATAACTGTATGGAGAAGTGCTTTTTTAGTGTCCCAAGAGTCCGATTTAGCGTTGAACAGTATCTTCTTCATCGCGGCTATGGCATGATTGGCTTTCGTTGTCTGAGCATTTAATGTGTTTATGAAGCTTCCAATTGACGAGAAATTAACTCCAAGATAGTTATATTGCTTTACGATATCTATTTTATTCTTGTTGATGTAGAAATTAGAACTCAATGATGTTACTTAATTTATATATAATATTCAAAACTACCTTTAACCATGATTTCTGATTGTTACACATAACCAGTTTTTGTTTACCTTAACACCGGGCCATGTGCCACAACAATCGTAATTTATTTACGAATTGTGTTTATTTAAAAAAAATAAATAAATTTATGATCTTAGTTGTTTTCTCGCCTTTATTTTCATTCAATTTACCGGTGGGGTCAAATAAAGACCTTTCATTCTTGTAGACACTTCATTCAGTGAGATTTATTTAATTAAAATTATGGAACCACGAGCCGGGCTCAAGGTAGAGACGAGTCAATCTTGTGTGGCCTATCCTGAGCCGAGCAAGGATCACCACTCCTCTCCTATTTTCTACTATAGTCGAAGTTTTTCAGACCTTAATTTCTCTTAATTTGGTTTCCCCTAGTATTGCTCATTTATTTATTTATACATTTGTGAGACCACGACTATGGCAATTTATCACAAAAAACTAATACGATATAATATATCGAATATAAATACAATAGTGTAAATTCTTGTCGATAATGGTATAAACTACAAAGAGGCATAATAATAACCTCTATAAAAATTTGTGTGTTCGATTACAAATTGTCAAGAAATGTAATGTTTTTCTACTGTTAGGGGAATTTGAGAAGAGGTTTTTGTTAATTAATAGAAATAGGTGATAATTCACTCCACGTTTTCCGAGAAATATAGTCCAACATAGTTTTAGGAGGTAAGCTTATATATATATATATATATATATATATATATATATATATATATATATATATATATATATATATATAATTAATAAATAAATAAACAGGATCTAGTTGCTACTTTTTCATTTAGAGATTCAGGCTGACTTGATTTGACTTTTAATATAAGATACAGCAGCATCGTACCTCGGAACTTAGTAAAATGCTACTCCTTCTGTAGTGGCTACTTAAGCTGCCTGTTCCACCTTTTTCATTTCGAGGTCTTCCAAAATGAATTGGAATATACATATACAAATTTATTTTTGTGTCTATTTCTCTGCAAGTAATCTATAGCTTCGATTATTCTAATTGAAGGGCACAGTGCCAAAGGTGACTAACACACAATTAGAAATAACTGAGAAAATCGGATTTATAATATAGAAGAATCTGAAAAAAAAAAAATGTTTAAAAAAATGTAGTGTTTGTGACAGAAATTATTTTAATTGGTCTAATTCAAATCACTTCTGTCACCACTACTAACTTTTTTTCAGATTCTTCCTAACTATAAATCGGATTTTCTCAGTTACTTGTAATTGTGGGTTAGTCACCTTTGGCACTGAGCCCTTCAATTACCAATGGATGTTAAGATTAATGGTTACTTATGATCAACATTTTTTTATTATCCACTAGCTGTTACCCAGTGTGCCATGCTACACCTACTTTCTGTCTACGACTCTCCCCTTATCAAGATCTACTTGCCCCCCTGATACCTAGTTGTCTATACCCAGTTACGAAAATTGGTCAAACAATGTGAATTTGTTTTAGTTCATAATGATACCGGCAGAGGCCAGCACAACAGCACTTTATCTAACAGCCGACAGAGGCCAGTAGTAGTCGATTCAAAATGGCCATCACGATCTGAATGGTTCAGTGTAGCCAATTTTTCTTGAACAAAACTTTTGACCTTTTGACCAAATTTTGAAATTTGACTATTTTGACCTAGCCTAGGAGATTTCTCGTATCAAGACCTACCTGTGTGCCAAGTTTGGTCAATATCGGTCAAGCAGTGTAGATTTGTATAAGGAACAAACAAAGAAATAAATAAACAGAAAAATAGAAAAACAGACACGTGATTTTTATATATATAGATTAGCGCCGGGTTATCAACTGGTTACCTAACCTCCGGAGGAGCAGGGAAATCCTTCTACGGCCCCATAAATGAAATACCTTTCCAAATAGAGCCTATATCTCCCGCATGAGAATCCTTGGCGTTAGCCACTAGACCAAGGGGTGGCCTACAACTCACTATTACTATTACTATTACTATTACTATAATTATTTATTTTTTAGGACTTCTATGGCCGTGTGATATGAACCAACCCTATCAAGAAAAAAAAAATTAAACCTCTTCTGGACCGCTAACTATCCTAATGCCGATACACCAAAAGTAATTATTACTTTTAACGAAAAAGTAGCTACTTGCAATATTAAAATGCATGGTTCTACTGAAAATTTGCTACTCCTCTGATTTGAACTCAGCGCGTTTTCTTCCTCCCACTACAGGGACCAAAACAGCTCATAATAAGGAATTGTAGAATTAAATTACACACATGCGAATATGGTATGCTATTTGTTAATTAGTAATATTTCCAAAAATATGTTCAAACGTAAATAAAAATAATTTAAAAACTATTTATTAAAATTATTGAAAAATTTTCTTTCTACTTAGAAGAGGAATTTCCTTTTTACATCCCCCCCCCCCCGTATTCAGTATTCCACGAAATAATACAAAGTTTAGAATTAAATGACAGACATGCGATTAACTGAAATAGGAAAGTACATTAACATGGCTCGGTGGTCTAGGGGTATGATTTTCGCTTAGGGTGCGAGAGGTCCCGGGTTCAAATCCCGGCCGAGCCCGATATCTTTTTTCTGTTTATTTTAAAATCAAGGCAAATGAATTTAGCCCATTCTAATTAATTTAGACTATTTTAATTATTATTCTTTACAGAAAAAAGGTATCGTTTTTTTTCTGTTTATTTTAAAATCAAGGCAAATGAATTTAGCCCATTCTAATTAATTTAGACTATTTTAATTATTATTCTTTACAGAAAAAAGGTATCGTTTTTTTTCTGTTTATTTTAAAATCAAGGCAAATGAATTTAGCCCATTCTAATTAATTTAGACTATTTTAATTATTATTCTTTACAGAAAAAAGGTATCGTTTTTTTTCTGTTTATTTTAAAATCAAGGCAAATGAATACAGCCCATTCTAATTAATTTAGACTATTTTAATTATTATTCTTTACAGAAAAAAGGTATCGTTTTTTTTCTGTTTATTTTAAAATCAAGGCAAATGAATACAGCCCATTCTAATTAATTTAGACTATTTTAATTATTATTCTTTACAGAAAAAATATATCGTTTTTTTCTGTTTATTTTAAAATCAAGGCAAATGAATGCAACCCATTCTAATTAATTTAGACTATTTTAATTATTATTCTTTACTTATTTTTATTTTTTTAAAAAGTATATTATAAATTCATCTCTATGGGAAAAGAAATGGTATATTCGGCCGATTTGAGCCCTGATGGCATTTGTGGTAATCCGGGAAAAGAACAACTGAAACCTAAATAATATATATATATATATATATATATATATATATATATATATATATATATATATATATATATATATATATATATATATATATAAATTCTATATATTTCGAACGTTCCCAGAGCTTCAGAAAACTGAAAAAAGTCCAACATTTCCACGGGTATTTTGGACTTTTTTCCATTCTTCTGAACATCAATTTCCATCATGCAGCAATTCCTACAATCTCCGTAGCTTGTTAAGCTGAGCTTATTTTTATGCTGCTTTATCCTTCTGACTTAAATAGAGGTTATTGAATGGGTAAGTCAGATTTACGCATATGAGAGGTAAGATACACGTTGAATAGAGGTATTTTAACATAGAACACATATGTAAATTGAAAGGGTGGAAAAGCATCAATGGATTCTTTAAGTAATTAGGAGTTGCTCCCTAAAATTGTTTAAAATATTAGCTTATATTTGCGACGTTTCGAACCTGTTTAGGCTCATCATCAGGCATATTAAAATAAGTGATGCGAAGGTATATTATTATTTTTATTATTTCATATTTAGTTCCATAAATTTTGAGAATAAACTTTAAGTCCGGGTAAGAGTTTTTATAATATCTTGAGTGGACAAGTAATATTCACA
Organism: Gonocerus acuteangulatus; assembly: GCA_946811695.1. Classification (NCBI taxonomy): domain Eukaryota; kingdom Metazoa; phylum Arthropoda; class Insecta; order Hemiptera; family Coreidae; genus Gonocerus; species Gonocerus acuteangulatus. The sequence goes on from OX328126.1 coordinate 27,366,278, forward strand.
CTAAAAAATGTATGGACCTCAAAATGAAATGATATAAATAATAGGAGACCTTAATAAGATTTATTATAAGATGCCCGATGCTGAACCTAAACAGATTGGCAACGTCGCAAATATAAATTGATGTTTTAAACAATTTTTGGGAGGAACTCTTGCTAAGTTATTTCAACAAAACACATAATTTGGGAGGAAACCCAAAATTCATTATGGACGAATACCAGGGAGGTCTAGCAACTTAAAATGACAATAAGAAGAAAAATATTAATTAGTTATAACAAAATATATTTATAGTAATAATAGATTCAGAAAAACAATAAAAATTTAAATATATCGGGCTCGGCCGGGATTTGAACCCGGGACCTCTCGCACCCGAAGCGAGAATCATACCCCTAGACCACCGAGCCATGTCTGGTAGGATTCATACTAGACTCCAGGAACACAATATTGGATTAAATTTTTCAAGGAATTTATCTAAATTTATGTTCCTGATCACTATTAGCAACATTTCCACAGAAAACGAAATAAACTAGTTACATAAATAAGATAGGGGGTGAAGTTAGCTCAGTGGTAGAGCACTCGACTAATGAACTGGAGGAGGCTCCAGGATCAAAAACCGAGCGTGAACGAAAGAGTTTTCCTTGTGTCATTGTTCGAGGGTTGGATGTGGGGTCCCAGATCGTCCCTAGGCTCAACCAGCCTTTAAATAATAAATGGGTACCTGCAAAGGGAAAAATCCGATTCCTCTACAGTATCTGCCCCACTGGGTCCTTATTGGCCTGTTACGGGACTGATTTTTTTTTTTTTTTTTTTTTTTTTTTTTTTTTTTTTTTTTTTTTTTTTTTACATAAGTGGAATAACAGTTGCTTGAGAATTTCGTCTTATTCACGCATGATTAAAATATTTGTCATTGTATGACAATTAAAAAAAATATATTGTTCCAATTATTCGAAGATATTTAGAAGTTAAAGTTTTTTAATTTGACAAAAGATAAAGGGCTCGGCCGGGATTTGAACCCGGGACCCATGTGGCGAGCCATTTGGTTTTCGTACAAAAATTATTTATTTGGACTGTATAAGAACAATTTCTTGTACAATCTCTTCTTCTTAACTTTTATTTATGGCCAAAAGTAAAATTTTACTGGATTTTTTTTTTTTTATTTTATTAAATACATCTGACACTTTAATTTGATACATAATTAGCTAGTGTTGCTTTATAACCATCCTTCTCCTCCCTAATTAGTGACATATACATACAATGTTCCATTATCAGAAATTCGAATATTTCCTTCTTTTAGCACTTTCCTCCGAAGGAAAGTAGTTATTGATGTTGCACTCATGACGGAATTTTTGAAAAATTTCTTCAAAACTTTATCGAGCC
>OX328126.1:27367851-27554225 GCA_946811695.1 Gonocerus acuteangulatus
TTATGAGGTTTAACTTATGACCCAATCGGAAAGTCTTTTATCTAAACTAAGATGTTTAAATTTTAGCTACATTTAGAGTTAAGGAAGTATTAAAAAAAAAATATTAATAGACGTGACGCAGCTCATGCAAGTCGGATTATTCCTATTTATTTTAAACATATAATTAAATGATTTCCCTTATCTATTTATTCATTGTTGATTTTTTTTAGTGCCGTCAATTATTACAATGTCGTTAATATTCAAAATTACAACGTTTACAACTCTTTAAAAAACGAAAACGAAACATTTTGTTTGTTAAAAATATTAAATACTAGAAATTATAACCGTTTGACCGCTAAATTGAATGCACAGGAGTTGTGCGGGTCACCCGAAATTAATTTTCCCCTAGATGGACTATATATATATATATTAGGGTGGCCCTTATTTTTCAACTTTCTAAAAGTTTACCTCCCACCCCCCTATCTTGTCCCAATCAACAAAATAACGATCTGTGCAAAATTTTAGCTAAATCAAACAACTCCAAGGCGACCCCGCAATAACCTTGAAATAATGACATTTTCGTCAGAAAGTTATTTTATTTCTTAATCACTTTTGAGCAGGTAAGCAGTAGTAATGGACGTTAAATCAGTCGTGTTCTTGTTAATATTAGATAAAAAGATAAACAATACCTGCTTCCTGAAAACGCACTCGTTTGTACGGGAAGAAAGGAGTATCGTTTCGAGTACCAGGAGCTGTAAGTCATGCTAGGTGGATGGCAAAGGCGTTTTATGCATTCAAAATGTACCTGTTCCAAAATCAATTCCAGTTATCTCATAGCGAGAAAAATTCTTTAAGAAGAACATGCATTTTTCTTGCGCGAAGATACGTTCGAGCCTGGTTTCTATCATCAGACCCAATTGAAGCACCATATCATGGCTTTCTATTTATGCATCAACTGATACATTATCAGGATATTGATCCATAAATTAGTAAGGCTGCTGCAAAAAACTTTTTTCCAATCATCTCTGGTGCTTAGTTCCCAAAACCGTGGCTTTCTCCTTATTTGATGAAAATTTTCCAACTGCGGTTAAGGCAAAAATAGCTCAAGTTACGCTGGAAGCAGACGATGCCAACATAGTATGGACAATGCCAACATAGTTAGGTTTCAAAAAATGACAACTCCTTGAGTAGCCAATGAGAAGCTTGCATTCATGCAATCTGCTCCCATCATACACTGCAAATCCATCATGGCTGAATGTTTATAGTTACTTATAATAAGTGCATTTAGCGATGAATCTAGTAAATAACTAGCTGTTATCCGCCACACTGTGGTGCCGAATGCCGGATTTTGGGGAAAAACTTCTAGGTACTTGAATATTTCTGATTTAGTTATCATTTTTGAAGTATTTCTTCTGTGCCGAGTAGAATGAGACCACTTCCAATTCTTTAGAATAATTATTTTAAAAATAAACGGGTTTTATATAACAAAAACCGCGAAAAACAGCAAGCATTCAATTTAAAAAATTCATATTTTACTCAAATGGTAGAGATATGTATCCTTCCAAATGTATTTTCAAGACCTGAAGTGAATAAATTAACAACTAATGGTGTACTGGTAACTGTTCTCAACATATTCCTCTTAATTCAAATTTTCGCGTATCTATATATATAAAAATAACGTGTCTGTCTGTTTTTCTGTTTGTTTGTTCCTTATACAAATCTACACCGTTTGACCGATTTTGACCAAACTTGGAATAATGGTAGGTCTTGATACGAGAAATCTCCTAGGCTAGGTCAAAAAAATCTACCAGCTGTCTGTCTGTATGTTTGTCCCTTATACAAATCCACACCGTTCGTCCGATTTTGACTAAACTCGGTACACATGTAGATCTTAATCTGGGGAGTGTCGTAGGCTAAGTCAAAAACGTCTACCAGCTGCCTGTCTGTATGTTTGTCCCTTATACAAATCCACACCGTTCGTCCGATTTCGACTAAACTCGGTACACATGTAGATCTTAATCTGGGGAATGTCGTAGGCTAAGTCAAAAACGTCTACCAGCTGTCTGTCAGTATGTTTGTCCCTTATACAAATCCACACCGTTCGTCCGATTTTGACTAAACTCGGTACACATGTATGTCTTGATACGGGGCGTGTTATAGGTTAGGTCAAAGTCGTCTAGGACTCACAGTTGGGAGGCCACGGGTTCATAACAGTTACAGATTCGTGTTATTAGATTTTAATAATACTTTTTTGGTTTCTAATTTATTTAGGCTTTTCTATATGCAGAAAGTATGTGTAGCATGGCACGCCGGGTAACGGCTAGTAACAAATAAATATTGACAGCTTCACACTAGATATTAAATAGATCTCACCGTTAATGCTCAGTTATTTGCTATCACAAACTTTTCAAAAACTCTCTGCAGAAAATAATGGTTAACTTGTTTTTCATAAAATAATCGCATCGCTAATTGATAAATTAATTTTAATAAGCTGTGCACAGGTATGGCTGAGTATGGCGATGAAAATTATAGCACAGGAACTTCAATAGATGTACGTTGAGGTAAAACTGTGTGAAGAGGATAGCTAAGTACTACATTTTTTCTAAACCGAATAAACTAAGGATAATTTAGTTTCATTAGAGATATCTTAACAATCTATCTGCACAATAAAAGCGCTGTGTGCCATACTACGCCATAATTGACGTGGAAGAATATCATGAAGTCTTTTCGAAACATGGACGAATGAAAATTATGGGAAGAGATTGGTTATTGGTTTGATGGTAAAAACAACCCAAAGCCTTCACTTTCCGCACCAGATGTAAGCGCTTCCTATTTAAAAGACCCAAGATCCACAGGAATATACTAGTATCTGGTGAGGTGGCATACAACACAAATTTCGGTATATTTATGTCCATAACAAAGAAGGCTAAGTCACTTCTAGAACTTAATCCTGCACCAATTCCCGTCGGCTGTAGCGTCAACCCCAAGAAACTTGCAGATGTTAAGAATCTCTTGTCCCAGTACTTCGGAGAAAATTGGCAAGAAAGAGACCTTTTACAGTGGTACAGCAACCTCACAGTACAGAGTGAAACTGCTGTTATCAATAGTGGGCACTGTGAGTGTGTTGATTGCAGATTTTGATGAACTAGTTCATTCTAAAGTGTGAGAATAATTCAAAAACTTCAATTTTGTCAAACTGCATTTAAATGTGTTTTTTTCAAGTAATTTTTAACTATATGATTTTTTTTATACATTAGACATAATTATATTATATTAAAACACTCTCGTGCATATCGAATTCATATTTTTTTTTTTTTTTTTGGTTTCAAAAGAGGATAGGTTCAATTTTAAAATGGCTCCCTTGGGTTTCAAAAACAGACAACTCCATGACTTGGTTTCAAACATGGACAACTCCACTATTTAAAGTGTAATTACGGCCTTAATACTCAAATAATTTTGTAATGCCTTTGAAAAAATGTTTCTGGGGCCTATAAGAATAACATATAAAAAAATCACCATGATACTGACATCAATATAGTAGATATGGTTTTTTGCCTCTCCTGTAAAAAAAGCAAAAGTGGAGTTGTCCAACTTTGATACTAGACCCCTCATTTGTTTCAAATAAAAATGCGGTTGTCTTATATAAGTTGTGTGCATTTTTAAAAACCTTATATTTTTTTAACATTTTCATGTTATCTCTGCAATTTTTAGATTTAAATTTTGAGATATATGATTCAGAATGATTGTAAACAATTTCTTGGGTAGGCAGGATTTATCTAAATAAATTGCAATAAGACATGGATTCAGATAGAACAGCATATCCCTGTTTTAACGGAATTAATCGTTGCGTGTACTATGTTTCAATTTGAAAGCGTTTGAGGGTTGCCTAGCTGTTGTCCGATTGCGCTAGAATTTTGCATAGCTAGTTTTTTAGCACTTTCCTCCGAAGGAAAGTAGCTATTGAGGTTGGACTCATGACGGAATTTTTGAAAAATTTCTTCAAATCTTTATCGATCCTACCAAGTAGACACCGAAAATGACCCCCGTTAAAATTTATATATATATATATATATATATATATATATATATATATATATATATGTCTGTTAAAACGATAGCGGCCAGAGTTTTTGTTTTTTCGTCACGAAACTTGGTATATAGCATTCAATTAGCAAACGCTAGAACGAGTTCGTTAACCACGAAAATCGGTTCACCGGCAGGGGGGGTTTACCCCGAACCCAAATCACTAATTTGACGATGTCAGCCGTAATATTTGTTATATTTCAACGAAACTTGGTATTCGTAGTGGTAATATTGAGAGAAAAGTAAGATATAAAAATGAACTAAATCGGTTCTTTAGGGGGGGGGGGGGGGTTACTCCGGACCCACAATACCAATTCGCCACTACCAGCCGTGATTTTTGATATATTTCGACGAAACTCGGTATTTATAGTGGTAATCTACAGGTAAATATGTGTTGTAAAAAAAACTAAATCGGTTCATAAGGAAGGGGGGGGGGGTTTACTCCGGACCCACAATACCAATTCGCCACTACCAGCCGTGATTTTTGATATATTTCGACGAAACTCGGTATTTGTAGTGGTAATCTACAGGTAAATATGTGTTGTAAAAAAAAACTAAATCGGTTCATAAGGAAGGGGGGGGGGGTTTACTCCGGACCCACAATACCAATTCGCCACTACCAGCCGTGATTTTTGTTATATTTCGACGAAACTCGGTATTTGTAGTGGTAATCTACAGGTACAAATGTGTTGTAAAAATAAACTAAATCGGTTAATTAGGAGGCGGGTTTACTCCGGATCCAAATTACTAATATATTCATACCGGTCATAATTTCTGCTGTATTGTAACGAAATGCGGTATACGTCGTGGGTAACTCATAGGAAAAATGATCTAAATCGGTCAATCGGAAAGGGGTTTTTACTTTGTAATATATTTCAATAGGATAGCCCGCCTGATGTAGGTTCGCAAGGCCGCCGCAAGGAGCGCTATCTCCCACTAGAGGGACTGTATCCTGTTCCTGCGTCAGATCAAAAGACGAAAATATGAAGTTTTTAGTATTTATTCAGTAGTGTAGTAGGTACCATGTGTAAACATAACTCTGGAAGCAAATTAATAATTGAACAGTTACTCATTACAAAATTAAAAGAGAACTATTCTGGAAACCAGTCTACACAACCCAAATTCTAAGGAAAGTGCTTAGTTATGCAGCTCCTGCGTGACGGACTTTTTTTTGTTGATTGAAACAGAATTGGGGAGTGGGAGTGTTGCTGCTCCCACTCCTTTTCACGGCCCTTAGCTATAGAGACTTTCGAAAAACGTCCCTATAGCTAAGGGGGGTCCCTATATATATATATATATATATATATATATATATATATATATATATATATATATATATATATATATATAAATACCATCAATCGTTTATTCTTTGGAAAATGCTCATCTACATATATCGTCTAGGACTCATAGGTTCGAATCAGTGAAAGCGAACAGTTACAGAAAAGTGAATTGTCAAAAATGATCACTTTTGAAAAATAAGATATTCACCAAAACGGTCCATAACGGAACACCATTCTATCATCTTTGGCTTATTGACAAGTGAAGCCCGAAGCGAAATATGCTGGTTGCCGATAACTGCAAGGTTCAAAGTTTGAGTCGCCCTGTAGGAAGATTTTTTTTTTTATTCTTTAACATTATTTGCGTTATTAGATTTTAATATTACTTATTTTAATATTACTTATTTTAATATTACTTATTTTAATATTACTTATTTTAATATTACTTATTTTACTATTTCTTATTTTAATATTACTTATTTTAATATTACTTATTTTAATATTACTTATTTGGTTTCTAATTTATTTTTGCATTTTTTTCACTAACTATTAACACATTTATTATTTAACTGTTTAATGAAACAGGATTTAAAAGCATAATTGGTTTAATCCATTCATCAGACCATAATAAGTCCTTTATTTATTTATTCATTTTACAACATATCGGCCTTCAGGCCATTTTCAATATCTAGAAGTAAAATAGGATTTGGATTTTTTGAATACACCGGGATAACAGCTAGTAAAGGAATAAAATTTAGAAAAATTCCGAATTATATTATCAGTTTACTTCATCATTAAAAGGAAGGTCTTAGAATAAAATTTCAAGTGCCCTGTCATGAAGGAGATTATAATTCTTCAGAAATTAGAAAGATTAATTGCTTGAGATGAAGGCTTGGCGTCTTAAATTCTACATAAACTTTTCTTGAAGGAAAAAATGAGAAAAGTCTCAAGAAGAGATGTTTATATAAATTAAAGCTTTCATTCAAAAAGTTATTTTCTCAAGAGAAGAACACGCAAGAGGAATAAGAAGTTTGTAAATAAGTACTAATGAGATTATGATGGCGAATGAGGAGCTATTTAACCCTTTCACCGCCTAAAATTAACTTTTCCTAAGGTCAAAAATGTTTTAGTCAGATTCATGAGAAAAAAAGTCAGCAACCAAAGGAAGAGCGTAAGTTAAGCGTGTTTCCGTGTAAAGATTATATCTGGGACGAATTGGGAAGTTCGGTGATGAAAACCTTAATACTTAGCTCGAAATTTTTGCTGTTTATGCTCAGACTAAACTCGTTTTACTTATGGTATAAATACTGACATATAGAAAAATTCCTGTAGTATAATATTTAAAAACATATGAGATATATTTAATATTGAACTCCATTGAGAGAATTTATATGTATGTTATGATCAACTGCAAAATTAAATACATTAACTACATACTTACTGTTAATTGATTTACAATCACTTTGGCTCGGTGGTCTAGGGGTATGATTTTCGCTTAGGGTGCGAGAGGTCCCGGGTTCAAATCCCGGCCGAGCCCGATATATTTTTTTTCTCTTTTGCATACCCAAAATCAACTTATAACATTAATTAATTACAACCATGTCTCTATTTATTTTATTTTTCTTTAGCACAACCCGAAGCTAATATGTCTAGGCTCATGGAGGAATGTTTGAAAGGTTTTTTCAATATTCAACGATCCCACTATGATGATTGAGTCTGCCTTTGATCAACAATCCCAATCATGATGATCGAAGCTATGATAACCGATCGATCCCACTTTTGATGGTCAATCCCACCTATAATGATCACTCACACCTATGATGATTGAGACTGCCTTTGCTGATACATTCCGATCTACGCCAATTTTGATGATTATCCCTCTAATGATGATCGAGCCGAGCTGTGATGTTCGAGCCTTCCTATGATGATTGATCCCACCTATGATGATTAAGCCTACCTATGATGATCGAGTCTACCTATGATGATCAAGTCTACCTATGATGATCGAGTCTACCTATAATGATCAAGCTTACCTATGATGATCGAGTCTACCTATGATGATCAAGCTTACCTATGATGATCGAGCCTGCCTATGATGTTGAAGCCTAGCTACGATGATTGATGACACTTTTGATAATGATCGTATTTCTGATGATCGAGCCTACCTATGATGATTGATCCCACTTTTGATAACTATCCCATTTACAATGTTCCAGCCTAGATATGGCGATCGATCACATATTTTAAATCACACAGCGAGCTGACTATAACCAAGTTAAGTATTATGTGTTTCACATGATTGCATGCGTTCCTTGATGTGAAATGATCTCTGCTTTTTGTGAAAAAAAAAATCAAAGATACAATTAATTGCTCAAGTATAAAACTTCAATGTATGAATTCAAATTGAAAAACGAAAAAAGATATCGGGCTCGGCCGGGATTTGAACCCGGGACCTCTCGCACCCTAAGCGAAAATCATACCCCTAGACCACCGAGCCATGCTGAAATAACCTTCTAATAGCTCTCATGCGCATGCTCGTGAACTAATTATAAAAGTTGTAGGTATTCTTTAAAGAAACAATACAAAAATAATGACATTATCCGAACAACATAATAGCCAAATTATCAGCTGGAAAATAAATAATTAAAAGCTGTTTAATTTAGGGTGAATACACCGGAATTATCCAAATCCAAACATGTTGGATTTTGTCGATCTAATAATTAGACAATAAAATTTAAGGTTTTCGTTCGTAATAATTTGTTTTGTCAATTATAATAAATTAAACATAGATAAAAATATTAAATTCAACGTTTACAAAACAATATTAAAAGAAACACCAATAAATCACAAAAACCATAATCAAATTAAATACATGTAATCTTAATGATTAACTCTGGATTGACACTGCTATTGACATCTACGGTAATGACACCGTGGGGTAAATTTTACCCCATACTTTGAAAATTTTTAAAATAAACGAATTTCAATTTTTTCTTTTGCTTTTTTACACAACAACATTGTATAGACGAGGAGCATCATGAAATAAATTCAAACAGGAATAAATATGCAAAATATAAAGTCAAATTCACAAAATAGTTAGGAAATCCTAAAACTCAATATTGTTTGTACACCAAATAATTATCCTGAAAACATTATGACTAAACTGAAAATATTTATTACGGACAATAAACTAAAACGATCAAAAGCCATAAAAAATATGAACTTTAGGAAAATACAATGTTCTGTCCAACTGAGACTCGTTAACATTTTGGTGATCGGTGATCGCGGCACATCTCCCTTCTACACACAGAACATAGTATTTTCGTCTTTCTGTCACAAAATGAACATCTCACGGGTTTGACCAAGATAACGAAAGATGTTGAAGGTCCATCTTCATTGGTTTTGGTATGTTCTCCAGTTAGGCACTAATGGCCACCTGAGCATTCACCAGTTGGTAGCCCAAATCAAAGAGAAAATCTTTCCTGGTCAGTTTCCGGCGAAACAAAAATACCTCGAAAAAGACCATTTTCCACAGGTTAGAAAATTCGCAAGGTTGTTGCATTTGGCAGTACTTATAAATGCCAACAGTTCTTTTCAATGACGAAACTTAATACATCGTACGAGGCTGACTGACGGTAATTTGGAAAATTCTTTACGTTTTTGTATCAGTGGAATTAATCCAATGACGAAACTTAATAAATCAAAACATCGCACGAGGCTGACTGACGGTAATTTGGAAAATTCTTCGCCTCTTTGTATCAGTGGAATTAATCCAATGACGAAACTTAATAAATCAAAACATCGTACGAGGCTGACAGACGGTAATTTGGAAAATTCTTCGCGTCTTTGTATCAGTGGAATTAATCCAATGACGAAACTTAATAAATCAAAACATCGCACGAGGCTGACTGACGGTAATTTGGAAAATTCTTTACGTTTTTGTATCAGTGGAATTAATCCAATGACGAAACTTAATAAATCAAAACATCGCACGAGGCTGACTGACGGTAATTTGGAAAATTCTTCACCTCTTTGTATCAGTGGAATTAATCCAATGACGAAACTTAATAAATCAAAACATCGTACGAGGCTCACTGACGGTAATTTGGAAAATTCTTCGCCTCTTTGTATCAGTGGAATTAATCCAATGACGAAACATAATAAATCAAAACATCGCACGAGGCTGACTGACGGTAATTTGGAAAATTCTTCGCCTCTTTGTATCAGTGGAATTAATCCAATGACGAAACTTAATAAATCAAAACATCGCAAGAGGCTGACTGACGGTAATTTGGAAAATTCTTCGCCTCTTTGTATCAGTGGAATTAATCCAATGACGAAACTTAATAAATCAAAACATCGTACGAGGCTGACTGACGGTAATTTGGAAAATTCTTCGCCTCTTTGTATCAGTGGAATTAATCCAATGACGAAACTTAATAAATCAAAACATCGCACGAGGCTGACTGACGGTAATTTGGAAAATTCTTCGCCTCTTTGTATCAGTGGAATTAATCCAATGACGAAACTTAATAAATCAAAACATCGTACGAGGCTGACTGGCGGTAATTTGGAAAATTCTTCGCCTCTTTGTATCAGTGGAATGAATCCAATGACGAAACTTAATAAATCAAAACATCGTACGAGGCTGACTGACGGTAATTTGGAAAATTCTTCGCCTCTTTGTATCAGTGGAATTAATCCAATGACGAAACTTAATAAATCAAAACATCGCACGAGGCTGACTGACGGTAATTTGGAAAATTCTTTACGTTTTTGTATCAGTGGAATTAATCCAATGACGAAACTTAATAAATCAAAACATCGTACGAGGCTGACTGGCGGTAATTTGGAAAATTCTTTACGTTTTTGTATCAGTGGAATTAATCCAATGACGAAACTTAATAAATCAAAACATCGTACGAGGCTGACTGGCGGTAATTTGGAAAATTCTTTACGTTTTTGTATCAGTGGAATTAATCCAATGACGAAACTTAATAAATCAAAACATCGCACGAGGCTGACTGACGGTAATTTGGAAAATTCTTCGCCTCTTTGTATCAGTGGAATTAATCCAATGACGAAACTTAATAAATCAAAACATCGTACGAGGCTGACTGACGGTAATTTGGAAAATTCTTCGCCTCTTTGTATCAGTGGAATTAATCCAATGACGAAACTTAATAAATCAAAACATCGTACGAGGCTGACTGGCGGTAATTTGGAAAATTCTTCGCCTCTTTGTATCAGTAGAATTAATCCAATGACGAAACTTAATAAATCAAAACATCGCACGAGGCTGACTGACGGTAATTTGGAAAATTCTTCGCCTCTTTGTATCAGTGGAATTAATCCAATGACGAAACTTAATAAATCAAAACATCTTACGAGGCTGACTGACGGTAATTTGGAAAATTCTTCGCCTCTTTGTATCAGTGGAATTAATCCAATGACGAAACTTAATAAATCAAAACATCGTACGAGGCTGACTGGCGGTAATTTGGAAAATTCTTTACGTTTTTGTATCAGTGGAATTAATCCAATGACGAAACTTAATAAATCAAAACATCGCACGAGGCTGACTGACGGTAATTTGGAAAATTCTTCGCCTCTTTGTATCAGTGGAATTAATCCAATGACGAAACTTAATAAATCAAAACATCGTACGAGGCTGACTGACGGTAATTTGGAAAATTCTTCGCCTCTTTGTATCAGTGGAATTAATCCAATGACGAAACTTAATAAATCAAAACATCGTACGAGGCTGACTGGCGGTAATTTGGAAAATTCTTCGCCTCTTTGTATCAGTGGAATTAATCCAATGACGAAACTTAATAAATCAAAACATCGCACGAGGCTGACTGACGGTAATTTGGAAAATTCTTCGCCTCTTTGTATCAGTGGAATTAATCCAATGACGAAACTTAATAAATCAAAACATCTTACGAGGCTGACTGACGGTAATTTGGAAAATTCTTCGCCTCTTTGTATCAGTGGAATTAATCCAATGACGAAACTTAATAAATCAAAACATCGCACGAGGCTGACTGACGGTAATTTGGAAAATTCTTCGCCTCTTTGTATCAGTGGAATTAATCCAATGACGAAACTTAATAAATCAAAACATCGTACGAGGCTGACTGGCGGTAATTTGGAAAATTCTTTACGTTTTTGTATCAGTGGAATTAATCCAATGACGAAACTTAATAAATCAAAACATCGCACGAGGCTGACTGACGGTAATTTGGAAAATTCTTCGCCTCTTTGTATCAGTGGAATTAATCCAATGACGAAACTTAATAAATCAAAACATCGTACGAGGCTGACTGACGGTAATTTGGAAAATTCTTCGCCTCTTTGTATCAGTGGAATTAATCCAATGACGAAACTTAATAAATCAAAACATCGTACGAGGCTGACTGGCGGTAATTTGGAAAATTCTTCGCCTCTTTGTATCAGTGGAATTAATCCAATGACGAAACTTAATAAATCAAAACATCGCACGAGGCTGACTGACGGTAATTTGGAAAATTCTTCGCCTCTTTGTATCAGTGGAATTAATCCAATGACGAAACTTAATAAATCAAAACATCTTACGAGGCTGACTGACGGTAATTTGGAAAATTCTTCGCCTCTTTGTATCAGTGGAATTAATCCAATGACGAAACTTAATAAATCAAAACATCGCACGAGGCTGACTGACGGTAATTTGGAAAATTCTTAGCCTCTTTGTATCAGTGGAATTAATCCAATGACGAAACTTAATAAATCAAAACATCGTACGAGGCTGACTGACGGTAATTTGGAAAATTCTTCGCCTCTTTGTATCAGTGGAATTAATCCAATGACGAAACTTAATAAATCATAAATAATGTCGCACCTAATATCATTTTTTATTTATTTATTTATTTATTTTTTATTTATATATATATTTTTTTTTTAACGGCGCATCAACTGTTTGGCTATTAGCGCCGAATTTTGTTATTTTAATAAATTATATTAAAATAATATTGTCGCATTATTTCATCGGTAAAAATTATAAACACTCCTTTAAAATCTGATGTTATTTTACTTTGAACCACTAAAAGTTGGCTCCCAACATGTCAATAATTACCACATACCTGGTTTAAATAATTAAGATTACTTATTTTATTATGTCATACTTTTCTTGTTTTATTGATGTCTCGTGTAATATTTTTGTAGTTAAATAATATTTGTTTATTGATGTTCTACTTAATATTTTCGACAAAAAGAAATGCGCCAACGGCCTTAGCCACGTTGAATGCACCGGTTCCCTTAGATCACCGAAGTTAAGCAACGTCGGGCGTGGCCAGTACGTGAATGGGTGACCGACAACGTGCATTATAAAAGGATGGGAACCTGTAGATAGCCCGGCGTTTTTATGAATAGCCTAGGAAAAAAAAAAGATATCGGGCTCGGCCGGGATTTGAACCCGGGACCTCTCGCACCCTAAGCGAAAATCATACCCCTGGACCACCGAGCCATGCTCAAGGTAGTACATTGATTAGTCTAAAATACAAAGTTCCTTAACATATAATATCTACTTATGGAAGTCCGACTCTTCAGAGTTTCATAAATTTCAAGTAATTTACTGAATATATTTTAATCATTTGATTTTAAGAGCCCGCTGTTTTGCGATTTGTTTTAAGCACTTTTAGTGTGCATGTAAAATAAATGATCAATAATATCAAAGAGGTAGGCGTTTCATCGTGAAAAAGTAAAAATATCGCCTGGAAACGATAAATCAAAAATTAAATTTCGGAATAAACTCAATTTAGTTTAATGGTACATCGCATATTTCTCTTTAAACATGCACGATGCACATTGGTGCCTAACGCCTGATTTTGGGGGACAAATCTGTAGGTACTTCAATAATTCTAATTTTGGTATAAATTTTGAAGTATTTTTTGTGCTGAATTGAAAGAGATCCCTACCAATTCGATAGAATAATTATTTTGGAAGATAGACGGGGTTTATATCTGGAAAAACCTGAAAAAGTATTCAATTTAAAAAATTCATATTTTGATATGCGCAAATCTATATTTATATAAAAATCAGTCTCAGTTTGTCTCTTTGCTTGTCTGTCTGTTCCTTTTACACACCGTTTGACGGATTTTGACCAAAATTGGCTTACAGGTAAGTCTTGTTCCGGGTCATAGGCTAGGTCAAAACCGTATGAGTCTCATAGTTCAGAGGTCACGGAATCGAAAATATGAATCTGAACTCTATGTTTTATTACATTTTAATATTAATTATTTGGTTTTTAATTTTTTTTGCTTTTTTTGATGCAGAAAATAGGTATAGCCGGGAAACAGCTTGTAACGAACAAATTTAACAGTTTCAAACAAGATAGTAGATGGTTCTCGCTGTTAATGTTTAGTTACTTCCGAACACAAAATTTTCAAGAACTCTGCCCCGAAAATAATAATGGTAAACACGTTTTTCGTAAAATAATCGCATAATTTCGTACGGTTTGGCGTAATGAGTAGATAATATGGTACCTGCGGGTAAAGAACGTTGTGGGGGTTCAGAAAAATATGTTTTATGTTTACTAAACGTCCTTCAGTTTTCGAGATATTCGACATTTCCGAAAATTCCCCCCCAAAAAAGTTTGGTGTCATGACTCCAAATACAGGATTTTTTTCACTCTGTCATTTGGAGAGTATTCCTAGATAAATGCGCTATCAAATGTATACCACGATTTTTGGGTTGCATGCATAGGTGTTTTTTTTTTTTTTTTTTTTTTTTTTTTTTTTTTAAGGAAAGATCTAAGCTACTCACTGTTAAACACATTCTGACGAATTGCCGTGTCTATGAGCAACTAAAAGAACTACACCAACTACCTGACTCCTTAGATGAAATTCTAGGCGACGATAGTAATCAAGTAGGGCGGCTTTTCAACTTTTTAAATGCCTCGAAGTTAATTGTCAAAATTTAATTCAACCTTACATCAAAAATCAATACAACAAAATTTAGTTACACCTTAAAGTAAAAATACCTCCGTAAGCATGGGTAAATGACACTGATATGCATATGTACGTATATGGATGTATGTGTGTATATGAGTGTGTGTGTATGTATGTATCTATGTATATGTGTAATCACTAAACAATAATTATCAATCAAAGGAATGTCGTTAATGACCTTAAAGGGTTGACATGCCATTAAAAATCCCCCCCCCCCCAAAAAAGAGATCTAACTCCAATTTCATGTTTTTCTTATTTCTTTTCTAAGTTTAATCTAATGTGGAGTAAAAAAAAAAAAATGTTACCTGTGGGCCAAATTAACGAAAAACTTGCCTGTTTCATGGAGATTCCGAAATGGTATAACAAGCTGTAATTGTAATACCAAAGAAATTCCTATTACAATGAGTCAAAGCCCAGTTTAATATAAACCTTGTTTATTTTTTTTTTTTAAACCATCGTTTAAACCTTCTTTTAGCGCGGATCCTCCCTCCCCCATAGGGAGGAACACCGCTTATAGGGTTGATACAATGAAACAATATATATATATATATATATATTTGTCTGTTCGCTCATTTCTGGCTTCCCTGATGGTCCGATTTTGATTAAATTTGGTACAAAAATCCGTCGTCCAATTTGAAAGGTCAAGTTCGTTAACCAGCAGAATCCGCCCACTGGAAGATGGCGTTTGGGGCGAAATTCGCGCAAAAAAAATCGTAACGCTTACGTTTTTGAGTTCATAAGCTTGTAAGTACTCGTTTTATAGGCTTCTTGGGCTAGGAAAACGAATGAACCCATTTTCAAGGCGATAGCTTTAACCGTTTTCGAGAAAATTGGAAAAATAGTTTTTGAATACCGTTTTTGGTTTGGGTACTTAGGATCATGGGATTCAGTTGAAACATTTTCTGCATGTTCTACTTTCATTAAAACTAATATGTTGAAATTTTTGTTACGTTTGGAGTTAAGGAAGGGTTAGAATAAAATATTTTATTAACAGACATAAAAAGTTTTGGTAACTTTGTATACTTTCCTTAATATCTCGAAAAAGGTTGAGAATCTTGGTAAACGGAAGAATACCATTAGAAAGCTTACTAAATGCTCTACAAAAAAGGTTCTGATGAAAGTTTTGATTATACGATGTCAATCGGAGAAATAAGTGCTTAAAACTTTAAAGTAATTGATTTCGCTTATTCGAACTGTTCTTTTTGTCTGTTTTTATTCCTTGTTATTTTTTAACTGCTTATAGTTGGATACATATATTTGATAATAAATCAGGTTAAGAAAAATAAGAAAAACAATTTAATCTTAGAGATATGGATTTTCAAGATATAGCTTTTCAAATGCTTAGCGGGGTCCTTCCTAGGGCGGTAACCCATCCAGGTAAGATTGTAAATAAGACCTTTCTTGAAAGTAAAGATCCTCCTCTGCCTCCCGGCACTTTCATTGCTGACGAAGGCTACCAATGAGTAGCCAAAACGTCCTAAATATAGATTTTTTAACAAAAATCGTATTGAGGTTTCTTTAGCCGAATCCCAACCATTCCAGCTTTACTTATCACCTCGACGGCTAACTAGCTAATCTTCATGCTTTCTAGAAATGTGGATCCAAAATAATAACAGCTTCTATTTTAATCATTTTAAATGAGTCTAGAGATAAGAACGGAACCGCGCTAAGATGATGCAGTTCCTGCGAGTCGGACTTTTTAAATTTCTTAGCAGCAATTTCCTTCATAGCCCATTGAAATCAGGGTAACGACCCCTCTCACAGGTAGAGAATAATAATTCTTAAGAGGAAGGATATTCCTTAATCAGGAAAAAATTTCTTCATTTGGAGTCGTAACACCAAAAAGAGTGGCAAAATGTGTATTTTTTAGTATTTCCAAAAATTTCGAATATCTCGAAAACCGAAGGGCTTTTACTGAACATAAAACATTTTTCTGAACCGCCACATCGTCCTCTACCCGCAGGTACCATATTATCCATTCATTACGCCACACTCTGTATGTAAGTATTTATACCATTTATATAAGTATTTCAAGAAATATTGGCATATGAAACTTATATATTAAGTTGGGCTTGAATATATATAGGTAACTTGCTAGGTATGGGGCTAAAGTTTTAAAGGTTGATGGAGGCCGCATTGCGGTAGGCAGCCTCCGCCAGCCGGCCGCCGTTCTTCCCACGGAACCCTCTCTATAGGGGGGAATCACGAAGTGGGGGGGTACTTCATACTCTATACAATGTTTAAGTGATTCTGTGTTATAGTATCTATAAACACGATAATATAATATCTATAAACACTACACTTTCTTACTTGCAGGACACTAAACTATACACCCACATTTGAAGGCATCTGCTGAATAACCAGAGGCTTTCAGGCATATTACAGACATTTCTAAACCTCTGGTTATGGAAATAATTGAATTAAATACCCACCTTAATGTTGGTTCATTAGACCATACAGGTACTACCTTGAAGGACAGAAATCGCAGTAGTTGCGAATCGCTTATAAATAAATAATATCTATAAATAATAATAGTGGGATGATTATTCATTTAAGAAATATATATTTAAAATATTTTTTCTAGTATATAGTATTACACCTTCACATAAGACAAAAGTATATTTCCTTTTATGAAAAGAAATTATTTTCGGGTCGTTTGTATAATAAGCATACACTTTTCAAGAACTAGTAACAGTTACTCATTTTATTATTATTTGGAACATATGATTCACCTCTAACCTAATTCTGTATTTAAACGCATTCATTTATCAGATTTACATGAAAAACACTAACAATGAATTTGCTTGGATCCACAATATTTTCTGATTGTTGGAAGTCATACCATGGTCTGAGGAAGGTTCCAGGAATGCGATATAAGCACTATCCAGTAAATCATAGTGAAAATTTTGTAGATCCCATTACTAGAGCCCACACACAGAGAATTGAGTCTTTGTGGGCTAGTTTGAAGCGAAGGAATAAAAATTGAATGCGGAACAAGTAGGGCATTATTGGATTCATATTGGTGTGGAGAAGAAGATATGAGAAGGAAGACCTATTTCATAAAATATTGCATTCAATGTTTGAATATTGGCCACCTTCAGCATGATTTATTTTGTTCAGTATTAAATAAAGTTATTTTCTTTTTTATAAACAAGCATTTATCTTGTTTTGTAAACATAACCTAGAGTTTAGTAAAGTAACAGTAGAGTAACTGTTACTAGAAGTTTCTTGAAAAGTGTATGCTTATTATACAAAAGACCCTTATTTTCCTTGAGAGGAGATCGTTGACCGTAGATGATGCAAGTTAGTGATTGTCGGGGTTCGGTCACTGCTACTTAATAAAACTACATTTTATCATAAAAATGGTTTTATTGTGCCGACGTTTCGGCTTGAACTTCAAGTTTTCATCAGGGCTGTAAAAAACAAGTAGGACGGATGTAATACTGAAATCTACATGTATATATATATATATATATATATATATATATATATATATATATATGCCTACATACACAAATACATATACACATACATACATATATGGAAAAAGAAATTATTTTCCGTCTTTTCACGCTATTTTAGCAGTTTTCCTTAATATTAGTGGGATTCAGATCTTGGTTTCGAACTTCTTGTTACTTTTCTTGGTATAACATCGTTCAATTGCTAAGAAAATGCAAATGTCTGCTCAATTGAAACCAAAGAAAAGCAAGATTTCATCATATAAATTTGACTAATAATCTATATACATAAAAATTACGTGTCCGTTTGTGTATCCATCTGTTTGTTCCTTATACAAATCCACACCGTTTGACCTATTTTTACCAAACTTGGAATACTGGTAGGTCTTGATACGGGGAATGTCATACGCTAGGTCAAAAACGTCTACCATCTGTCTGTCTATATGATTGTGTACGAATTTACACAGTTCGACCGATTTTGATCAAACTTGGCACACATATATGTCTTGATTCAGGGAGAGACATAGGCTAGCTTGTAATCGTCTGGGACTCACAGTTCAGAGGTCGCGGGTTCGAAAATATGAACCCAAATAGTTACAGATTTGCGTTATTAGATTTTAATAATACTTATTTGGTATCTAATTTATTTTTTGATTTTCTAGATACAGAATGTAGGTGGCACGCCGGGTAACAGCTAGTCTGATATAAATATTTTTAAATATTATTATCTTCTTAAAATAATAATAATAAAAAAAATAATGATATGAAGCTCTAATGCTCTGTTGGATCTTTACAGCCAATAAGAGACCTTACACTAAAGTTAATTACGTGACGTACGATGGAGTGTTGAAAAGTGAGAGCGCTATTCATATGTGTTGATTTGCAATTAAGATAAAAAGTCTGACTTAAGCCTGTTGGAAGAAGTAATTATAGACCTGGACAGATAATTACAGAGCAAGCCACTTCCTCTATAGGTCAGCCATACTTCTTATCAAATTCGTTATCATTCATTCTGTTACATTACCTTTTTCGTTTTAGCCATAAGAAGACTGGAGAAAGCTGGAGTGTTTGATTTGGCTGTTGAAAAATCACGATGGAATTTGTGTATTATTTCTATATGTTCCATGTTTAGACAAACTATATTTTTGTTAACTTAGTAAGAAAGGAAGTATTAAAATACATATATTATTATATTTCTAAACATCAGCACTTTTGGACTATTTCGTTATGTATGTAAAAAACGGTCGAGATATTGCGCTAAATACAAAGTAAACTTTGGGATCCTAAAGCAGGCTACACACGATTCAGGCAGGCCTGTCAGTTAGACCTGAACAGTCCGCCTCAAAGCCGGTCGCCTGAACGTGTATATATTCCGTCGGCCTGAACGTATGTATATTCCGGCCGCCTGAACAGTCATAAGTGACGGACCGGCCGGAATATATACATGATCAGGCGATCAGCTTTCCGGTGGACTGTTCAGGTCTAACTGACAGGCCTGCACGTCCTTGTGTAGCCAGCTTAAGGTATTGTCAAGTTGCTACAGCCAGTCGATATATGTTTGAGTTCTGTTGAAAAGTCTACACGTGGGTCTTTTATAAAATGTAATTATTTTCTTATCATACAAAAATATATAGATTATGTTAAGAGATGTTTTGTAGGCTCTTTAAGGTCAAAAATATATCAAAAACTAATGCTACTTAATTAATTATGTGTTGATTTGCAATTATGATAAAAAGACTGACTGAAGCCTGTTGGAAGAAGTAATTATACATCTGGGGAAAAATTAAAGAGTGCTCTGTAAGTAAGCCATTCTGTTTCTCTATGCCATTCTTTGTCATGGATTCCTCTATACATACTTACAAAGAATCTCAATCAAAAAGTTCACATAAATGTGGAATAAGCGAAACAGTTTTCGGTTTCTTGCTACTTTTTTTAACAAACACCCGTAAAAACCACAATTTTTTGTATTGAATTTAACAGAAAAAAAAACTACTTCGAATCCTATCGTATCCTTTTCTGACGCGCCACTGAACACCGTTTTATGAACTACAAAATAATGATTGAAATAACAATTTGACTTCATAGCCCCAAAGCCCCGTCAAGGCTTTGTGATACCAGGAAAAAATATTAGTCAGCGGTTCGTTAAAGGGTTTTAACAATCTTGTTATTCTAATTGGTGCAAAAAACTCTGTAAGCCCCCTTTAAAATTTCAAAATTCTTTTTCACTTCGCCCTTGTGAAGTTATGATTCTAATATTTGAATTTAACGTATTCTCTTGTAAATTCAAAATTGTTGGTGACCCATTTGTAAAGGTGTGTAATGTGTCTGCCTCGCACAACCCAACGATATGTAGTCAACAAACTTTTGAGTTTCGGAAAATGAAAATAGACAGGAAAAATCTGTTATTTAGATGTTTCGGAATGCTATTTCGCAGCCTTCTTCAGCTAATTAAAAAATATGAAAACAGTAAATAAAATATTAGATCATGAAAATAGGTTATAAACACTTTTTTTTGTGTATACGTAACCGGTATTTTTGGTCCTCTAACATTCCATATGGATTTATTGGTATTTTTGGCATCGTGTAATGAAATTGCTCAGGACGAGCCAACACAAAAAAAGAATCAAATAAAATGAAGGAAAATAATACTTTTTACTGAATATAAAAATGAATAACTTACTTTTGAAAAGAAAATGAAGAATGAAAACGAATTCTGTGGTTCGAATCACCTCAACACAGTAGCACTCCGATAGGGCAGTCCGATAATTTATTTTGCTCTTAACTGAGTTCTTCATAAAAAAAACTGTCTGTTTATTTACTCAAAAATGTTTTTTTATTTGATATGCACATGTCATCTTATTCAAATTTTACCGTCCACTTATACAAGACAGCGATTTTCGGGACTGGTTTCTAAAGGTTACTACCATTTTTTGGCCAGGATAGGGCTGATTTTTTCCTTCTTTTTTAAAGAAAAACCATCATCCATAGTGGAAATCGAACCAACAACCTTAGGTACGAAGAGCACACACGGTGACCGAGCCTCCATCACAAAAAACAAAAACAAACTATTTTCATGGTCTAAAACATTGTTTCTTGTTTTGATTATTTTCATTGTTAATTCTGTATATTCATTTTTTAGCTGAAGAAGGCTGACAGAAAGGATGCCAAAACGTCCAAAATGATTTTTTTCGATTATCCGACTGCTCTTCGTTGCCTGAGTCCGACTATGGCTAGGCACATGAATTTATATGAAATTCATAGAATCCGAAATATTTTCTAAGCCGAAACCCAAATATTTCATAACGTCTTACCATCTAGCAGGCTTATTATTTGTGTCTCGTTATGAACCTACAAGTCATATCCACGTCAAAAAAATGATTTCCCAATTTCCATAATGCACCCGTCCAAGACGGGTATGTCAGCTAGCCACCATATATATATTAAAGTAAAATCAAATCACAAATGATTAAAAAAGAAAAGAAAGCCCGTCGCGAATATTATCCTAAAATTTGTCGTAAGGCAGAGTCCCGGTATTCAGAGCACGCACTTATTATCCTCATAAACAAGGCTCCGAGAGGATCCCCACATCCCGTGGGGGAAAAGGAAAGGAAGGGGGGGGGCGAGCTACATAAAATTTCATGGCGCCCCCTCTCCAGAAAGTATGCCGTATTAGTACAGAATAAATTTCACCTGCAAGAAAGCATTACTCTCAACCTTTCTTGACAATTTTCTTCACTTGACATATCATAACTACTGGTTTTAAGCAGGGGTCGAAAATAATTGTTAACAATTATTTAAGAAAAAAAAAATTAATAAAGTTTTACATTTATTTTCATTTTTAAAAAGTAAAAGTTATCAAATAACTTTTTGGATCTAAACTTTTTTTAACTGTTATTTTTCGACTTGAAAAATAAAAGTTTTAAAGTAATTTGTATTAAAATACTTAATAGGAAAACATTTAAGAGAATAAATTAAAGCTACAAATGTTTATTTTTTTGTTTTGTATCAACAAATATATGTAAGTAAATAAACAAAAATAAATTTTTAAACAATGAACATTTAACTTACTTTTGTCTTATTCAACCCTATAATTCTTGATTAAAATACTTAAAACTTTGATTTCAAATTGAAAAAAATAAAAGTATTAGGTATTTCAACTTTTATTTTCATGTACCTAATTTTAAAAGTTCCTATATAACTTTTGCTCTTAAAACTTTTAAATCAATTTTTTTTAACTGTTATTTTTTAACTTATAAAATAATAGTCTTGTTTAACAGTTAAATTTAAATTTTTTCGATAAAAAAATAACTGTTTTGATCACTGGTTTTCAGAGATTAGACCTAAGAACTATTGTAATATAAGTTGAACGATACCCCTCAGAGTTTTGTTTTTTTCCCAATACGAGATATATAACATTCCTGTAGCAAACGATTCAACGAGTTTTATTGCAACGAAACTCGATAAACGTCGGGTAAATACAAAGATAAAAAGATCTCGTGAAAATGAACTACATCGGATCACCAGAAGGGGGGATCCAAAATAATAATTTGCTCAATAAGGTCATAATTTCTGTTGTATTTTAATGATATTCGGTATACACGTGGGTATCTAAAGAGAATGCGTTTTTTTTTCCGATTTTAAACTAAATCGCCCAATTAGAGGGTGAGGTTTACTCAGCGTTTAAGTTAAATCAACACGCACCAGCATTAGGCCTCGAGTACGATACGAGCCATGAGCGTGGGCGACAGAACGACAACGCTACCGAGAGAGCTACCGGCTAAGATACACGTCGTAGCATATTCCAATATACGTTCTTTAATTAAAATATTTATTTAAAAAATTAATATTTTAAATGTTTAGTTAATAAAAATATCTTACATCGCATGTTTAATGCGTTTCCAACCTCTTCTCCTAGTTTCTTGGTAGTGATTGTATTTTTAAAATCACCGTGTCCGTGATTCCATACTTTGTACTTCCGAATTAAAAAGCACACGTACACTATCATCCAATTTACTCTTCTATTAGTATTCATACTTTAAAATTATTTATAAGAAAGGTAGCTAGAAGGTTATAAGGATTGAAAGTATACGGAATAAAATATTCCGTACACAAGAGGCGACCGGCTAAATACACCAAACAAATCAAACCAAGTTCATTACTAGATTCCGAACGAGTTTTCGGTTCAATCATAGGAACTTTATTAGCACATCAGCTGTACACACATAATTACTCCCCGTATTGGTCCACCTCTAGTAGATTACATATTTAATAAACTAGTATGGAAATGAGCTGTTCAATGTATTAACAACGTCCCATCTCGTTATTAGTACAAACATAAAGCCCTTTCATGCAATTCGCTACTATCCGGGCGATATGTACACAACGAAGCCAAAATTTGTTTCGGCAAATGAAACGCATGGCTCTTCGCTCTATTTTGGTCGCGCAATCATCGAAAAGACCGACCCGAGTCTCGAAAACAAATTACGTTTTGCGAAATTAATTCCTGAAATCATTTTTATATCAGGAATTTATTTTTGGTTAACACGTTATTAATGTCCGTTCTGTCTGACGGAAGCAGGAATTTGTAAAACAGACCGTTTTTCTTCTGAAGAATATTTATTGCAGCAACACACGTTCTTGTTTTCGGTCGGATCATAACACAAAAATGGAATAGAACTACGTTTATATTCGAATCAATAATATTATACACAGAAATTATTATTTTAGTCAATGAAAACTCCCGTTTTCTGGCGGAATGCTATTGAAAAATGTTTTCAAAACTTCATCGAGGCCACTGGATACCCAAAATGAACCCCGTTAAAATTTATGTTTATAAATTAAATGTTTATAAATGTTATTATATATTATATAAATTTATTATAATAATAATAATAATTTAATTGACCCTGCCTATTTTAAAGGACTCCTAGCAAGGACCGAAATAAAAATTAAATGTTTCCTAAAAATTATGACGAAAAGATTACTTCATAATTTATATTTTTAAAATTAATGAATAACTGTCATGAAATAATTTTTATTTTTAGTGTTTAAAATAAAAATTATTAGATTTTTTTTAAATAATAAAATATATCAATTACGATGGAATCTTTATTTTTATTTCCCAATAATAAAAATTAAAGGTTAAGTGAAACTCATTTTTAAATATCTCTTATCCTCAGAACTAATAAGTAGATGCTTGATTTGGAACCTTTTGTTTATTAGAAGTTATTTGTTTATGTGAGTGAATCAAAGTTCGTTTAAATCCAATTGATTTGTATGAGTATATATTGTATATTCTAGAATTTGTTTTTGTGCATTACTTTTCTTTTTGTTTTTGTTTCTATTCATTATTAGTCGCTATGTTTGCGAGCTCTTAAAATCAATAAATCTATTCATTATGGCACTAATATTGTTTTTTATTTATTTATTTAAAATAATGTTTAAAGTTAAAATAATAAAAAATTGTTATTAAAAATTTTTATAAAAAAAATTTTGAAATAACATTATTCAAATAATTTTTATTTTTAAGTTTTTGAAATAAAAATTATTAGACAATTTTTTTAAAAAAATAATAAAATATATAAACTACGATGACATTTTTATTTTTATTTTCGAAAAATAAAAATTAAAGGTTAATTGAAACTCATTTGAAATACAAAATTAATAGTTATTTTCGGTCCCTGACTCCTAGTTTTAGTTTACCGATGCCAAACCTCGGTATAACATCGAAAACTAGCAAATGTAATGTTAATGTCTGTTTATCACGACGTAACTTGAACATTCCTTGCGACATGACATAGCTCCTAGGCGATGGCAGCCCTCGCTATAACATCGAAAACTAGCAAATGAAATGTTAATGTCTGTTTATCACGACGTAACTTGAACATTCCTTGCGACATGACATAGCTCCTAGGCGATGCCAAACCTCGCTATAACATCGAAAACTAGCAAATGAAATGTTAATGTCTGTTTATCACGACGTAACTTGAACATTCCTTGCGACATGACATAGCTCCTAGGCGATGCCAAACCTCGCTATAACATCGAAAACTAGCAAATGTAATGTTAATGTCTGTTTATCACGACGTAACTTGAACATTCCTTGCGACATGACATAGCTCCTAGGCGATGGCAGCCCTCGCTATAACATCGAAAACTAGCAAATGAAATGTTAATGTCTGTTTATCACGACGTAACTTGAACATTCCTTGCGACATGACATAGCTCCTAGGCGATGCCAAACCTCGCTATAACATCGAAAACTAGTAAATTTAATGTTAATGTCTGTTTATCACGACGTAACTTGAACATTCCTTGCGACATGACATAGCTCCTAGGCGATGGCAGCCCTCATAAATAATACATTTTATATAATAATAATTTTCTCACACCTGAAACACATCTAAATATTTGACAAATTATAAAATAAAAACAAAAAAATACATCAAGCTGGACCTTTCCTTTTTTTTTTTTTCTATCAAGTTATATTTTTTCTCCCAACCGAGTGCATCATTTCTAAAACTAGCTTATTTTTTGTGAATCGGCAATGCTTTTAATGATTAGAACATTTTTCAAGAAATATTGTACGAACAATAGAATTCATATGTACAATTGATATTTTTTGTATAATTGTATTGGGCCTTGTTAATATATACAGGATGTAAATATATATAGTTTATTTTATTAGGTTGATGAGCTCCGCAACAAGGGGGATCTGCTCAAACAAATATGTATGGGCAATAATGTAATTTAATATAATGTAATAATATTTACACAATGTAAACACATAGACGATAATGTATTATATAAGAAATGTAAGGTGCATGTCGCCTACATGGCGTAACACCAAAATAAAATGAAATAAATTAAAAAAATTTCTGTTAACACTATTGCGGCTACAATGTTTTTCCCCCATGAAACTTGGAATGTAGCATTCCAATAGCAAATGGTTTGGCAAGTTATCACCAGAAAATCGCTATGTTCTGTAGTTATGATAATGGGTTGTTTTTCTTGCACATGTTGACATTTTTATTATTTATTATGATCAATAAACAAAAATGTGAAGTTTTTGTGTAGTTTGTGTGTAGTAACTCACACTTTTTTTCTATCTACGGATTCTAATAATTAAATTATATTTAACTCGGTGACTTAACTTTTTCTATGTAAATGATTAATATGGTTTTAGGAGATTGGGCTGCTCAAGATTTTAGCATTGGATTTGGTATTTTGGAATTTTTATATCAAGTAGACTATACTTTTGGGAGTTATACAACAGAGGATTTAGATGGTTGTCTTGAAAGACGCCACGTTTTACTATAAAATGTTTTTAAAATACTTTCTGCGTTCAAATTAAAGACCTGCATTTTATTAAAAAAAAAAAAAAAAAAAATCCATAAACACATAAAAAAAAGTCCATAAACACTTAGCTCGCCCTGAAAAGTCACTTTTCGGCCTAATGAAGCGTATAGCATGCTAAAACAGTATCAGGTTCTCGGAGGCACCTGCGTGCCTAATACACAATGACTAGGACATCAGCTGAATGAGTTGGCGGCACTGGTCGACTTCTAAGGAGCGACTTGTTAGTCAGCTGATGTGGAAATGCCGCCCTCTATAAAGCCACTGCTCCAAACAATTCGTCAGAATACCAGCATTTACAGTAGCAAATACCTCAAGACAGTATTAATGTATTCTCGATTCTTTGAATCATATCTCAATAGTCCATTCAAAGGACCTGCGTCATCATAGCGTGCTTACATAAATATCTTATCCCTAGTTCTGATTTGAGCTGGAACTATGATGTGTAAAAAACTTCGAAATGTATATTGAAACGTTTTGATACTCAATCGCCACAGAATTTAATGATCTACATGTTTGGTAATAGTAAACCTTTTGATAAAACGCTTTGTTTCAGAGGAAGTTTCAAAAATCCGCCAAAAGTCTAAAAACTTAATTGAGGCAAAAAAAAAACAATTATGGATATTTAAATAAATAAAACTGTTTGCAGACATCTATTCACACTACAAACAAATCACGATATGTTTTGGTTACCAGTACATGAAGACATTTCACTGAGCACTACAGTAGACTTACTAGCAAAAACTGCAATTCAAAGAAATCTACCTGACCTGAACAAAATGACATCAACTGACTTATGAAAATTGCCCGAAATTAAGGCATTAAATGACAGAGATAATGGACTAATTCTGAAAGCAAACTGTGGCGAATTAAAAATACAATAAGAAACTGGTCTAGAGAAAATCTAACAAGACGAGACCTCATGGTTTGGACTGAACGGGTATAATACAGAAACGATAAGTTAATAAACCTCAAAGCATGGACAGCACAGTCCAGTTATAGTAGACCCACTGCATGTAAAGCAAATATCCTATTGTCCACACACGTGAGACCTGGCCTGCACAGTCCTCATTGCAGTCTTACCGTGTATGGGCACCCTAAGACAGGAAGTGGGCTATGAAGATAATACTATTTAAATAATACTGGTCAACTAATTATTTTTCGTTTTATTATGATGTTTGTAGAAAATAATAATTTTATGGTCAAATGTTTTAGGGAAAAATAAAATGGAGAGCATCCCCACCGAAGCGAACCAAGCTATCGGCTCCAATTATTTTCTAAAGCTTTTAATTTTTTTTTTCCATTTTATTACAAGCATGCATAACGAAAGCCGCCATCTAAATCCTACTGGATCCCTTAAATAGCCAATAACTCTCTAAATTGCAAACCGGATCCTTTTATGTGCAGTAAAATCCCAAACCTCTTTTGTAATATAAAGATTGATTTTGGTCTGGAAGTAGGACATGGAACATCTGCTCAATCCCATTGCTTCTCTCTCTCTCTCACTCTCTCTCTCTCTCTCTCTCTCCCCCCCTCTCTCTCTCTCTCTCTCTCTCTCTCTCTCTCTCTCTCTCTCTCTCTCTCTCGCTCTCACTCTCCCCCTCTCTCTCTCTCTCTCTCTCCCTTTCTCTCTCTCTCTCTTCACACTCTCTCACTCTTTTCCTCTAATTCTCTTTCTCTCTCATTCCCGTCTCCTTTCCGCTTTCTCGCTCCAATCCTTTACCTGTCTCACTATCAATTGGAACGATTCCCAATCACCTAGCCAATCAATTTAAATTCAAGTTTCCCATCATTCGTTTGATGAAACGAAAATGAAACTAAATTTAGTATTTAGTATGATAAATAAAATAAGAGAATGAGGGCTTCAAGTGCCCCCCCTCCCCTTGAGGACACATTAACCTAAGATGAGTAATACACATAAAGATCTTACAATTTTTATTTCGACATTTCGATTGCATCACAGAAAAGAAAGCCGATTCTAAATCATAACGGAACTATTTAGAACATAAAATAAGTTTAGTTCTTTTGTCGGTCATTACCTGAGCTAATAAGCGTAAAATAGGATGAAATTGGCTACATAGAGTTATTAGTTTGAAGATTGACCTTTCACTGTTAATTGCCTATTAAAAGAGATCCAAACCTCATAAGCCATTGCAATTGCTTTGATCTTTTTCAAGAGTTTTTTTTTTTTTTTTTTTTTTTTTTATATTGCAAATATATGTAATTAGGAACATACAGAGACAAAGGTTTTATTATTTACTAAATATTATGTTTAGAATTTAAAAAAGCTCATAGGAACTGCTCCCTCTTAGCGTGTTTCTGTGATATTCGGAAAGGTTAGAATAGAATCAGTAAATAGTTTGTCTTGTACCTCGATCAGTACCGGCGGCGCAACAACAAAGCACATAGCCATAGATAACTTCGATCCTCTGAGAGTTCATGGCCAAGCACAGCTTTACAACATTGCTCATCCTCCTACGAGACTTTTTTTTGTTCCCAAGTATCAAGACTGCTCTGTAAAGAGCCAATTCTGAAAACATTGAAGCTACCCACACTACTGCGCCAAAGCCAACACTTTCCTTCATAATGTATTTTTCAGAGTGTATACTGTCCATAGTGTATGGATACTCGCTGGAAAAAATTTCAAGAATTATATTTACACATATTATTTAATTAACTGCTTTATTAGACAGATAAACCATGTACACCTGTAAAGAAACAAGTAATTTGAAGTCTATAAAAATAAAAGTATCACTCGCTTCAAATCTTTGGAAAAGGACCTTGTCTCTGGAAGCTTCTGAAATCCAAATTTGCTTAGAAATAATCTTATTAGATGGATATCCAGTCGTACTCGCAGGCGTTTCCATATAAAAATTGTCTTCAAAATCGTAATCTACACAAAGAATGAATCATATTCTTAATCGGACTAACTTGAAATTAGTTCTAACTTTCAGCTCAGAGTCCCCAGAGCACAACTTCTGACAAGCTAATATACAAGGTCACAGTCTTGAAAGGTTCATTATTAATTAATGTTTGATTTGTATTTATTTTTTATTCTAGTCTTCTCTTTGTAGGTACACTCCACCTTGGCCTAGACCTCCACTAAAGCCCCTACCTCGGCCACCTACAGGAAGGGGAGCCTGGGACCCGCCTGGAGGATCAGTAAATCGGGCACAACCGTCCTAATGAGACAGCTGCCATTTTTTGGCCTTAAAAAATTCCAATATGCATTTCAAGGCCTAAAAAATTGAGAACCTTCATAGACATTTAGATAGATGCTTTTTTTAGCATGTTGCTCTATGCCAAAAAATAAATAGTAAAAGCACTCATTTTGCAGTATCGCAAATGGCATTTTGTTCCCAAATTAGTACATATTTTACTTTCTATGGACTTATACTAATCCAAACAGTCAAAATTATGAAAATCAAAATAGGAAATTTTCTAAGCCCTTTGGGTTAACGTGAGACAATTATTATTGTCAATAAACATATTTTCTATGTTTGAGCTCGAAAATAGACTAGAATAACCCCCAACACAACCTCTATCCAATCCATGGATAACAGTCTAATCCAGTTTTCATAATTTTAGAGAGTGGGTTACGTCTGATGATTTGTAAATTGTGGAAATTCCTTCATTACTGTCGCTCATGGTCATAATGTTTTTTACAACGATTTTTTTTACAAAGTTGAGCCATTTGGAATAGGGGCTTCCTCTGGAGCAAAAATATTAATTTGCCCGTTATTTTTACTTCCTTGCAAAGAAACTCGGCTTAGATCTTGCCAAAGAAATTATGACCGATCTGATGAATCTGTTCATTAACTACCATTTGTGGGGTTTGTTCGAAAACGATATTTCATTAAATATTAATAATTGAGACAGATGTTCACTAGATAATAAAGAGAGCAAATCGATTCATGCAAATAACCTGCATAAATACGAAACCAGTATTTATGTAGGTTATTTTAAGCAGATTATTGAGAATGTGGGGTCTAATACATTCATTGTTTAAGAATGAGCGCAATTATGCAGTTCCTATGTGAATGTCTGTTTTAATAACTCAACCTCTTAGGCGTCCAGGAAATTTCATATATATATATATATTTTTAAGGCGCATGGACATTTAGGATATCTAGTCTATAGGCTACCACAACTTCTAAGATTCTTGGTGTAGCGGAGAATTTTTCTACTGGCCCGGAATGAAAAAGCTCAACAAAATGCAGTACTTCGACCCCGCAGAATCCAAGGCGATAGGCAGTATATCCCGGGATGACCTTCAGTTTATTGCTTTTTTGGGAGCCAGTGGCATAAACGGTTCGCACTTCCAAATACATTTCATATTGACAGGAATTCTTCAGTTGGGTGGGAATAAGTTCAAACGTCTTAGGTTATTTATATCCTGGTTATGCTTCAAAATATATTTTACGCTGACATAAATCGAAAGGCTTCATATGCTCATTCAAGCAATTTAGTCAGCTTACATTCAAGTCATACGAGGCCTATATGTCAGGCAAGCTGTCTGTGCTCAGAGAGTGCTCGGAGTGCTGGCATTAGGCGCCGCATAAAGGGGGGATCTACGGAGGGGAGGAAACTTTTTTTCCGGAATACAGCAGAAAAAAAGTAAGGAAAAAAAAACGAATCGGAAATTGATGAAGTGTCAGTGAGGTGAGTGATGAGTTAGGGAGAGGTCGGCGAGACATGGGATGAATTAAAACAATCCCTGCCTTGCATCATTTGTGGAGTGCATTAGCAGAAGTGGTTGTGAGAGATTGCTAACAATCCTTCATGCCGGCCAGCATATAAATAGCAAAGCTTCTTAAGACTCTAACAGGCTAAGATTGAACACCATTGCTGATCCGGGGGACCCGGCATGATCCTTGGGGCACTTCTTGACATCAATCACTGTATTCGACAAACTAATTACTCAATTCTTATTGCTGTGCTAACCATATTCAGGAGTACAAAGAAATGTAATATTGTTTTTAAGCACTATGGCGAGGTAAATAGAGAACCACAAGCCAACTGGGAATAAGTCGGAGAAAACAAAACAACAACAGACGTCTTGCCGCGATTTTCCTTGTCTTCGACATCAACATCTCCAGGACGAAAGATTTGCAACCATCGCTACTCATTTACATGATAATACTCAGACCAATATGTACTTACGGCATTGAACTCTGGGGATCCACAAAGCCCTCCAACTCCTACAAAATTCAATCTTTGCAGTCTAAAATCCTCCGTAAAATAGACGAACATTCTTTGTATCCAATTTTACTCTCCATAACGACCTCCATATTCCATTTATCCAACTTTTATCAAAAATACACGGCCATCCTACTTCTTTAATAAACTCCCTACATTCACATAAAATAATAAACAACTCCGTCCGCCAACTGGCCTAGAGACCAGCTCCAGAAGTACAGCCAGATTGTAGTCACACTGTCTTGTGGCTTCTGCAGCTGTGCAGCTTGTCTTCTCAAGACCTTCAAGAAATATTCACACGTATCATTGGACGAGAAGTGTATTTTTACATTGTTGTAAATTCGAATTTAACTAAAAAAAAAAAAAAAAAATTAATTTCTTTCGAAATTAAATCTAGACTTCTAATGAACCGAATACCCCACACGTTAATCATTGGTTGGGCGTCAGGTCAACCGAGTTCTAAAGAAACAAAAACAACGGGTGGTAGGGGCACATAAAGAACTTGATTATGAAGTAAACCACAGTATAAATGGTCCTAATGTTTCTTCCAACAATTCTTAACCTTTATAGACCCATGTATGGATTTTTGTTGCAATGTAAAAAAAAATACGTCCGATTGGTCCAAGTTAGTTATTTTAGGTCCACAGTAATCTCCTCTCTAGACAGTAGATTTTGCAGGCATATTGTAAATATTGCCTCGAAATGCGGTTAGTTATGTTGCGTCTTCTTAAAGGACTTTCTTTTCAGCGTCTTCCTACTTAAATTTAGAACCTTATTAAATATTGTTGCAGCTGTTTTGTTGAGTATGTGGTCATCTTATGTAGTTCCTGCAGCATGAGCATAAAAATCACCTGTTTTATTCTTCGCCACAAAGGACAAAATGTATAAGAATAAAAACATACCTATATCAAATACTTCATTCAGCCCCATTTTCATTGCCCATGCAAAGGACCTTAATCAGCTGAGCCGTGCTCCTAGGTGTGGAAGTTTTGGGCAATTGCCACTATGAAGTAAAAGTCGGGCGTGGTCAGTACTTGATTGGGCGATAGCCGAGAGAATAGCACAGCACTACTACCGCAGAACGCATACGATCTATACGAAAACAAAAATATTCTAAAACAAAAATATACAAAACAAATACAGTGCATCGAACAGATTGTATATACAAGGAGACCCGAGTGTTGGTTTATATAAGAGAGTCTGGATTCGAGTGTAGTTTAATGACAGAACAAACTTTGGAGAGGTACGGTCTGAGTCTATTGTACGCTGTATCCTAGTGCAAATTTAAGTAGGAGTTCTCGCAACAACTGGAGACAAACTCTTGTCCGATGCTTGGGCTCCTCGCTCTCACTCGCTTTATTAGCCACACTTGTGGGATTTACTGGTCGGGCCCTTTTACGGAAATTGCACTTCCAAACGACCAAAGTTTGTCCCGCTTTTGCTTCGTATCGGCTTAACAGATAAAGCCAAATATATTAAATCACGGTTTTATATTTTAATTTAATTAAATTTATATTTTAACCTCGACGATCTTAAACGACCTAAATATCTGTACACCGGAGGTAAAGGATACCATGGCCATATTTTTATTATTAAATTGACTTAACAACACGTTCAAAACGTGGATTTTTTGATCCATATAATTGAATAGGGCACTACATCTTGTTCCCATAACTAACGAAGATAAGACAGTTAAAAATATAAAATCATATCCGTTTTCATTAGAGGATAAAGACGTCATGAGGAGGACTTGGTTTCGTTTGACTATGATCAACACTTCCAAATCATGAGGAGGACTTGGTTTCGTTTGACTATGATCAACACTTCCAAATCATGAGGAGGACTTGGTTTCGTTTGACTATGATCAACACTTCCAAATACCTATCAATGCCAATAGAGATGTAAACAAATCCGTTTTCATTAGAGGATAAAGACATCATGAGGAGGACTTGGTTTCGTTTGACTATGATCAACACTTCCAAATACCTATCAATGCCAATAGCGATGTAAACAAATCCGTTTTCATTAGAGGATAAAGACATCATGAGGAGGACTTGGTTTTGTTTGACTACGATCAACACTTCCAAATACCTATCAATGCCAATAGAGATGTAAACAAATCCGTTTTCATTAGAGGATAAAGACATCATGAGGAGGACTTGGTTTTGTTTGGCTATGATCAACACTTCCAAATACCTATCAATGCCAATAGCGATGTAAACAAATCCGTTTTCATTAGAGGATAAAGACATCATGAGGAGGACTTGGTTTTGTTTGGCTATGATCAACACTTCCAAATACCTATCAATGCCAATAGCGATGTAAACAAATCCGTTTTCATTAGAGGATAAAGACATCATGAGGAGGACTTGGTTTTGTTTGGCTATGATCAACACTTCCGAATACCTATCAATGCCAATAGAGATGTAAACAAATCCGTTTTCATTAGAGGATAAAGACATCATGAGGAGGACTTGGTTTCGTTTGACTACAATCAACACTTCCAAATACCTATCAATGCCAATAGCGATGTAAACAAATCCGTTTTCATTAGAGGATAAAGACATCATGAGGAGGACTTGGTTTTGTTTGACTACAATCAACACTTCCAAATACCTATCAATGCCAATAGTGATGTAAACAAATCCGTTTTCATTAGAGGAGAAAGACATCATGAGGAGGACTTGGTTTCGTTTGACTACAATCAACACTTCCAAATACCTATCAATGCCAATAGCGATGTAAACAAATCCGTTTTCATTAGAGGAGAAAGACATCATGAGGAGGACTTGGTTTCGTTTGACTACAATCAACAGGGGTCTCCCGAGGTCTAATGGCTAGCACCTTGGATTCATAAGCGGGAGATGGTGGGTTCGATTCCCAACCTCCGGCAGGAATTTTATCATCCCACGGCTCGCTGATAAAATTTCTCGCTGCACCCTGGATGTCGGCGCTAATGACCTAGATGTAGATGCGCCGTATAAAAAAAAAAAAAAAAAAAAAAAAAAAAAAAAAAAAAAAAAAAAAAAAAAAAAAAAAAAAAAAAAAAAAAAAACTACAATCAACACTTCCAAATACCTATCAATGCCAATAGCGATGTAAACAAATCCGTTTTCATTAGAGGATAAAGACATCATGAGGAGGACTTGGTTTCGTTTGACTACAATCAACACTTCCAAATACCTATCAATGCCAATAGCGATGTAAACAAATCCGTTTTCATTAGAGGATAAAGACATCATGAGGAGGATTTGGTTTCGTTTGACTACAATCAACACTTCCAAATACCTATCAATGCCAATAGCGATGTAAACAAATCCGTTTTCATTAGAGGATAAAGACATCATGAGGAGGACTTGGTTTCGTTTGACTACAATCAACACTTCCAAATACCTATCAATGCCAATAGCGATGTAAACAAATCCGTTTTCATTAGAGGATAAAGACATCATGAGGAGGACTTGGTTTCGTTTGACTACAATCAACACTTCCAAATACCTATCAATGCCAATAGCGATGTAAACCAATCCGTTTTCATTAGAGGATAAAGACATCATGAGGAGGACTTGGTTTCGTTTGACTACAATCAACACTTCCAAATACCTATCAATGCCAATAGCGATGTAAACAAAATTGTTTTCATTAGAGGATAAAGATATCATGAGGAGGACTTGGTTTCGTTTGACTACAATCAACACTTCCAAATACCTATCAATGCCAATAGAGATGTAAACAAATCCGTTTTCATTAGAGGATAAAGACATCATGAGGAGGACTTGGTTTCGTTTGACTACAATCAACACTTCCAAATACCTATCAATGCCAATAGAGATGTAAACAAATCCGTTTTCATTAGAGGATAAAGACATCATGAGGAGGACTTGGTTTTGTTTGACTACAATCAACACTTCCAAATACCTATCAATGCCAATAGAGATGTAAACAAATTTCTTTAGACTGTTTCTGAGACAGATTTTAATAGTTCAAATTAATGGAAACTTGGCTCTCTTGAGCAATTACAAATATTAGAACCTTGGAAGAGAAAGGACGAATCACGAATTCCGAATATAGGGAAATCGAACTCTTAGAAAAAACTGAAATAAACTGAGAAAAGGTAGTTACGCTGAAGAAAAATGCATTATAAAAAAAATTAAAGAAATCATTAAAAAAAGTCAAAACGTTATTAAGAATATTTAATTGTTAAATACTCCAGTGCAATTGCGGCTATTTATTAGCGAATTAAGATAAGGAAATGTTATTGTGTTAAGTGCGACTTACCTTATGTGTTAACTTAATTACCTAATGTGTTTCTTACGCTTATTTCTAAAAATTATAAACATTTTACTTGACTATTATACCTTTTTGTGTAGCTTAATAAACAGAAATGTTTTTAGTATAGTTTGCAGGAATAGTTAAAAAAAAAAAAACCCCGAAAAACCCCTAAAATATTAAATATCTTGAAAAGAGGTAGCTTTTGGAGAAGACAATATGGGCTTAAAATTGTTTGTTTTGACCAAAACTATCACCTCATAAAGGATGTCGGTCGACTTACCATATATATATACAGGGGGTCATAATCTAACTTTAATTGAGGTTTTCTAAGAGCCACTTGAATATAGAGGGAAATATTCTAACCGTTTAAAATTCCCGAGTAATTACCAACAAACTAAATAGATAGGGTGCCTGTGGGAAACGGCTGGAAGTACAAAAGTGCATAAAGAAATAACTGAGAACAATAAGTATTATGCAGGGCGTTGCATAAAGGGAGGGGAATGCAGCCGGCCTTCTACTGCACATGTACTTCCTAACACCCTTCTTCATAGCATAGTATACATCTCTGATTTACGAACAAAAACCAAAAAGTAAAGGCATACTTTGTCACGATAACTTCTGAAATATAGCCAAAAATATTTACTAACTGAGAGAAAAATGGAGCACTTCTTGATTTATAAAGTTTTGTCTAATTAATAAGAATTTATTAGACCCCTTTTTAAAAAAATAAATTGGAATAACTGAAATTTAACTATAAATCAAATATTTTAGACTCCCATGAGGTGGGATGAGCTGAACAAAAATGGTACATTTCGACAAATTCAATACTTGCAATTTTATACATTTTCAGTAACTGGTGCAAAATTTACTTCCAGTATAATGAATTCAATTTCCTGAAATAATGCTTAGACAAATTTCGAGGAAAAGACATGAAAATGACTTTTTATGTTTCAATTATTCGCCATAAAAAAAGCATACGTTGGACGCTGGTTGCATGTGTTATACAGAGGATCAAAAAATATAGTATACAAAAGAATAAATAAATTTAAAATATTTAAAATTTAAATGGGCGAAAAATGAAATAAAAACCTACCTTAAAAAAAGAAAAAAAAATAGAACTAAAATCCTCATATTTCTTTTTACCAGAATATGAGTTAAAACAGTGTACAGTAATTTTTCAAAAACTGTACTTGGGCTTGTTACGCATGGAGCTGCTTGTATCTCAGTAAATAACCACCATCTTGTATTTTTTTGGTGAATTGTGGTTTCAATTAATTTATAGTGGTTCCTGTGTTATTACCTACGACGTCATTTCTAGCTACGACATACAACATCAATTCACTCTAAACCAAATTCCGACAAATGTCGCTGCAGCCCAACTTGTTAAATTTGAATCCTTGAAGGATTGGAACGGCGCCAGTGCAAAACGAATCAATGCGATGGCGTGCGGGGCCTACTGAAGTCTGTATCATGATCCTCACCACGCCAGCTTCGGTCAATCACTTTAGTCCCTAGAATACGCGGGAATAATCCCATGCTGTGTATAAGTACCCTAACTTCTCAATAATAAAGCACAAAAAAAAAAAGTCGGAATTGCGGTTTGACATCAAAATTACATATGGCACAGGGTCTCCGGAATTTACGTCATCCGCGACGCAAACGTTGAACGTAAGATAATTCTTCAGCCACGTGATCGTAAATAGATTTTGGCGGGAAATAATATTCACAATTTGGGAGGGATTGGTTTTAAAGCGTTTATTTCAGAGGAGTTAAAACGTTTATGGTTGCTTTATGGACTTGCCAAATGACTCTCTCATATTTAAAATTATTTACCTTCAGAGAAATATAAAGTTTTTCTTGTTTAATTATGTTGCTTTAGTGCCAAATTCATTTTACTGCTGAAATAGCAAAAACAACAATCAATAGACAAACTGAGGGAAACTCATGCTAAGAACATTTCAAAGGAATGAAACTAACAAATTCTAAGTGACCTGTTTATTTTCTCAAACAGAGATCGTTCCAAATTATTTAATAACAATTTTCGTAGGCAAATTTAGAAACCTTTCGAATGCGTTCTTTCTATTAATCACGATTTTTCGTTGGCTATCGGGACGTCGAAGGATAATAGCTGGGTTTCCAGTACTGCACTTAGGAGAATATAATAATGACAGAAGAGAATATTTTTTAGATTTTCGTAAATGTTCCTAAATATCTTGAACACTGTAGAAAGGTCGTGGTCAATGTTATGTAACCGTGCGAAAGCTTACTGAATTTTCTACAAAAACTTTTTGATTTTTTTTTTTTAATTTCATTTAATAATAAAATAAATATTTTAGCAAAACAAGTCATGTATCATAAACAGATTTACACTTGTGTTTTCCAAGAGCGAAAGTTGGGAGCTGATTGAGTAATTTCCGCTTAGAATACTGTCAGTTTCCTGTTGTAGATGTCTAATATCTTGCCTTTCTTCTTCTTTTTAATTTAATTTCAAATTTTTAACGTGTTTACATTTTTCGAAAAAGATTCGATAAGGATACTAGGGATAAGTAAGTGATGGCGCTGAGGCAGTTGCTGCGAGTCAGACTTTTTTTTATGTATCTACAGCTGAGATGTATAAACTATTCATTTTTATTTTGAGCAATTGAAAGCATTTAGAACCCTATTTCAGAATCAATTACAAGCAAAACATTTTGTACAAACAGCATCGGGGTCAAAAAATACTTGCTCCAAGACTTAAAGTCAGCAGGTTGTCCACTACTCCCACAAAACTAATTCGACATCAATATCAGTAAGCTAACCGTAAAACCGTCGACTGTATTTCAGGACATCCACGAGACGTCCCTCGGGCGTCGTCATGGGATCACTGACGTCTTGGGTTCGAAGCAATTAGGGTGCGTCCAAGATGGCCGCTGACTCCAATAAGTCTTTTAATATCTTCTAAGGGTCCGACCACTGCTGGGACATATTAAACTTTAAGGCCTTCCTTATATCGGTACATCACTCTACTCGGATGTTACTGTCTCCTCTCATACAGATTCACTTCAACAAATTATATCAACCAGATATATTTAGAACTTGTGGATTTATGTTTTACAATTAATTAGAAGTACAAGAAGTATTATATTATTAGCTCCTAACATCCTAAGGGTTATAGCTTTGTTCAGGTTCCCGACTGGTGGCTGACTAAAAGCCGAAGTTGTACAAATTATAGCTCTGGAGATGATAGCAGGAGCAACTGAAAGCGCTTAGCGCCCTAAATAAAACTTTTTGTACAGGAAGTTACTAATTTCATTTCCAATGAACATTGACCTCTGTTAGCTCATTAAATACTAAGAACACACTTTACTAGGACACACTTTACTAACTCACTCTTATTTAATGACAAATAAAGAACAACCCATTTTCAGACAGTGTAACGTTCCAATGACAATAAAACACTTACTAACGGAATGCAGAATACGAGAACAACTAAAACTACCTTACAACTTACAGGAACTACTGACAGAGGGTAGCCCCTTCATCAATGATATATTTACATTTTTAAAACAACACAACCTACACACAAAAATTTGATTCCAGGAAAAAATTTAGATAATATTTCGAGGGTATAATAATAATCTGATTTCAATTAAATTTTTTTTTTTTTTTTTTTTTTTTTTTTTTTTTTTTTTTTTTTGTACCATTAATTAATGTTAGTAGTTTTAGTCATATGTATGTATATATAAGTCATATGTATGTAAATATAATATCTATATTGTAATAAGCAATACTGTAAATAATGTTAGCTCCTATTTCTTATTCTTAACACTTTTGTAATATTTAGTTCCATAAATTTCTACTTTTGTATATTGTATATTTTGTTTTGTAATTTAAAAAGAGCAAGTCACCTTCGCTGCGAAGCTCTTAAAATAAATAAATAAAAATAAAAAAAAAAAATTTACCTACTCTAAATGAAATATGTTCACGCAGAAGTTGATTAAAAAAATATTCGTACTGTTGTAGAAAAGTGTTCCCTAATTATCCAGTAAAAGTGGAAATTTACCTCAAATCCCAAAGTGTGGGTTTCGTAAACTTGAAGCTGTTAATCTCTTGCGCAATTTCATTTTTACTAGTTTGTTTAGCTACTTTTACCAGTTAAAGGGGTTTACCTATAAAACTAGCCAGATGAAAGCAGAAATTAATTATTGATGTTTGTGATAAGGTTTTCCTTAAACGGGAAGTTGTCGAGTAGGAAGGTGAGCTATTTCCATAGGAGAACATACTGCTAATTCTGTGTCCATTTTAGTGTTTTAAAGCTAACTTTTCTTCAAGATTTTAATCCATTTGGTTTTATAAGTGTTTAAAAAAAAATTGGTTTTTCCTTGTACGTATCTGACAGAAATAGCGATAAAGCATGAATACAGGAATAGGATGAACAAAAAACAACAGTATATTTGTATTTTGCTTTGAGTCAAGATTTTGGGCCAAAACTGACGACGTTCAGCATTTCATATTCTGCCTCCAAAGGGAGGAAAACCCATCTCATGACGCGGATCTGATGTTTAATCCGGAAGTTCCGATTATATATATATATATATATATATATATATATATATATATATATATATATATAAATTTAGTATAAAAATACGTTGCCTCAAACTAAAGGTCAAGAATGTCATCCAGCAAAATCCGCTCGCCAAAACATTATTTTCCTTGGATAAATTAACACGATAAAAATCAAAGTACTAACGTTTTTGCGTCCATTGGCTCCCACGTTCACGTTTGACATGGGACATTTTTTTTTCTGAATCAATCCGTCCAGTAAAACGCATCCCGGACCCTTCCATAGGGGCAGGTACTTCCGAGGTCTCCGATACAGCAACCCAGGGATAGTGTGAACTGTGCTATGCTCCGGCCGCCTAATTTTCCTTTTGTTGGGACCCATATATACATGTATTGAAGGCTGGGTGGGTCTACGGACGGTCTGGGACCGCGAATCCAACCCTTCAACGACGACACTAGAATACAAAAAGTTTATTACTTGTCCAAGTTTTGAACTGAGCGAACTTCTACCACAATTTTCTTTCTCTATGACCTTTATTTTTCCTCAATGAAAATTCATCTGCACCATTTGTCTAACTGCCCACAATGGTGCTAGTATACAAAAGCACTAGATGCAACACTACCTGTAGAATGAGCAACTCGTGGTCACTATAAAGCCCGAGGCTTTACGAGCACTGTAGTTACGACTAGCATTGGATTCATTCAAGCCCATCCCAAGGTAGTAAAAGCTCGGCCTTTTTCTCCTGCAGTCCTTGCAACAGTCTATTCACTATTGCACTTCCCATTCAATGGCATACATCTACAGACCATATAGTGCATTTCAACCTAGATGACTGTGTTCTCCGCTCTAATATCAAAGTCAGGTATTCATGTACTACTCGAGCAGTATTAATTAAAATATCAATTTTGTCATTTTTTTCAAGGTCGAATGGAGAAAAGTAAATCATGTTTTTTTTTGTGTATTTTTTTTTTCAAAAATACTGAATATATGAATATATACTGAACTCTGCATATTTTAAAAAGTCCGAATCGCAGGAGCTACGTCATTTTAGCGCGTTCATATCCCTAGTGTCATTAGCAAAGGAATAGAAACAGTTATTGATAGGTTTTGATCTGCCAAGAAAAATATTAAATTAAATCTAAAGATTAGTAAAATTTAAGGACCAATAATAGGAAAACTCCATCCACTTTCTCAACTATCGCTTTAGAAAAGCGCTGTAACCAACACGTTTTTCATTTTCTTGCTTTATTTTACTAAAATAATTATTGATTAAAGAAGTAAACAGAGACAGCAACCCGTTCAAAGTCTTAAGCACTTATTTAACTGTTTGATATCGCCCCATCAAAAATTACTTGCGAAAATTTTATTAATGATAAATTTGTAAGCTTTCGAATGCTCACCTTCACTTACCACAATTTTCCAATCTTTTTCGACATAGTTTAAAAAATATACCGATATGATAAAAACTTTATATGTATATAAATAACTTTTTTTCCAATGATTCCTTAACTATAAATGCATCAAAAAGTAATATATAATATCGTCCCGACCATGTCAAACCATCGAATATGCAAAATCTCGTTTTTCAGATTCGAGACTTTGCTCTTGGATCGTGGACGATACGGCTTGCCGCAAATTGTCAGAACTCTGACCCCTTTAGGATAGCCTTTAATGCCTTAAATAAAGTATGGAATAAGACCATTTTTCAATGTATTACTTCGTCAATGGATAGAATATGTTCGTTCTCTAGTTTGCTCTGATTTGCATATTCCATAGTTCAACATGGTAGGGACGATATGTTAGATAAATGCAAAACTCCTAGAACAAGTTTCAACTGAATAAATAAGCTGGGAAAAATATTCGCATCAATTTTCCTCGTTTAAAGCGAGTTCTTCTCGGTCTTTAAAACGAGTAAAGCGTAACTGGAAAACGCAAACGTGACGATTTATATCGCACGAATTTCGTTCTAAAAACACCCGGTGGGTTGATTCTGCTGGTTATCGAACTTGAGCTTTCAAATGAGACGAAAGGTTTTTTGTGCCAAATTCCAGAAAAATCTGTCAAGTTTTGAGGCAGCTACAGACGAATATATATATATATATATATATATATATATATATATATATATATATATATATATATATAATACCAACCAAGGTGAGGAATGACCCGTCAAAGCTCCAAAAAAATACTTTTATTTTATCATCACAACGTTTCGGACTAGTCGTCCATCTTCAGGAGATCTAAAATATTATGTTAGTTACTAAATACTGCAGAAAAAACGCTTTATAAATTACCATTTTAAGATATTATATCATCTTCAAACAATTACTAAATTTTATTTTCTTAAATTTAAAACTCGCCAGTCAAATTACAAATCAAGACAAATTAAAACATTCATTATCTCACAGCCATATTAGAAGACCTTATCAACAAACTTAGGCCTATTATATTTTGGTATAACTAAATTTACATTAAAATATTAAATTTAAATTGATTACAATGTATGATAATTTATGTATGACATATCACAGATATTTGTATGACATATCACAGATTTCTGTGACGGGCCTAAGTTTGTTGATAAGGTCTTCTAATATGGCTGTGAGATAATGAATGTTTAATTTGTCTTGATTTGTAATTTGACTGGTGAGTTTTAAATTTAAGAAAATAAACTTTAGTAATTGTTTGAAGATGAT
Source organism: Gonocerus acuteangulatus (assembly GCA_946811695.1). Classification (NCBI taxonomy): domain Eukaryota; kingdom Metazoa; phylum Arthropoda; class Insecta; order Hemiptera; family Coreidae; genus Gonocerus; species Gonocerus acuteangulatus. The sequence goes on from OX328126.1 coordinate 27,410,710, forward strand.
ATAATATCTTGGTTAATGGTAATTTATAAAGCGTGTTTTCTGCATTGTTTAGTAATTAACATACTATTTTAGATCTCCTGAAGATGGACGAATAGTCCAAAACGTTGTGATGATAAAATAAAAGTATTTTTTTGGAGCTTTGAAGGGTTATTCCTCACTTTGGTTGGTATTATTAATTAATACCCTTCACCTATTCATCAATATATATATATATATATATATATATATATATATATATATATATATATGAATATGGGGGCGAGGTTAGCTCAGTGGTAGAGCCCTGGACTAATAAGCTGGAGGACCTGAGTTCAAATCCGGAACAAGCACTAAAGGTTTTTTCTCATAGTGTCTTCGTTCATGGGTTGAATTCGGCCTCCCTGACCGTACAGCCTTTAATTAATTTATTAATGGGTAACTTGGTGCTAATGACCCTAGCAGTCGAAGCAGCAAAGAAAAAATCAGGCGGTCGGAGCATAGTACTGACTCAGATACCACTATAGTATCTGCCCCTCAGGGCCCTCGTGGCCTGTTATGGGACTGATTTTATATAAATATATATAAAACTGATTCACTGGTGTTTTCGTGATCTATGGGATCTGAAAGAAAAGTTTTCGGGTCGGCACGGATTGCGTCATGAGGTCAACATTATACGCGGGTTGATTCCCTATCAACAAGGCAAAGTTGGATAGAGTTTATTTCAACATTAAACAGACATTCTTCACCTAAAGCTATTTGGGAAAACCTTAGAAAAATTCAGCATAAAAAATATAAAGCACCTATATCTGGACTCAAAACACCAAACACGATACTCACAGACCACAATGATATCGTAAATGCTCTAGCTAACCACTTCTATGAAATATCAAAAACTCCTGAAAACAACCCATCACTCAGTAACGAACCTAACATTTTTGCTATACCTGACGCGAATAATCCAATAAACGAACCATTCACACTTGATGAATTACAGCTTGCATTATCTAAGACACAAGATACTTCCCCTGGACCCGACAACATTACCTACTCAATGATAAAACATCTGCCAGATATTGCTCTCATTCAATTATTGCGTGTCATGAACTCAGTTTATGACTCTGGGACTGTCCCTGAATGTTGGAAAAGCAGTATCGTTATTCCAATACTGAAACCTAATAAAGACAAATCAGACATTGCAAGTTACAGACCGATATCACTGACCAGCTGTGTCTGCAAATTGCTTGAAAGAATGCTAAATAAAAGATTGATGTGGTTAATTGAATCAAAAAAACTACTTTCAATGTTTCAATGTGGTTTTAGACCAAATCATTCAACGTTAGACCACATAATACGATTGGAATCATATATCATAGATGGTTTCCTCAATAAAAAATCAACATTAGCCGTCTCATTTGACATAAATAAAGCATTCGACACAGTATGGCAAGGAATCGTCATAACTAAGCTCTATGAATGGGGTGTTAGAGGAAAGGTCCTTAAATTTATAAATTCCTTTCTCACTAACAGAACATTCAGAGTAAGAAATGGAACTTTCCTTTCAGGTGTCTTTAAACAAGAAATGGGCGTTCCTCAGGGCAGTGTACTCGGTACTACATTATTTCTCATAGCAATGGATACAGTAAAAGAACATATTCCTCCTGATGTGCAATACGGCTTATATGTTGATGACCTATTAATTTTTTACTCGTCCCATTCAGTAGAAGAAGCACAAAACAAAATTCAAAACGCTATTCATTCACTAGGACACTGGACCGAGAAAACTGGATTGACTTTCTCGACAAACAAGACGAAATCTATTTTATTTACTAGAAAAAGACAAAACACCAACTACACTCTGCACTTAAACAACAGTCCTGTTATTCAAACAGATGTGTTAAAATTCCTAGGTCTACACTTTGACAGACGCCTCACATGGGTACCCCACCTAAAGGACCTTCTCAAAAGATGTAAACAATCGTTACATATTTTAAGAATCCTTGGTAATACAAAATGGGGGGCCGACAGACGTGTAATGCTAAGCGTCTACCGATCCTATACCAGATCACTCCTGGACTATGGATGTGTAGCATACTCGTCTGCCAAACCCAGTACACTGAACATGCTAAACCCTATACACAACACTGCAATTCGACTAGCCCTTGGTGCCTTTAGGTCAAGCCCCTCAGTAAGTTTGTATGCTGAATCAGCAGAACCTCCATTGCATATTAGGAGAGCTATGCTCATAAGTAAATTTTATAATAAAATTATTTCGTATCCCAATACCTCTTGTATAAGTGACATACTAGACAACCCTCATGCTGACGGTTATGAACCCAGAGAAGGCCACATTCGACCGTTCATAATAAGATATCGTAGAGTGAAAGAGGAGTTTGGTATTAGCAATCCAAACATTATTACACACAAACTTACACTAACACCTCCTTGGATAACTCAAAATTATAATATAGATTTAACACTCACAAAATTCAAAAAGACAAATCCAGCCAGTACAATATTATACACAGAATACTTTAAAGCATTTATTACAAAACACAAAAATTGCCAAACATTTTACACTGATGGGTCCAAAACGCCAAATGGTGTCGGATCTGCAGCTATAATCCAAGAAAGCGTCTTCCGTTTAAAGCTACCACCATATTCTAGCATATTAGAAGCCGAGCTCCGTGCTATCCTTCTTGCACTACAGAACGTCCCATTAACCCACCAGCCACATGTTATCATCTGTAGCGACTCTTTGAGTTCACTCCAGTGCTTACAGAACATGTACACAACACATCCCACATGCATAGAAATTATAGAGCAAATTCACAATTTACATACATTTGGAAAGCACATCACACTATGGTGGCTGCCAGGACACAAAGACTTAGGACAAAGCACGGCTGCTGACTTACAAGCAAAACTTGTGACGGAGGAACCAACTTATGGCCAACTTAAATTGTACCACAAAGAAGTTTCACGGCAAAATAAAAACGACATAAAAGACAAATGGCAACTTAACTGGTCGAGCATAACAGAAAACAAACTTCGACAAATTAAACAGACCGTAAGCGACTGGGCTTCGTCATACAGGGATTCAAGGCGAGAAGAAGTAGTATTAGCCAGACTAAGGATAGGCCACACACGTATAACTCATGAATGCCTTATGACAAAGTCTGATAAACCACTGTGCCAAATCTGTAACATAGACCTCACAGTTCAACATATACTGACAGACTGTAATTTGTGACAAGACTTGGAAATTCCACGAGACATGAACGAACTACTCCGTGATAGCAGTCACCATATCAACGCTATACTTACCTTTCTTAAAGACAACAATATTTTTAACAAAATTTAACAAACCCCAGACCAAACTCCTCAAATAGTCAACATGTGGGTGTAGTATGTATTACAACAACCACTTAATTTTCTTAATTCATTGTCTTTGATTGTTTTGTTTTGTTTTTTTTGTTTTTTTTTATAAACATCACTCATGACGTGATTTATTCATTTATTCATAATTATTTTACATAGGATCCTTCCTATTGATTGTACATGGGGCTATTGTTCTTATGTATGTTGTCATATTATTCATAGAACCTATATTGTAAATAGAAACTGTAGCGATTATGTATAGTCATATTGTACATAGGAACTATTTTCTTCGTTTCCTTTATAATTATAAGTTTTTCTTAAAAATGTATTGTTTTTTACTAGTTAATTTTACTTTTAGCTGTATGTTATTCACAAAGTTAATTGTATAATTAGATTAAAACACACAATAATGTAATTGGATTTGTAATTATGTAATATTGTAACTATTTTGTTGTTGTTATGTATTTTTATTTTATATGTGTACCTGGGCGAAACGCTGTCAATGCGGGGTGCTCATAAATAAATTATAAAAAAAAAAAAAAAAAAAAAAAAAAGATTCCCTATGAAGGGAGGGACTAAACGCGCTAAAATTATTTACCCCAATAAAACATGAATTAATATAATTAAAACAGTAAAAATTTACTAAATGCCTATTATTCTTATCAGAGAATTATTTCATTAAAAGCATTTACAATGAAAACTTAATTGCTTCTCTCCTCCTAAAGGTTTGTAAAGGATAAATTCGGTTAGTAAAAGACGTCTTGCCTAATAATGAGAAGAGATAAATGAGAGACAGAGAGCTAGATATAATGAAAGAGATTGCGGAAACGAGACACAAAGAGTGACATTCACTCCAGCCAAATTAGTAAAAGATACACACCACTCGACAATGAGGGAATTCATAGCAAAAGATCCTTTTCATGAGCAACTACAAGTTCCTTATCGTCCTCTTTCCAGCTAATTGGAACATAATTATTAAATGAAGTTATAATGTAATATTATTATATTACATAATAAACCAACTACCTAACTAAACAATCACTTTAACCTCTATACAAAATTGCACATATTTCGGGCAATTTCACGTTCCGATTTGCAGTAAGACTAGTGGTCAGAATTGCGACGTTGGACCACTCGTCGCATCGTGAATGGGGGAAGTGTCGTTAGAAGAGTCGGGACATTTGGAGGGACGATTTGAAGGTCCGACATCCGACTGGCAACGGCGTTGGAGCGTTAAGTCGGGTCAAAGTCGTCCAACTTAGCTCAGCCATTGCTTGTCCTTCGGGCATATTCGGTCTCCACTCGATACATTTTTCGGCTCGTGAGCGACCGATTTTGACCAAATTTGGCACACCTGTAGGTCTTGTTCCTGGGAGTGGCATAAGCTAGGTTTAAATTGTCTAGGACTCACAATTCGGAGGCCAAGGCTTCGAAACTGTGTACCCAAACAGTTACATATACGCGTTATTAGATTTTAATGTATATTTATACATCATTACATGCAGGTATACATAATTAGATGTATACATAATAATGATTTTATATGTTACATAATTAGATTTAAATATATTAGTTCTATATGTATGTTACATATAAATATGTAACAGTGAACTAACCGTAAAACACATACTAACAGAATCCAGACAACTTCAAAATCTAGACAAACCATATCCTTTATACATTTCAAAACTATTAACTAACTTCTTTTTTTTTTTTCTTTTTTTTTTTACAAGATAAACATCCATGTCTCTATAATATTATATAAATATTATAAATATTATTATTATTATTATTATATAATGTGTGTAATAAATGAATACGTAACATCGTCTATTTGTGTAATCCGAGTTATAACTAATCGATCAACCAGATAAATATGAATAATCTTGTTTATAGATGTATATATACATTTTTTTTTTTTTTTTTTTTTTATACATGTGGTACGCTTCAGGATTTTGCGTGTCATCCTTGCGCTTGGGCCATGCTAATCTTCTCTGTATCGTTCCAATTTTAGTATATGTACCGCCGAAACGAGTACATATATTTAATATTTTAACGTATGTATATATACCATAACTGTTTGCAGCCAATCGCTTTGATGCGCATGGATGCTCGTAAATAAATTGAAAAAAGAGAAAAAAAATATTTTAATATAACTTAGTTCGTTCCTAATTTATTTTTGTTTTTCTAGATGCAGAAATTAAATGTGGCATGGCACGCCGGGTAGCAGCTAGTAAATATATATATATATATATATATATATATATATATATATATATATATATATATATATAGTCATTCTCTAGCTGCACCAAAAATGGTCCGTTTTTGCCGAAATTTTGTAGCAAAACACTCAAAGATCAAGTTCGTTGACCAGCAAAATCCGTTCTTTTTTTAAGAGGAAAAATGTCTTTCATTTTATCGAAATCCTAGTATATTTTTAACGTTTTGAGGAATATACTGTTTCCCTGTACAGAAAAATATCGTTTTATGTGCATGAGAAAACCCGGATTAGTTATTTTGAGAATCTCGTCACACAGTTTTAATCCCACAGCTAAACGTTGAAAGCAATCTAGATTTGGCACGACCACAAGTTGCATCCATAATAAAACAACGACCCTCGTGATAAACTGCTCAGACCTAATTCTTGTTGGATGCTATGAAAAAATAAATAGTACATTTAATACCAGCTTCAACGATCCCCAGAGATTTGGCACAGAACGCCGAGTCCTTGAGAGTGCAGGCTGAGTGCTGAGCCCAGCCTAGAGATGAGCACAGGCTTTCAGCTGTATGGGTGGATAGATTTACGATAGGCCGATGTGGAGAGAATGCCAGCAGTAAGACATATACCATGATTTGCAGCTATGCTTTCTTAGCCAAGGATCTGTGCAGAATTGGAACTTTCCGGATCATTTTTATCACTGGTCAATGGCCCAAGATCTTGACTCAATTCAAAATACAAATATATATTCACTTTTTTTTTCATCCTATTCCTGTTTTCAAGCTTAATTGCTATTTCTGTCAGACACTGGTTTTTTTTTTTTTGTTTTTTTTTAAGACGTTTAAGAAGAAGTGAGCTTAAAAACCCTAAAATGCGCACTCACTTGCCAGTAAGGAAATAGCTCACCTCCCTACTCGACATCTGCCCGTTCTTAAGGAAAATCTCATCAAAAACATCAATAATTGATTTCTTCTTTTATCTGGCTAGTTTTATAGGTAAACTCCTTTAACTGCTAAAAGTAGTTACAAAAAATCAAAGACAATCAAGTAAAAATGAAATTGCGCGAGAGATTAACAGCTTCAAATGTAAGCTACAATTCCACTGGATAATTAGGGAACACTTCCCTACAGCGGTATGAACGTAAAATATTTTTTGAATCAGGTTCTGCGTGAACATCATTCAGGGCCCCTAAACGTTTTCAATATTCAATATACGCTTGCTAACAGAGGACGATGTTCAGTGAAAATGAAATTAGCTTCCTCTACAAAAAGTTTTATTTAGGGCGGTAAGCGCTTTCAGCTGCTCCTGCTATCATCTCCAGAGCTATAATTTGTATAACATTGGCTTTTAGTCAGCAACCAGCCGTGAAGCTGATCAAAACCATAACTCTAAGGATGGTGGCAGGAGCTGATGAAAGCCCATGATGCCCTTTTAAAACTTATTTTAAATAAAGTAACTACTTGTAAAACATAAATCCACGGGCCTATATCTAAGACATAATATTTTTTGGAGTGAATCTATATGAGAGCGGACAGTAACATCCCAAGAGGAGAGTGATGTACCGATATAAGGAAGGCCTTAAAGTTTAATATGTCCCAGCAGTGGACGGACCCTTAGAAGATATTTTTTTTTTTTTTTTTTTTTTTTTTATTATATAATTCATGTTTATTTAAAATCTGTACAATTATGAGTACAATAATTAATTGTGCTGGCCTAAGTAGGTATACATGTCAATGAACAGTATATGGAAGGAGCCAAACATTATCGGCACTTCCTAATATATCTAAACAATTTGTGCTGTTTTTAACTGCTGTTATGGTAGCTGGTCACGGGGCCAAAGTCTCTGAAGCCTCCTGGGAAGGTCTTTAGGGTGGGTCTGAGTGGAAAGGGATTGACCTCTAGGATTTGGGTGGGATGACAATTTGGAATGAAACGTTAAGAATCGGGATTTGGAGAGGTCGTTTACGAAGGGAATGTTGAGGTCATTGTGTAGGGTTTTGTTAGAGACATAAAAGGGAGCGTTGACTATTCTACGAAAGACTTTGGATTGGAATGCTTGTATTCGTTGTATGTTCGAGTGTTTTGCTGTTCCCCATAATTCAAGTCCGTAAGTCCAGATAGGTCTGATTATAGTTTTGTATATAGTGAGTTTGTTTTGTGTCGTAAGCTTTGACGTAGGGCCAAGTAGTCGTCGTAAGAGTCCATATCTCCTGTTTAGCTCTTGTCTTTTCAGTCGTGTGTGTGGGTTCCATGTGAGTCTGCTGTCAAGTAGGAGTCCCAGGTAACGTACCTCATTCGATTCTGGGAGTTGACTGCTGCAAATGAATACAGGAGGGCAGGCGCTCCTATTAAGAGTGAATGTAACATGAAAGCACTTTTCTGGGTTCACTTTAATTTTCCAAAAGTTGCACCATTTAGAAGATATTAAAAGACTTCTTGGAGCCAGCGGCCATCTTGGACGCACCCTAATTGCTTCAAACCCAGGACGTCAGTGATCCCATGACGACGCCCGAGGGACGCCTCGTGGATGTCCTGAAATACAGTTGACGGCTTTACGGTTAGCTTACTGATAATGATGTCAACTTAGTTCAGTGGGTGTAGAGGACAAACTGCTTACTTTTTAGACTTCAAGGATCAAGCATCGTTGACCTGATGGTCATTAGTACATCGATAAACATGTTTCGTGTCAACATATCGCTCTAGTATTTCTAAAGTGACAACACTCAAAATTCGGTGTTTTTCAGTTATGACTATGAAAATGATAACGGTAAATATCTCTTTATCAACCATCAAAACTGTATATGCCTAGCTTCAGAGCTTATACACCAGAGGGCACGTATGCCACTCTTACTGTCGTAAAGCATTCCCTCTACATAGGAAAGAGTGACACATTTTCAGTTGACTTTTTTTTTTTTTTTTTTTTTTTTTTTTATTTGTGTCACTTTACAAATACTAGTGCGATATATCATGCTAATATATGCCTCAGTTCACTAGCAATAAACTATAATTCTTCACAGAGGCACAATGACCGCGCTTACGAATGCATTGGCATTATAAAAGATGAAGATTCGTCACGCATGAGCTGCATAACTAAGCACATTCTTTAGAATGTGGGTTCTGCAAGCTTTATTCTTAAAGTTTTTGCTGAAAATCTACTATATATTTGTCAAATACCACTCACTCACTCACTCACTCATCTATCAACGCCCAGCCCAAACCGCTCGACAGAAAATTTTGAAATTTTGCATGGACATTCCCTATATAACGTAGGCGCTCGCTAAGAAAGGATTTTTTGATATTCGTATTTTTAAGCATTTTTAGGGGGGTTTAAAGTTTGAGTTGGTTAGAGAAGGCAAGCCTAGGCAGCCTGCGTTGCTAGGACGATAACAGAACAGCTGTTACCGTACATTATCTATCTCATAGTTTTATTTATAATTGAGGTTAATTTCCACTATGATGGCAGACCTTGAATTACTAGAAATTAACTGTCCCTCATAGAGTTTTAATTGCGTTTCTTTTCTGCCTGTCCCCGTCAGATAGGCTTGCCATATTTTTGGAGAGTTAAACCGAGACACATTAATATAGGATGGGCATACCAGGGGGGGGAGATAAAAACAGTACAAATTATAAGCAAAATGGTGAGTTTTAAGCCTAGCAAGTAACGGGAAGGGGGGATCCTGAACTGTTAGTCTACCCAAACCTTAAAAATAAGAACGGAACTTTTTTTGCTACTTGATTTTCTTAAAACAATCTCTCAGCCAAATAGTAGTGTCTGGCAGCTGGCAGCGCTGTGCAGGTAGTTACAGCGTATTACAGTTAGATTCCTTCTGATTTCTTTGACACTGTGAGCAGCAGTAAAAATGTTAATTGTAGAAAAGTAACCGATTTAAAAAAGATTCTTATAAACATGAATTCATTACTTTTTACATCTTACAGCCTTTTCCGGGACATTGATAAAACTGGGCGGGACACCGAAACAATTGCAAAATACCGGGACAGTCCCGGTCAAACCGTGATGTATGGCATATACTTAGGTTTTCCAGGCGAGGTAATAATATCCGGAACCCTTGCACAGCCTCATCGCCTATAACCTTGGTAATACTCGTAAATATATTGGGTGTTACCAATTGACTTCTTGGAAACATAAACTTTTAAATTTTAACGCCCATTGAATAAAATATAGTATGACGGGAACCGTGCTATAATAAACTGCACAGAATTGTATAGTAACGTAATTTTAATGAAACATTATTTAACGCAATAAAATAACTACTTATCTGCCGTGACGAAGCACGGGTATTCAGCTAGTAATCTTATAAACAATAAAATAACTGAATAGTATTGCTCTTTCATATTTTCAATGAACAGCTGATTCAATTATCTTCCAGGCTGTGATATAAGCAAGGTACTACACTACTTAATAAATACACAATAACTTCAGAATTGCGTTTATTGATTTTTATGAATAATAAAAGCTTACTCATGTTAAGAGATAACAGCCCACATTCATAAAAAGTCCGTCACGCAGGAGCTGCATAACTAAGCACTTTCCTCAGAATTTGGGTAGTGTAGACTGCTTTCCAGAACAATTTGCTTAAAATATCCTACATAAATAAAATAAAAACATGAATAGTTCTCTTTTAAATTTGTAATGAGTAACTGATCAATTATTAATTTGCTTCCAGAGTTATGTTTACACATCGTACCAATTACACTACGTAATAAATACAAAAAACCTCATATTATCGTATTTTGATCTAACGCAGGAACAGGATACAGTCACTCTAGTGGTAGAAAGCGCTCCTTGCGGCGGCTTTGTGAACCTACGTCTGGCGGGCTTTTCTATTGAAATATATTACAAATTAAACCCCCGCTTTCCGATTGACCGATTCAGCTCATTTTTACGACACATATTTACCTGTAGATTACCACTACGAATACCGAGTTTCGTCGAAATATACCAAAAATCACGGCTGGTAGTGGCGAATTGGTATTGTGGGTCCGGAGTAAACCCCCCCCCACTCCTAATGAACCGATTTAGTTTATTTTTACAACACATATTTACCTGTAGATTACCACTACGAATACCGAGTTTCGTCGAAATATACCAAAAAACACGGCTGGTAGTGGCGAATTGGTATTGTGGGTCCGGAGTAAACCCCCCCCCCTCCAAATGAACCGATTTAGTTTATTTTTACAACACATATTTACCTGTGGATTACCACTACGAATACCGAGTTTCGTCTAAATATACCAAAAATCACGGCTGGTAGTGGCGAATTGGTATTGTGGGTCCGGAGTAAACCCCCCCTTCTAACGAACCGATTTAGTTAATTTTTATATCTCACTTTCCACTCTATATCACCACTACGAATACCAAGTTTCGTTGAAATATAACAAATATTACGGCTGACATAGTCAAATTAGTGTTTTAAGTTCGGGGTAAACCCCCCCTTCCGGTGGACCGACTTTGGTGGTTAACGAACTCGTTCAATCGTTTGCTAATTGAATGCTGTATACCAAGTTTCTTGACGAAAAAACTAAAACTCTGGCCGCTATCGTGTTAACAGACATATATATATATATATATATATATATATATATATATAAATTTTAACGGGGGTCATTTTCGGTGTCTACTAGGTAGGATCGATAAAGATTTGAAGAAATTTTTCAAAAATTCCGTCATGAGTCCAACTTCAATAGCTACTTTCCTTCGGAGGAAAGTGCTAAAACGCAGGAAACGGATACAGCTCCCGGAATATAAATCAAATCTTGAGGTTTGGTGGCTTAATTCAATTTGAACATAATACTGATTAGACCCCAATTTTTAATGAAACCGATTTAGTTTATTTTTGAAACACATCCTTCTCTTTAGATCCTCTATGTACTCGTACTACCATTGGCCCTCAGGGGTAGAGACAGAACAATTTAAATGAAAGATAAAAATTATTCACATTAGATAAGTAAGGCGTATACCGATTACCGTTGCATTATAACAAAAATTACGGTATTGACAAATCAGTGCAGTGGGTTCTGATTAAGCCTGCTCTTCCAGATGGACCAAATGTGCTGGTTAAGGAACTCCGTCAATTCTTTACTAGGGAAATATTATATATTGTGGTGAAAAACCAAAACCTCTGGCTATATATATATCGTAGAATCGAAGAAGATTTGATGAAATTTTTCTAAATTTCATTCGAGAGTGCAACCTTAAATGCTAGATGTATTCGGAACGTGGTAAAAAAAGGCAAGAGCTCGATCTTGGGTAGAAAACTGAGCAGACAACCTGTCCTAAAAATCTCTGTAATTTTTAATTGGACGTTTAGATTCAAATAAAAAAAGTCCGTCACGCAGGAGTTGCATAACTAAGCACTTTCCTCAGAATTGGGTAGTGTCGAGTGCATTCCTGAATAATGTGTATAAAATAACCTATATAGATAAATAAAATAAAAACATTAATAACACCTGTTTCAATTCAAACATAGTACAAAGTAAATCCCCCTTCCGATAGACCGATTTAATTCATTTTTACAACACTTCTTCCTTATTAGATACCCAGGACGTATACCGCGTTTCGTTACAATACAGGAAAAATTATAACGGTATGAGCAAATTAGTAATTTGGGTCCGGAGTAAACCCCCCCCCCCTCCTAATGAACCGATTTAGTTTATTCTTACAACACATTTTTCTCTTTAGTTGAACAGAACGAATGCCGAATTTTGTTGAAATGTAACAAAAATTACGACTGGTATTGGCAAATAACTACTTTGGATCCGGAGTAAACCCCCCCTCCGGATGGACTGATTTTGGTTGTTAACGAACTCGTTCAATCGTTTGATTGGGGAATACTACATACAGAGTTTCGTAGGGAAGAAACAAAAACTTTGGCCGGTATCGTGTTAACGGACAAATATATATATATATATATATATATATATATATATATATATATATAAATTTTAACTGGGGTCATTTTTGGAGTCTACTAGGTAGGATCGATAAAGATTCGAAGAAATTTTTCAAAAATTCCATCATGAGTGCAACCTCAATAGCTACTTTCCTTCGGAGGAAAGTGCTAAAAGAATATCAAATAGAGTTGTATATTCGTAAATATTTACGTCAACATTTTAATATAACAACATAACGAAATTTTCCAAATGGGAATGCCAAAAGCGTAAATGAGATTAATGAATATTATTTATTTTTTTTTTTTTTATTTTTATTTTATGATGATCTTCGTAATGATAGCGATGAGCTCATGATAAAGTTGGTAACACGTTCCTTGTCCAGTCAAAAAAAAAGAAAAGAAAAAAAGAAGAACAAAAACTAAACAAAACAGTACCACAACATTAGGTATTAGATAAACAAACTATTTTAGTGATTTCCTGTTATATGTATATAATTCATTGATGTCTACAAGACATAAATGTATATTCAAACATAAATAAAAATAAGAAGAAAAAATAAATAAATTGAACAGGTAATAGAAATTATTGCATAGTTTGTTTGTATCTGAAAACTAAATAAATATAAACAAAACAAAAAACAAATAAGAAATAAATAAATATTATATATATATATATATATATATATATATATATATATATATAAATAATTATAATAAAAGGGGTGGTTAGAAAAAGTAAGTTCTGGTAAATACTATTTATATTTTGTTATATATGTTTAAAGTTTTAAAATGTTCAAGTATTTTGTGGATGTATGAACTACCTTCAGTCAGTAAGTCGCGAAGGTCGTGAGGAATGTCTAAGTCACTACGCAGTCTACAGTCTGTCAGTATGTGTCTAACAGTCAAAGTCTCATTACAACTTGCACAGGTTGGCCTCTGCTTGTTAATACCATATTATAACTAAACATCTCAAAGGATTATGCAATGCTAAGTTCCTCCTTGAAATCCAGTCCAAGATGTCGGAATTAGGTCTGTGTTACTTTACACCGATAGTATTTAGTCAAACAATTATGCGTCTACAACGGATAATTGTTTGACTAAATTGTATTGTATCAGTGACACAATACAGATGTCCGGAGCACAATAAACTGTAAAACAACGGCTTTATGGCGATTAATCTAGCAGGAAATAGCTGTATTCGTAAAGTTTCTCTCCTATATTTTTGATTTTAAACAATTTCGACCTACAATTGTTTTTAGCACATTCCTCCGAAGGAAAGTGGCTACTGAGGTTGCACTCATGACGGAATTTTTGAAAAATTTCTTCGAATCTTTACCGATCCTACCTAGTAGAAACCGAAAATGACCCCCGTTAAAATTTATATATATATATATATATATATATATGTATATATATATATATATATATATATATATATATATATATATATATATAGTTATATATGTGTCCGTTAACACGATACAGGCCAGAGTTTTTGTTTCTTCGCCACGAAAATTGGAATGTAGTATTCTCCCATCAAACGATTGAAGGAGTTCGTTAACCAACAACATCGGTCCATCTGGAGGGGGGTTTACTCCGGAGCCAAAGCAGTTATTTGCCAATACCAGCCATAATTTTTTATATATTTCAATGAAACTCGGTATTCGTTGTGGTCAACTGAAGAGATTTTTTTTTTAATGAGAATAAACTATATCGGTTGACTAGAAGGGGGGTTTACTCCGGACAGAAATGACTAATTTCCTTATAACGGTCCTAATTCCTGTTGTATTGTTACGAAACTCATTATACGTCATTATAGTGTTGTAAAAATAAACTAAATATGTCTATTGGATGGGGGGGGGGTGTTACTTTGTACTGGGGGTGTTACTTATGTTTGAATTGAATTCTTTCGCCAAACGTAGGTTCGCGAAACTCATCAAGATCAATAGATGAAAATGTGAAGCTTTGTGTATTTATTACGTAGTGTAGTACCCCGCATACACAAAATTCTGGAAGGAAATTAATAGTTGAAACAGCTGCTCATAAAAAATGCAAAACAGTAGAACAATTTATGTTTTTATTTTATTTATCTATGTAGGTTATTTTAAGCAAATTATTCTGGAATGCACTCGACACTACCCAATTCTGAGGAAAGTGCTTAGTTATGCAGCTCCTGCGTGACGGACTTACTTATTTTTTAATCAAAACAAATGGTTGAATTAGGTTTTCCTTTCTGTTGAGAAGAGGAATGTTTATATAATTCATCAACCTTAAATCAAAGGAACTGTTATCTCTACTTGTCATCGTGTGTTCGGAAAAACTAACTGGTGACCATAGTGTGGAAAACTCCCCGTGTGGCTTTTGTGGGGACGCCACCCTAAAACAAAACAAAAATGTTTTTAATATCCCTTAAATAAAAGGGCTCTTCACAGCCTGCGGCTAAGGTAGAAAACTGTAAACCAGATGAGAAATACAAGATTGGGATGAGGGAACTCCGATCTCCCAGAGGAATTCCGTGGAGTGTAGCAACGAAACTATAATTAAACAAAGATGGCCGGCTCCGAGGTGGAATTGCCACAAACTTCTCTACCAAGTACACACTCTGAAGGGAATTTCGTTAATTATGGTACTGTTCCATTGCTTTAGCCCCGGCAAAGTCTCTGCTCGTAATTAGAACTTCCCGGCAGAATACTCTCCCTTATGGCGGGCAAAAATTGTTTCCTCTTCTTCTTCTTCTTCTCTATGTTTTTGTCTCGCAAAACCAGCTGATTGCAAGGAATTTAATGCTAAATTAGATTATGAATAAATAACAACGTGATATTATAATTTATGTATTCTTATCTTCGTGGACGGCGGAAGGTCAACAAATAAAATCTTCAACACTCAGTATCACCAACTTTATTTCATCCCTACATGTTTCACACCTTTATTGCTGCCTCTTCAGGGGAAAAAATTACAAAAATAAAACTTACAGCCTACACCTGAGGAGGATAACCTTCCACCAGTACGGCCACGTCTAGATTTTATTTGTTGACCTTCCGCCGTCCACGAAGATAAGAATATTTAGAAAAGGGTCAGTTGAAGAATAATTATAATTTATGTATGTTTCTATTTATCTAACGGAGCACCACAAAAAAGGGCATCAGCTGTTTTATTGAACAGGTGTTTGATCAGCTGCTTTATTGATCAGCTGTTTTATTGGTCAGCTGTTTTATTTATCAGCTGTTTTATTGATCAGCTGTTTTATTTATCAGCTGTTTTATTGGTCAGTTGGTTTATTAATCAACTGTTTTATTGGTCAGGTGTTTTATTGATCAGCTGTTTTATTGGTCAGCTGTTTTATTGATCAGTTGTTTTATATCATCAGAAACGCCCACTTGTGGAACAAAATAGAATGTACAAATAATCATGGCAATAAAAAGATTAAAAGATTATCTTCAAAAATAATTCAAGAAAAGAGAAATCGTATTGATAAATTAAGTTTCTCTATAATATAAATTCAGAGCTGCCACAAAAAATACGACCACATATATATATATATATATATATATATATATATATATATATATATATATATATATATATATATATACACAGATGTTTAGCTTTAATGCATATACATATACACACATCCATACACTTATACACACACATATACATACATACATATATATATATATATATATATATATATATATATATATATATATATATATATATATATATATATTATAAAGTTTATTTCCCCTTTTAGCACTTTCCTCCGAAGGAAAGTAGCTATTGAGGTTGCACTCATGACGGAATTTTTGAAAAATTTCTTCAAATCTCCATCGATCCTACCTAGTAGGCACCGAAATTGACCCCCATTAAAATTTATATATATATATATATATATATATATATATATATATATATATATGTGTGTGTGTGTGTGTGTCTGTTAACACGATAGCGGCCAGAGTTTTTGTTTTTTCTTCACGAAACGTGGTATATAGCGTTCAATTAGCAAACGATTGAACGAGTTCGTTAACCAGCAAAATCGGTCCACCGGGACGGGGGGTTTACCCCGGACCCAAAACACTAATTTGACCCTGCCAGCCGTAGTTGTTGTTATATTTCAAAGAAACTAAATTAATTACATAACGAATAATAATAATAGCAAAAATAGCAAAACGCACGAGTCTGGACCTGACATACGTATTCGATGGAATTATATTAAAAGGCATAGAAATTTAAACAATTTTTCAGCGCTTAAAACCGTGTCTTGATAATTATACTATCTGTGTTCATGAAGACAACTGGTGGATTGGACTGGTCAGTCAACTGAACGAAGAAGAAGGTGACTACAAAATTGTTTTTATGCATCCACATGGGCCTTCTAAAACATTTTACTGGCCTAAACAACAAGATGATTGACCTGTTCCTTCTGAACATATTTTATGACTGATTGAAATTAGCAATGAGTCTCTTTGAGTCAATTAGAGGTTCTACAAAAAATCCAATTCTATCACAAACTGTTTTTCCATGACTTGTAGTATGGCAAGACCAATAAGCATCCATCTGGAAGTCTCTTTTGTGATGTCACAAATTCATAATGCTCTTGAAATGTTTGTATTGGGCACTACACCCCCCTGTAAAAAGTCCGTCACGCAGGAGCTGCATAACTAAGCACTTTCCTGAGAATTTGGGTAGTGTAGATTGCTTTCCAGAACAATTTGCTTAAAATATCCTACATAAATAAAATAAAAACATGAATAGTTCTCTTTTAAATTTGTAATGAGTAACTGATCAATTAATAATTTGCTTCCAGAGTTATGTTTACACATGGTACCTATTACACTACGTAATAAATACGAAAAACCTCATATTATCGTATTTTGATCTAACGCAGGAACAGGATATAGTCACTCCAGTGGTAGAAAGCGCTCCTTGCGGCGGCTTTGTGAACCTACGTCTGACGGGCTTTTCTATTGAAATATATTACAAATTAAACCCCCGCTTTCCGATTGACCGATTCAGCTCATTTTTACAACGCTTCTTTCTCATGAGTTACCCATGACGTATACCACGTTTCGTTACAATACAGCAGAAATTACGACCGGCATGAGTATATTAAGAATTTGGGTCAAGAGTAAACCCCCCCTTCTAATGAACCGATTTAGTTTATTTTTACAACAGTTATTTACCTGTGGATTACCACTACGAATACCGAGTTTCATCGAAATATACCAAAAATCACGGCTGGTAGTGGCGAATTGGTATTGTGGGTCGGGAGTAAACCCCCCCTCCTAATGAACCGATTTAGTTCATTTTTATACCTAACTTTTCTCTCTATATTACCACTACGAATACCAAGTTTCGTTGAAATATAACTAATATTACGCCTGACATAGTGAAATTAGTGTTTTGGGTTCGGGGTAAACCCCCCCTTCCGGTGGACCGACTTTGGTGGTTTACGAACTCGTTCAATCGTTTGCTAATTGAATGCTATATACCAAGTTTCGTGACGAAAAAACAAAAACTCTGGCCGCTATCGTGTTAACAGACACACATATATATATATATATATATATACATGCATATATATAAATTTTAACGGGGGTCATTTTCGGTGTCTACTAGGTAGGATCGATAAAGATTTGAAGAAATTTTTCAAAAATTCCGTCATGAGTCCAACCTCCATAGCTACTTTCCTTCGGAGGAAAGTGCTAAAACTCTACTCTGTTTATATGTGGAAATTGGATTTTAATAAAATCTATTGTCTTTTGCTGACCGCAATATACAAATGTAATGTCATGACTTACGTGGTGAGATATAAAACAGAAATTAGAGGTTCTACAAAAAATTACAGAGTCTGTAATGAACAGCCGGTATTATGTGTGGAAGGATACTTGGCGGCCTCTGTCTACTATGTTGCCCCCCCCCCCAACCCGGTTAAGTGAATATGTCCTCTCTGTTAAATAAATATCACTATCCAAATCAGAATTTTCTTAATTAATCCTGGTGCAGACATTATTTCTAACATAAAGTGATTTTAATTTCAATCTCGTATTTTTTTTTTTTTATTATTATAAAACCCTAATCTAGGCCCTACATTATCAAGACGAATATTTTTGTTTTACTTTAGTTAGTAGTATTATACAAATAGCCAGCAAAATTATAATGGTACTTTTCTATGTATTAGTGGGGTATTTTTAGAGTTAATATAGGCAGTCTAATAGCGGATATATGTACTTTTTCATAGTATAACTTTGATCAACTCTTAACTTATTAAAACCTCAAAAGCCCACTAATTTTATTACACCATTTTTTTGCATTTTTAATCTAGTTTTTGGTGATATAATGGGTTTAGGTGTTCTTGGAGATAGACTCATGTTATTAAGCAATTTATGGATGCATACCAATGTTCGGATCAATCTCAATTTTGCTATTTAAGAATTTTTTACACTATTTCTATGGCTCTAAATCTTGTATCTAGCAATATATTTCCATTGACAATTTAATGCCGAACAAATTAAAAAAAAAATTAACTCCCTATCATTACAATTAACAGTTTTAGAGCAAAAGTTGTAAAAGTATAGATTGTTGCCAGATGTATGATCAACGATATTTTGCACATTTTGAAGAATTTTTAAAGTGCTTTATTTCAGAAACTAATGAACATAACAACATAAAATTTTGTATTTGTACTCATGTCCATTACTAGAATATACTCACCAAGTTTCATTAAAATCTGCCAACCTTGGGTGTCAAAATGCATTTTGGCTGGATGATTTTGGAATGGCCCTATGTTGATGTAAAGAGAGACATACGTTGTAAAAATAAACTAAATCGGTTTAATAGGAGGGGGGTTTACTACGGACCCACATTACCAATTTGCCATTACCAGCCTTAATTTTTGTTACATTTCAACGAAACTCGGTATTCGTGGTGGTAATCAACAGAGAAAAATGGGTTGCAAAAATAAACTAAATCGGGTTATTTGGAGGGGGGTTTACTCCGGACCTAAAGTACTAATATACTCATACCGGTCGTAATTTCTGCTGTATTGTAACGAAACGCGGTATACGTCATGTGTATCTCATGAGAAAGAATTGTTGTAAAAATTAAGTAAATCGGTCGATTGGAAAGTAGAGTTTACTTTAAACTCTGTTTCATTGGAATTAGCCGGCCAGACGTAGGTTCCCAAAGGCGCCGCGAGGAGCGCTATCTCCTACTATGGGGACTGTATCCTGTTCCTGCGTCAGATCAAAAGACGGAAAATGAAGTTTTTGTGTATTTATTAAGTAGTACAGTATCATATATTAACATAACTTTTTTCTTTTCAATGGTATATATAACAAATTCTCTGTGGATTGTTTTCACGTACATGTTTTTTTTTTTAAATTTATGCTATAATCTGGTTAGTAAGTTGGTCTTGTTGAGGTAGTTCAATATCTTATCCATATATTTGCTTCCATCGCCGAGTAATTCAGTCATATTGTAAGTAATTCAGTTATATTGGTTTGGAATATCCAAGACATTACAGGAAGTTTTAGGAGGTGACCAACAAACAATTAAAAAATTGCTATCTTTCATCATCATGCTAACAAATCGACATTTACAAACACAAATAAAAGACCAAACTACCAATGACCCATTAGGGTAGGGGCGGAATCATTAAAATAAAATGAAAATAAATTCAGAGCTATAGAATAAATAATTAAAATGCAAGCGTAATATTCTAATTATAAGGGCAAAAATAATTTTTGATAAAACACATACTGACAAAAAGACATTACTGACAAAAAGACATTACTGACGGTAATGAGATCGTTAATATTCATTAATCGGCGCAAGCTTGCAGGATTTAGAATAATGAAGCGTCCGAGCGGTTGAAATGAATGCTGTAATGAAATTAACTACAAAATTAACAACCAATCTGCAAAACGATCGAACTACTAAAACATTCTCGTTTGTATTCTTGGAAATTTTGAACGGAAAGGGTCAGTTTGCTTTGGCCTTAAGACGAACTTCATAACTTGTGCAATTTAGTGACGTCAATTAAAATAATTGATTGAACACTTATTTCCCAGTAATCAATCTAATTATTATAATCACGACTAGCTGAGTCACGAACTTGACGTCCACGAGTATACTGAAGACCGAAGTAAGACAACTTAAAAATAGAACTTATAGATAATCACTATCAATTAATACCAGGGACAATACCCCACCGTGTACCCCTCCTCCGTAGAAGGTACATGAGACGAGAGGACTTCTTAGCAAGAAGTGCCCCTGATGAGGTGCGAATGAATTAAGCACGAAACCTGTAGGGCATGCAAAATAAAGTGGTGTGACACAAGGAAGTACTACTTTTTCCGACCCTAAGCCTAAAAGAACGAAACGCATTAATATATGTATATATATATATGTGTGTGTGTGTGTGTGTGTGTGTGTGTGTGTGTGTGTGTGTGTGTGTGTGTGAATATGTGTGAGTATAAAATTTCGATTGGATGAAGACCCAATCTGTATAATTATTTTCCATTCAGCTCACATGGGAAAGAGAGGACTCCTATAAGTGCCCAAAGAGGTGCGAAAAAGGCATAAAACATTTCGGTTGAAAAATATTAGTTATAGAGGTATAACTTCTCGAAAACAAAATGGCAGCCTTGTATATGACGAAGGGAAACCCTCTTTTTTCATGATCAATAGCCTGTAAGAGGCAATTTTTAACCTAGAACAAACAACTAAAATTACTTTTAATGAATATGGTAAAATCGACAATTCTTCATTTTCTATTAAAAAATCTGTCGAAAATCGGTCATAAAATTGTTATAATTCAATGAATTGAAAAAAAAAATCTACGAACTTTACTAGAAAATATCATTAGGAAACTGCACTTAAATTACTTCATTAATTAAGTTGAACAGGTGAAAATTTAACGTGCTAGCAGAAAATCTATTTGAAACTTTATTACTGAAATGTTCAGTGTTTTTTTGTTTCTATTTTTTTTAATAAGTTCTTATAATAAAGATTAAAAAAAAAAAATAATATGGTTGTTCGCTTCACTCCGCTCATTATATGTAAGAAGTCTACCCCGTGAGGTGCTGCCACCTAGCGGTGTGCCCGGGAAATACTTGCCCGCGGCAGTACGAACTGCACGCAAAGACAAGTTGGGAAGATATAGTCGCCTGGACCAAGCAGACAAAGTGTGGAGCATCATTTTTTCTCTCCCTAAGTTTCATACACCAATTATGGAGGAGTAAACATCTAAGCCACCCAGGACGAGCGAAGGGAGCAGGAATGGTGTTAGCCAGCCCACCATGATTTGGAGAAGCAAGAAGAAACTGCAGCACATTACAAGGCTTATACATCATGCTTAAACACATAATCGTCAAGACACCAGGTACCTTTCTTAATTTATCATTTATGAAGATCCAGCAAAAC
Organism: Gonocerus acuteangulatus; assembly: GCA_946811695.1. NCBI lineage: Eukaryota > Metazoa > Arthropoda > Insecta > Hemiptera > Coreidae > Gonocerus > Gonocerus acuteangulatus. The sequence goes on from OX328126.1 coordinate 27,432,628, forward strand.
CATTCAACAGTTCAACCATCAGCAGCAACTCATCATTTATCATAATCCAAAATTTAACTAACCCAATAACAATAAATATGTTCCTGCTTTTGGCCTTACACCCCCATCTAATTAATTATATTTGCCAAAATAAATCCTGATTTTAAATTCAACCTATGTACAAATCTCTGCAGTCCTTCACCGCCAGTGGTCTACTCTAAACCATATAAAAAATGGTAGAGTGACCACAATCGTAAACATGGTCCTCCGGGCAGAGATCTGTACCAGTATATCATAAACAATGGTCCTCCGGGCAGAGATCTGTACCAGTATATCAAAAACACATGGTCCTCCGGGCAGAGATCTGTATCAGTTACATAATTTTGGTAAAAATAGTCTTATATTCAGGCAATAAAAAATATATTGATATGGATTTATGAATTAATTGCTATCAAATATTATTATTTTCAAATCACATCAAGTCTATACCATTTTGTATTAATTATCATGAACTAATCAGTTTAAAAATTCACTTCATGATCCAAATCAGACTTGATCATTTTTCAAATGTGTTGCTTAGACTATTTTAATGTTTAAATAATTTCTGTAAATGTTTGAAGACATATTTAACTCAAGTAATTGACATTAGCCCAACATGAGAACTTACATTCAATTATATTATTAAATTATTCATATTATTGTCTCATGTTCATCTCTCAATTACCTTATAGATTTTATTCTTTATATTTTTAATTGAATCACAATATGTTCTTCAATCATTTATTAATGATCTGGGTAGACAATAAGATTCTCATAAATATCATTTATATTTTTATTTTCTAGATATGTATCACACAGGTATTATTATTATTTCACATAAAGTCAATTCATTTGTTATTCCACACATAAACACCTATTTAAAACACAATTCTTCTTCCACTGTGACTGATCCTCATGGTTTTCTCAAACTAGGGAGGCTTCGCTCAGCTAGCTGTTTCTCCACCTAGACTCAGTCCATAGAGGTAGTAGTTATCAAGTCTAGTCACAGTGGCCCCGCTCTCGTGACGTCACACTCTCCTTGGTTTCTTTTCGTGACTGTCGCCTCATGTATGATGTGTTTTAAATGCTTTGATTATTTTATTGGTTTTAATTGACTTTAGCTTAGCCTGTTGTATTAATGTAGTCAATCATCTTACTCTATTTTAATGTTTCGTCTGCTCAGCCCGTTCTCTTCTCAAGTTTTATTTATTTTGTTGTTCTTATTGGTACCTGAACATTTTCTATCTCTATTTTATCTTGTGCTTCTTCCTTTTGCTCTATTGTTCTCATTCTTTTATTTGTTTGGCTAACTCCTTGCTCCGCTCCTGCTCGATCTGGTTGGCTGCTTTGTTTTGTTTTGAATATGCCTGAAGATCAAGACGTTCAAAAGCGTCAAGCGACGAAATCCTCTGATTATCTTAATCAAGCCAACGCACTTGAACGCAAAATGCGTCTTTTAAAGCGCAACATCATTGGAATCGGCGACATTACATTGAACGATATCGAAGATGACGACATACGCAGCTTCGAGGCGAGATATCTCGTCGCGAAGGAAGAGTGGGAGGAATTCTGCTGCACATGGGACAAACGTGACTCACTACATCTGCTTTTGGGAGAAAGCGATATTTTCCCTAATAAAGATTGGGATGCGGTATACAGCAAGCTACGGTCTGAAATTATCGCTGCTAAAGCCATTCTACTCTCCCTCAAGGATCGCGACTCTTCAAGGAAAGCTGAAAAAACCGAATTGCCAACAATGACCTCCCGCGGTCCCGAGCTCGATAAGATCCCAATTCCCACATTCTCAGGCGACCTCCTACAATGGACCCACTTCAGAGACACGTTCCGCTCCATGATACACGATCGCAAATCTCTCAGCAAAATTGAGAAATTTCATTATCTGATAGCAGCTCTCAAAGGAGAATCCGCGTCATTAGTTTCCAATTTCACCATCGCGGATGAGTCCTACGATCAAGCTTGGGAGAAGGTAACAAAGACCTACGACAACCCTCGAGTATTAGCTCGTCTTCTAGTTCATCGCATCGTGGATTGTGAAGTTACCTCTGCCAAATCGGAACAGCAGAAATATGATAGGTTTCTTACAGGCGTTGCCGATAGTATCGAGGCCTTTAACGCTCTCAAACTCGAGAATCCTTGCGAATTCATATTGTCCACATTAGCCCTGCGCGCTCTTGACGCTGAAACGAGGAAACAATTCGAATTATCTCGAGAGTCCAGCAAGGACCTTCCGAAAACTGAGGACGTAATAACATTCATTCGCCAAAGGAAACTCGCCCTCAAGATGTCGGAGGATGTATCAGGAACAGGCTCAAGTAGTAGGTCCTCCTCGAACTCTAGCGTTAGCCGCCCCAACAGAAACTCCCCGCGGTATAAGGCGGTTTCATTTCACACCAGCAGCGATTCCTCGGATTCTCAAAGTTCTAAGTCCCGAGAAACCAGTCCTAAGCCCGTTCAATGCCTTTTCTGCCAAGGCGCCCACACCTGTGCGAAGTGCGAAAGATTTAAGAAACTTCCTGTAGAGCAACGGGCATCGATAATACGTTCTTGGAAGGTGTGTTTCAACTGTTTAAAAAAAGGGCACAGAGTAGGAAACTGCCGTTCCAAATTTCGCTGCATCTATTGCAGGAATAAACATCATTCGCTGATCCATCGAGATGATCGTGGAGTCACCAAGGATGAGGAACCGGCTCATGACAAAAGACAATCTCCAGTTGCAGACACTCAAGACAAGTCCTTCATCGGTTTTGGCTCAGCCCAGAAATCATGCTCAAGGAGCACCGTACTCCTCGGAACCGTGCGCACTCTGATTAGAGGTTCAAGAGGTGATTTCCACACCGCACACGCTCTCCTCGACTCGGGCAGTCAAAATACCTTCATGACTTCCTCTCTCGCAAAGAAGATAGGTGCTAAGATTTGCCCTTCCAAGGTGTCCATCACAAGCCTCGCAGGATCAACCCTACCAGCACACCTAGTGAAAGGATCCACACACTGCGTTTTACGCCCACTCGCTGGAGACACAGAGTTAAAGGTGACACCGTTGGTCATCGATCACATTACATCTGATTTGCCCAGTATCAGCCTACCAACATCACTTTCCAGCAAGCTTCTAGACATGCCCTTGGCCGATCACCAATTTGGAGAATCTAAAACCATCGATATACTCTTAGGAGGAGATGTCTTCCATCAAATAATCTCAGGCGCATCCAAGCCCTCTGACATCGACGGTTTGTCATTGTTGCCCACCACATTCGGACTCGTTGTCACCGGCACATTGAATGATCACCCCTCTACTTCTCATCACTCATTCTTTATCGAAAGGCATCATTCAATTGAGGATGATATGAAGTTGTTTTGGGAGATTGAAGAGCCCAAACCTGTTGACCGAACCGACCCCGAAGATGCCTATTGCGAGGAATTTTACTCGAAGACACTTTCTCGAGATGACGAGGGACGATTTATAGTGAGACTGCCCTTCAAGGAAGGCGTTCCGATCGGCGACAACAGAGATATTGCATACTGCCGTTTCTACGCTCTGGAAACTAGATTCCGAAAGGATCCCGAGTTTTTTCATAAATATTCCGAATTCATGCAGGAATACAGGGACCTCGGACACATGTCTCCTGCAACAACTAAGTCCTCGTATCTCATCCCTCACCATGGCGTTTGGCAGGAGGGCCCCCACGGCGACATGAGGCTGAGGGTAGTTTTCGATGCGTCATGCCCTTCGTCATCAGGTTACAGTCTCAATGACGCACTCCTATCGGGACCCAAGCTTCAAGAAGATTTGTGCAACATTCTGATCCGTTTTCGCCTCTATGCCATTCCTCTATGTGCGGATATGGTTAAGATGTATCGCCAAGTTGTCGTTCACGAAGAAGACAGAACATTCCAGCACATCCTGTGGCGCGATTCACCCAACAAGGCAATTCAGGTAATGGAGCTCAATACCGTAACATATGGGCTTAAGTCAAGCGCATATCAAGCTCTTCGAACCGTAAGGCGACTTGTAGAAATCCATGGGTCAGAATTCCCCTTAGCCGCAAGTCGCGTTTTAGAGAACTGCTACGTTGACGACCTGTGCAGCGGAGCTGACACCTTAGAAGAAGCTCTTCTACTTCAAAACCAGTTATGCTGTTTATTCGCAAAAGGCGGATTTACCCTAAGCAAGTGGGCTTCGACCGAACCGATGCTTCTTCCTGCCAAAGAACAACATAGCGAATCTGTAGCCATCAGAATCGACGACTCCACCAAAATATTAGGTCTACTTTGGCGTGCATCAAATGATTCCTTTTCCTATTCGGTCAAACCCCCTCATCCTTGTCCGGTCACTAAACGGCACATGCTGTCGTCAATATCGCGTATCTTTGACCCACTTGGACTGCTTGCTCCTGTAGTCTTCATCGCCAAGTCATTGCTCCAAGAGGTCTGGAAAGCGAAGACCGACTGGGACGAAGAACTCCCACACGATCTCCAAGCTGCCTGGATGGAACTTACAACCGATTGGCTAGTCCTGTCTTCTATCTCGATTCCACGATATATCGCTGAACCCCTAGCTGTTCGCCGCTTGGTTGGCTTCTGTGATGCATCATCAAAGGGATACGGCGCTGCCTTGTACTTGCACTCCATGAGCTCAGATGGCGAAGTCAAGGTCTCGCTTGTTAAACGCAAAACCAAAGTATCTCCTTTAAAGTTCACATCAATGCCACGACAGTTGCACAAGGATGCCTCGATGAAAAAGGGGACAGATTATGTCCACATTTCACCTTTCTTCGATGAACAGGGGATCCTCAGGGTGGGCGGCAGATTGAAGAATTCACCCAGGAAGATTTCAACCCATCATCAAATCGGGAGACCTCGTGATCCTTGTGGAAAGAAGACCACTTCTAGGACAACGGCCCGTAGGACGAGTCACATTCACCTACCCTGGTCGCGACGGAATCATTCGCGTTGTGGATGTCCTAACCCCCACCGGCAAGACTTTAACTAGGGCAGTTACGTCCCTTGTTCCTTTATTTCACGCTGAAACGGAAGATCGTTCAGCTAGTTGAATTTCCAAGGTTTAGTCTATTTATTTTGTTTATTTTTTATTTATTCCTATTCTAAAATTTGCTCTCTTGTTATTAGTAGTATTTTTTATTCTTTAATGGAAGTCCCTTCATATTTTGAAGTATTTGTCCAGCTATTTGACCTCACTTATTAGAAGTTTATTCTCATTATTGTATTATTGGTTACCTACCTTTCTCACCTCTGTGAAACTGTATTTGTAGGTTGAACTATTTATCAACAAACTTGTATGTACCCTTGTAATATTCTCTATTTTTATTTTTTGTATTGTAAATTAGCTTAAACTAATTTAGGTGGGCGGTTTGTTCGCTTCACTCCGCTCATTATATGTAAGAAGTCTACCCCGTGAGGTGCTGCCACCTAGCGGTGTGCCCGGGAAATACTTGCCCGCGGCAGTACGAACTGCACGCAAAGACAAGTTGGGAAGATATAGTCGCCTGGACCAAGCAGACAAAGTGTGGAGCATCATTTTTTCTCTCCCTAAGTTTCATACACCAATTATGGAGGAGTAAACATCTAAGCCACCCAGGACGAGCGAAGGGAGCAGGAATGGTGTTAGCCAGCCCACCATGATTTGGAGAAGCAAGAAGAAAATGCAGCACATTACAAGGCTTATACATCATGCTTAAACACATAATCGTCAAGACACCAGGTACCTTTCTTAATTTATCATTTATGAAGATCCAGCAAAACCATTCAACAGTTCAACCATCAGCAGCAACTCATCATTTATCATAATCCAAAATTTAACTAACCCAATAACAATAAATATGTTCCTGCTTTTGGCCTTACACCCCCATCTAATTAATTATATTTGCCAAAATAAATCCTGATTTTAAATTCAACCTATGTACAAATCTCTGCAGTCCTTCACCGCCAGTGGTCTACTCTAAACCATATAAAAAATGGTAGAGTGACCACAATCGTAAACAATGGTTGAAAAATCGAAGTTTCGGGCTATTTAAAAATTTTTCCGCGAAATAACACTTGCTGTTATAATTTTTTATTTGTTAAGGAATCATTCAAACCCATAAAAAAGAAAATGGCAAAAGAAAGATAAAAAAGGTGTATTATCCCGTGCTTTTCATATTTTTGGTCGTATTATTAATGTTATTTTGTTTTATAATTTGTCCTAATCCTATATGTTTTCTTCTACCATTATTTGTCCTCTGATATATTTCTATATAAATATTGTATATTACATGTAAATATCAGTATGTTATTGATATTTTTTTTAAACAACTCCTTACGTGTAACTAACCTAAGGATCGTTATCATTATACAAATAGAAGATCGTTAATAAAAATACTTTTTTACTCATTCTATCATGCGTTTATAATTCTTATTATCATTATTAATATTTTATACAGTAAGACCAGTGCAGCACTGTAATATCAGCGTTACATATTTCCTCCAAATGCTTGTAAGCAGAACACATGGAAAGGGCACAGATGGCGTGAGCTGACACTTTGAATATTTAGGCCTGGTGTTGTAGGGAGGGGAAGCGTTGGCGCAGAGCGGAATTCATTGGTGACCGTTTTTACTGTACCGTTCGGCCGATTTGTTCGCAGAGATTTACGGGGACGGATGGAGTCTATGTTTTCGCGCCCTCGTGTTGTAAATCTTTCTGATTCGCTTGCCTACTCTGTTCCCGGAGGCCTTTTTGGAATTTCGCACGTTCGATATCGTCGCTTAATAACCGTTTAAGAAAAGATCGCGCAGATTGTGTTTACAGCTGGAGGAAGTTGTCATACCCGGCGTACGGCGCAATCAGAAAACGGTACCACCTATAAAAGTCCACTTAACATCGTTGGTAGGTCATTAATGAATTTAGAAAATCTTTCCGCATTTTCATATCGTTCCTAGCTATATCTAGTGTTATTTGAAAGCTTGGAAAAAGATGTAGGTAATGTTTTGCGACAAACTTACTCCAATGACAACTTGACGAAAAGTGGGATTAGGGACGCCATTATGCACACAAAACCAACAGTAACAGAAATCACTCACTCGACCTCTTCAACTTCCGCTCAGAAAGATCTTTTACAAACTGGTAAAAATTTCATCTCCGGAAAAAACGTCATGTTCCGGTAGATGGATAAATGTATATCCATGTGCCAAATTGTATCGTAATTGGGCCATTTTAGGGACAGCCAGTTTTTGGTTCGAACATGGATTGTTATCGAGGTTAGACTTATCAACTCGACAGACACTGGATGTGCAGGCAATTTGTCAACCATAGGAAACACTGAAATTCCAAATAAGATCAATCCAGAGAAAATAGTCGCGTTTGAGAATAAAAAAGTAAATAGTTTTGTTTTTAAAATTTTAGAACACTCTCTCCTCCGCCAGTTGGCTCTTTCTTCTGCAGCAGCTCTCCAATTCCTAACACCAAGCAGAGTTCTGGCATTCTTGGCTACGCTGTCAAGCAATCTGATCCTCGGCCTTCCTACTCATCTTGTAGAGTGTAGTTCCTCGGTCATAACCTTTTTAGGTATTTCGGTGTCATCCATTCTGCATGAGTGGAAAACAAATTTTTATGGATTCTAATTTTGCCCCATTGTATATCCGAAATTTATTTCATCTTGAGAACCACATTCTTCCACCTGAAACGGAACATGCTTTATGGTTTCCTTTTACAAGAAAAGGCTTTAAGCAACGTTTAATTATTCAAGGAATAACCAACATTAATCCGAGGAAAATAAAATACAAATTACTCCGGGCTGCTAAACAATAATAACCTCGGCTTTTAGTTGCAAGATGAAAAACGTCTGCCTCTAAGTCCGCCCATCAGAATTTTTTTCGTTTGCTGTTCTCAGAAAGGATAATTTAAAGTTAATAACTTTCCTGACTCCGACTAAGTCCCTTCACCTCTACGGTAAACTTTCAAGACGTTATCTCAGAGCTTGGATCAGCCTCCATCACTTCTTTTATTTGCCCAGTTTTTTTTTTCCTTCTTCTCTCCGTCAACTGTAATTAGGTAATGGTGGGATCAGAGGGTTGATAAAGAATAAAAAGAAAAAGAGCCTTTCGGGAAATAAGTTTTTTTTAATGCCCGACGTTTCTGCTTGAATTTTCTTGGTCTCAAAGGAATCTGAACAGGAAAAAATCGGGAATCAATTATGCAAATATATATCCAATGCCATAACATCCCGAAATGATCCGTGCATAGAAACTACCGAATTAAGCCAAAGGACAACAAAACTAAAACTTAATCCTTCAAATATCTTTATCTATGTATGTATCACCTTTTTCTGATTATCTCGAGGAAATTATGTTATTTGATTTAATAAGTTTCATTATGGCACAACAAGTTTCCATGTCTAGTTATAAACAACATTTCTTAACGCTTCAAGACTAACACATAAAAAAAATTTACATAACGCAAAACTACACATATATTAAAAACATCCGACTCATAGGAAGAATTACTCACTTGGCCTATTCGAAAATTCTTGTCCAATAAGGATTGGACATACTTGACTAACTCATGAATTCATAAACTCTGTACTGACCAACCTCAAGAACACAGGACTATTATCTTATTTGATGACTACAAGCAGTGTTGACTTAAAAGTAATGTTATACTTCCATAGATACTACGTACAATTTATCGTTGAACCCTCAAATCAAGTCTTATACAGGTAAAACTTTATACAACCACATTAGCCATCCTGATTTCCTAGAATAAATAGTTCAGAGGATTCTGCTTTTTGTGTTGATACCTATATACCTCAATAACACAGGACTGTATTATCGTATTGGATGACCATAAGCGTTGTTGACACATTAATATATTATAATTAATTAATATATTAAAATATTATAATTCCATGGAAACTAAGTACCTTAAAATGGGATCAAATTAGTACAATTTGGTGAAATTAGTACCGTATTATCCTGCAAGGGTGTTTTCATTTGAGGATTGAACAATGCGCAAAGAGTGCGAACAGACATATATTTTTTTTTTTTTTTTTTTTTTTTTTTTACGGCGCATCTACTTCTAGGTCATTAGCGCCGACATCCAAGGTGCAGCGAGGAATTTTCCCAGCGAGCCTTGAGATGAGAAAATTCCTGCCGGAGGTGGGAATCGAACCCACCATCTCCCGCTTATGAATCCAGCGCGCTAGCCACTAGACTACGGGAGACCCCAACAGACATATATATATATATATATATATATATATATATATATATATATATATATATATATGGGACATCTTTCTTTCAGATATCGAACAAGCATATTGTACCACCTGAGGAAGCCTGCTGAAATGCTGGAGAAAATTTGTGGTTTAGGAAACCGCACCGCTGGAGATATATGCCGGCATGGAGGAGGAGTTCAATCTCAGTAAATGTTTGTACCAATTTTACCACGCTGTACTAACTTGACCCCCCTTTTTACAGTACAATTTATCGGTAAACTCTTCACACTTAGTCTATCTATATCTAACTACTTGAGGTATGCTGATTTACTAGACAAAGTGGTGCAGAAGATATCAACAATAAAGTGGAACGCACGAAACAATAATTATACGTTGGGTAAATGTTTTATTCTATATGTAAAGCAGACTGTGAGATTAAGCAAGACTTAAATGGATATGCCGTCATATAAGGGCCCCGAAGACAGGTAACTGAACTACATTTTTATTCCATGAATAAGTTATTATTCATTATAGTTGAAAATTGAAATTTATTTTAATCATTTTATTTTTACTCTTATTTTAATTGTAAAATAATACTATTTTCACGTTCTCCCTGGTTTCTTGGAAGACTTACCTTAGTGTGCTTATTGTCCATGAAATGAAGCACTACATTAATAAATAATAAAATGGATATGCAGTAAGGGATCGGAATCGAGTTAAACAAATGTTGTTTACTGTTTTGTATGTTCTATTCAAGGGTAAATTCAAAACTAGAGACTAGGGGATAAGCAAGAAGTACATGGTTCATGTAGCGCTGGAAGTGTAAGAGCTTGGAGCAGAAGCTATTGTGACGGCTGCCTATTGTCCTAGGTTTAATAAGGACCCTGGGCTTGTATGCTCATACACGCTGGCCCACACATACAAACTCTCCTAGGATCTCCCATCTCCTCCGAGGCCTTCTCTTTCCATCAATATGGCTCTACCATGTTCCTTTGGCAACAGAAGGACTTTCTAAACCCCAGCCCGCAGACCGAATCCGTCCCTTATTTACATAGAACAATCCTCGGTTGATTTTGAGACAGATACCCAATGAGGCCTTCTGGTTGACAGGTTTGACCACTGGCTAAATTCAGGTTATTAAAATTGGGAGAAAGGTTTCAAAATGAAGCCTTTTTGGGCATTTCTTACCATAGAAGTACATGCATATCAAAAGTTACAGTTCAATACTGTGTGATCGCAAGTTACACGAATCGTATGATTGTGGATGTGAATCACATATCTCCAGACACATTGAACACATAATAAAAATAGGTCTTGACTCACCTAGCTCTCATAGATAAGTAGTCAGTTGACGTCTACCTGCTTCTTCTCCAAGAATCTAGATGGCTAGACTCACAAGGCTCAAATTTCAAAATGCGGAGCAAAGCGGGTTTATTTGATTACCATAAAAGCACTGTAGCTGTTTTATTTAGGTATGTCTTCCTATTCTATTGGCTTCGGGCGTCGCTTTGCAGATTGAAGTGTAATTAAATATGTAGTCACCAATGATGATTCATGTTTGGAATCAAGTTCTGCTGCTTCTTGAAACAAGGAGTTAATTCGTTCATGATTGCGGGGTTTCTCATTATCATCTGGTTTAAATTTAGATCGGTAGAATTTATATACAGGAAAGCGTGTTGTTTTCTAGTCCGATTTTGACAACGCACTCGCATGACTGCAGCATGCATGTCTTCAGTCCATTTGATGAGTGTTTGTGCCTTTCTTGGCCCCATTACAGAGCGGGGGAAAGGTCGTTCTTCTTCAAGCACAAGTAAGTTTTCAATTCTTTACATCTTGCAATATTCTTGATCTGACAGACTAGTGGCATCGGAGCACCTCTCACACTATTTCTGCGGCACCTGTCACTCCTAAATCGTGGTAGCTAATCGCTTTTCATAAACTACTTTGTACGAGTAGTTCGTTTTATACATATCGCCGAGATTATCACACGGGGAAGTTGAACCTGTGGCGTGTACCGTAAGAATGGCAGAAGTTTTTTAAGGCACATCGACAACTAAGCCATTAGCACCGGGCTTTTTATAGGTTACAACCTTTCAAAACATCCATGGTGGAGCGACATCAAGGCGTGACATGAACCCGCAACTCCCGTATGAGAATCCAAGCCGTTAGTCACTAGACCACGGGGGACCCAGCAGTGTAAGCGCATAGTGTTCTGCGTCGTAAGTATGCGGAGTGTTAGTTCTTCCCCGCCCATCATTTTCGTTTTTGTTGTTTTTTTTTTTTGTTTTTTTTTTTACGGCTCTTCCATATCTAGGCCATCTATAAGGTTTCTAAATATCCTTGGTTGGGGAGAAAATGTTTCAACTGGCCTTTAATGAATATACTTAGCCACTTGCAGGCAGGATTCCAACCTGCAAATACCGCATGAGAACCCAAAGCGTTAGCCACTGGATTAAGAGGAGATCAGCCGCTAGTAATAGTTATAATTTTAACTACATTGCGTATTTTTGAAAATTAATGTCATAATACGAAGGAAATGCCAAACGTGAAGACGTCTTATTGTTCTTGTCCTAAGCTGACCTTTCTCGAAAGAACGACTCAAGGAAACTGCGCAGTGTCTTGTAGTCCGTGGTGGAAATGGTGCATTAGTTTTATGGCGTGCAGTAAAAACTCAATTATTGTCCCATCTGAAGTTCTACAACGTTTTACTATCCAGTAAACCGGTCCATAAGTGGTTTTGCAACGCTAGAGAAAAACATTAACGGACCACAATGTCATTAGCTTCAAGGAAACCCATTAGAGCCTGTAAAAGTCCATCTAAGGAACATAAGCAACGACGAATCTCTTAGATTATAGATTTTGGTTCTTATATATCCACACGCTCGTTTTTTCTTATCTACGGGTTATGAACTTCAGGTGAGGCCATTTTGTTTAGGTTACAAGAAAAAGAAGAGATGGACGAGTTTTGTAACTTGTTCGGCTGTTACCGTTACTCAATATCGGTCTGAAATCCAAAGAAATGGAACGAGATTTCGTTTTGTTTGTGTAATTTAAACATTTAGTAATTACTAGCGATGCCCGCGACTTCGTCCGCGTGGATAGTGACTTCGGGCAGCATTTTTGGATGTATCTTTAAATTTATTTTAGATTATAAACACCGCCATATGGGTATTTAAAAAAATCCTACTTTGCAGTGATGGTTCTCTATACAGGATATTACGCGTAAAGCCATGGGGATCAAGCCTACAGGCTGCTAGGATTGTTGTTTTTTGACATATCCACTAAGCTGACCCCTTATGGATTGTTAAACCCTAGTGTGTATCGATAGTTTGGCAGATAGCAGACATACAGAGAAACAGACAAAAATGTCACCAAAAATCATTCTTTTGGGTACTGCGTTGATAGAGACCCCTAATAGTATTTTTTTACCGTATATCTTCCATATACAGACAGCGATCCGTTAGAATTTTATTATATGTATAGACAGATTACGTTTGGTAGTGGCAAGTTGGTAATTTGGGTCCAGAGTAAACCCTAATGAACCGTTTAAGTTTATTTTTACAACATATGTTTCTATTAATATGTCCACAACGAATACCGACTTTCGTTGCAATACGACAATAATTGCGGCCGGTATGAGCGAGTAACTACTTCGGGTCCAGGATAAACCCTCCCTCCAGATGTACCAATTTTGCTTGTTAACGAAAAACTTTAATCACTTGCTAGGGGAGTACTATATACCAAGTTTCGTGACAAAAAAAAATAATAAAAAAATCATAAAACTCTGGTTGGTATCGTTTAACGATAGTTCATGAAATGTTTGACGTGATTCTTTACATTGGCATAACTTCTTTATTTATGGAACGATTGATATGAAACAAACACTAAATGTTAAAAAAAGCTTTCAACGATATATTAGTAAAGCCGCAACTAAATCGGATAAGCCGTTTCTGAGATTAGCACAGATAAACAGACAAACAAAAAAACAGACAAGAATTCCAAAAATTATTGTTTTGGGTACTATTGTGTTGATAAAAGCACCCAATAGTATTCTTTCCCGTATATCTTCCATGTACAAACAGCGATCCGTTAGAATTTTATCACATGTATAGATTATCTATTGTCATCAAAAGCACCCGAATAGTGTTAGGACTATCAACTAAATCTCAGAAAACCAGGAATATGTATAGATTATCTATTGTCATCAAAAGCACCCGAATAATGTAAGGACTATTAAGTAAATCTCAGAAAACCAGGAATATGTATAGATTAGCTATTGTCATCAAAAGCACCAGAATAATGTAAGGACTATCAAGTAAATCTCAGAACACCAGGAATATGTATAGATTATCTATTGTCATCAAAAGCACCCGAATAATGTAAGGACTATCAAGTAAATCTCAGAAAACCAGGATTATTTATAGATTATCTATTGTCATCAAAAGCACCCGAATAATGTAAGGACTATCAAGTAAATCTCAGAAAACCAGGAATATGTATAGATTATCTATTGTCATCAAAAGCACCCGAATAATGTAAGGACTATCAAGTAAATCTCAGAAAACCAGGAATATGTATAGATTATCTATTGTAATCAAAAGCACCCGAATGATGTAAGGACTATCAAGTTAATCTCAGAAAACCAGGAATATGTATAGATTATCTATCGTCATCAAAAGCACCCGAATGATGTAAGGACTATCAAGTAAATCTCAGAAAACCAGGAATATGTATAGATTATCTATTGTCATCAAAAGCACCCGAATAATGTAAGGACTATCAAGTAAATCTCAGAAAACCAGGAATATGTATAGATTATCTATTGTCATCAAAAGCACCCGAATGATGTAAGGACTATCAAGTAAATCTCAGAAAACCAGGAATATGTATAGATTATCTATTGTCATCAAAAGCACCCGAATAATGTAAGGACTATCAAGTAAATCTCAGAAAACCAGGAATATGTATAGATTATCTATTGTCATCAAAAGCACCCGAATGATGTAAGGACTATCAAGTAAATCTCAGAAAACCAGGAATATGTATAGATTATCTATTGTCATCAAAAGCACCCGAATAATGTAAGGACTATCAAGTAAATCTCAGAAAACCAGGAATATGTATAGATTATCTATTGTCATCAAAAGCACCCGAATAATGTAAGGACTATCAAGTAAATCTCAGAAAACCAGGAATATGTATAGATTATCTATTGTCATCAAAAGCACCCGAATGATGTAAGGACTATCAAGTAAATCTCAGAAAACCAGGAATATGTATAGATTATCTATCGTCATCAAAAGCACCCGAATAATGTAAGGACTATCAAGTAAATCTCAGAAAACCAGGAATATGTATAGATTATCTATCGTCATCAAAAGCACCCGAATGATGTAAGGACTATCAAGTAAATCTCAGAAAACCAGGAATATGTATAGATTATCTATCGTCATCAAAAGCACCCGAATAATGTAAGGACTATCAAGTAAATCTCAGAAAACCAGGAATATGTATAGATTATCTATTGTCATCAAAAGCACCCGAATGATGTAAGGACTATCAAGTAAATCTCAGAAAACCAGAAATATGTATCTATTGTAGAGAAGTGAACGAATAAAATTCCACCCCTACAACAAGACCTATTCTGAGAAAAAAAACAAAACAAGTATCAATACTTATAAAACACATGAAAAGGCCATACTGCGCCTCATGTGGTGTTCTACTAAAATTGATTCTTGACCCGAAGAATTGCTATCGGACCGTAGGATCAGTTTTCAATTTCCCCCATAGCAGGAACCACGCCTCTCTGCCTTACAGACACCATTATCCACAACCAACAACCCTTCCATACCTTATGGCCTCAAACCTCCACCGGGTACGTGCCTCCGATGGGCCAGACCTATAATGTGATTTTATGAACGATTAGATATCTGGTTGATGTACTTTATCTTATAGTTTATAGTTGTTGTTGAGAAAAGTACAAAGATAATTACAGGATAACGATTATTTTATAGTTGTTAATTATTAACATGATTTAAAAAATAAACTTTATTTGCGATAAATTATGTACCTGTAAATATATTGTAATAACTGGCAGGAGTTGCTCCCCAAAGTTGATTAAGGGATACTACCTTTTGTTTACAATTTTTTTTATGGGCTAAAATTCTTCCAAGAGTATGGGCTAAAAAATTATATCCAAAAGTGTTTAAGTGGAGAAAAAGATTTTAAAAGGGCGAAAAAGACGATTTTCCGAGTGAAGTCCCGATGCCGAGTAAACTCGATGCTGGATGTTGGAATCAAACCGAAAACCCACCACCACTAGTTGGAATCAGATCGAAAATCCACCACCGCTAGTTGGAATCAAAAAGAAAACCCACCACCGCTAGTTGGAATCAAGTCTAAAACTCATAACCGCTAGTTCGAATCAAACCGAAAACCCACCGCTAGTTGGAATCAGATCGAAAATCCACCACCGCTAGCTGGAATCAAACCTAAAACCCACCACCGCTAGTTGGAATCAAACCGAAAACCCACCGCTAGTTGGAATCAGATCGAAAATCTACCACCGCTAGCTGGAATCAGACCTCAAACCCACCACCGCTAGTTGGAATCAAACCTAAAACCCACCACCGCCAGCTAGAATCAAATCAAATCCCACCACCGCTAGTTGGAAACAAACCTTAAACCCGCCAACACTAGTTGGAATCAAACCTAAAACTCATCACCGCTAGCTGGAATCAAACCTAAAACCCACCACCGCTAGTTCGAATCAAACCTAAAACCCACCACCGCTAGTTGGAATCAAACCTAAAACCCACCACCGCTGGTTGAAATCAAACCTAAAACCCACCACCGTTAGTTGGAATCAAACCGAAAACCCACCACCCCTAGTTGGAATCAAAACTAAAACTCATCACCACACATTAAATAGCAAAGTAATATATATTATTAAAGGGAATGCAATACCATATAACCGTTATTTATTTTTTTGTGGTACATCGTTGAAGAGATATCCGGTTAAAACGGGGAAAAAATATCCGGCAAAAGTGTTTTTCCCCAAAATGACGGGCATCCAAGAGCGGATATTTCGAAAACTAAAGATATCTCAAAAAACTTTATTGAATCGGACTTGTAGCATATTAATTCATCTTTCATTCGTTATAGAAGTGTAATGTCGCTACGACGCAGGGTTTTCGAGATATAAGTGAAAACCCGAAAAATGTGACCTTCTAACCCCCCCCCCCCCCCCCCCCACGGGCACAAACGCTACGGGCGAGGACTTTTGATATGATCACCTCCTATCCAGTCCAAACAAAGTTACGAAGTCAAAAAGTTTGTTCCAAAAATTTCCATCTATAACTGCTCGTTGCCTGGTCTGATAACCATAGATCTTAATACACGCTCTCAACTTATAATTCAATAGACCAAACTACCAAAACTGATAAAGCCTAATGATTAAACATTGTTATTTTAATTCATCGCAAACTTGTGACTCCAATCGCAAATTTATTAATGCTCTTATTGATTGAGCCCGACACTAGGAGAGGGTCTTCAAAGGAAACTAAGCAGAAGTGGTCGTTAAGAGTGGAAAATGTCTGTTGAAGGTTCTGCTCGAGTGGAATGGAAAGTGGATTGACATTTCCTTAGAACCAATCGATACTCCGTGACGGCGGACCGTAACAGGAAAACTACCAGCTCCAAAACTTTCCCGGGTGAATCAGCTGTCGGCTCTCATAACAGAGTAGGACCGACCCCCGAAAACCTCTTCCTTGGGGATGAATTGTCTTACAAATGGTATTATCAGATGTAATCACAATAAAGTAGCATTTTATGTTGTTTATGGATATTGTTATGTATTTTCGTGTTGTCGGGCACTTGGAAATCAATTGCTTAGATGAGGGCTATTTATATGATAACCATCTCATGGGAAATTGCCTCCAGTAGCGTGTTGACATTCCGCATTTATTATGTAGCTTTTAATAATATATATATTTATAAAAAAGTCACTTTCGAAGTTGTTATAGTGCGGAAAAGTTCCGAATTAGACAAGAAAAAGGGTTTTTTTTTTTTTTGTTTTTTTTTTTGTTTTTTTTATTTAGTCAAAAATTTACAACAATGTAAAAATACAGAAAAATGTTAAAAAAAAAATTATGGAATTCCATTGACATCTTCTATTTGCGCAAAGGATTTTAAATTTCACATAATATGAAAAAACTTCGTTTTTGCGATTATTTTTTTAATTTTTGAATTAGATGATTTCTTAATGTAACGTGTTCGAAAAGAGCGTAAAAACATTGTGTATTATCATAATTCGGTTTAGATCAGTCTATATCTTTCTGTTGGGCTTACGGCCTACATTTTTGCCAAACTTTCACATTTTTAAGAGTTGTTTTAAGCCGCCAAATAATTTAATATATATATATATATATATATATATATATATATATATATATATAGATTTGTCGGTTCGTTAGCAGACTGTAACAGGATCAACAAAAATGCTCTGTCTGGAAATTCAGGCGAAAAATAAGCGCTTACCGTTTGTAGTTACAGGCTGTCAGGTACAATTTTTATTGTATTTTTGGCATGTTCAATGAAATGATACCATTTTCTAGGTTATAACTTCAAGATGGAGCATTGAGTTGAAAAATTTTCGAGACGTGTAAAATTCATATAAACTATGTTAATGACATCTGGTGTCATGGATTACGTAGGATGTATTAGAAAAAGGAAATGTTATGAAGAGACATGAGAAGTTTCGTAGGATGTATCAGAAAAAGGAAATGTTATGAAGAGACATGAGAAGTTTCGTAGGATGTATCAGAAAAAGGAAATGTTATGAAGAGACATGAGAAGTTTCGTAGGATGTATCAGAAAAAGGAAATGTTATGAACAGTCATGAGAAGTTTCGTAGGATGTATCAGAAAAAGGAAATGTTATGAAGAGACATGAGAAGTTTCGTAGGATGTATCAGAAAAAGGAAATGTTATGAAGAGACATGAGAAGTTTCGTAGGATGTATCAGAAAAAGGAAATGTTATGAAGAGACATGAGAAGTTTCGTAGGATGTATCAGAAAAAGGAAATGTTATGAACAGTCATGAGAAGTTTCGTAGGATGTATCAGAAAAAGGAAATGTTATGAACAGTCATGAGAAGTTTCGTAGGATGTATTAGAAAAAGGAAATGTTATGAACAGTCATGAGAAGTTTCGTAGGATGTATCAGAAAAAGGAAATGTTATGAAGAGACATGAGAAGTTTTGAAATTTCAGTACATTTTCTATTGACGGCTCAACGAATTTTTTTATCGCTTGCAACTCATTATCGACTGGCTGCCACCATACGGTGTTGGTAGCAGCCAGATAAGCTAACAAGGCACCATCCGTGCCACCCAGTCAATTATTGAAATGGATTAGGTAGTAAGCTGAGTATAGAATATTTATTTCCAGGTATAAATAATTTTAAATTCCAAAAATAAACGACCGTAACATAAGTTAACACAATACACATTGTGTTCAACAATAAAGAGATTACAAATAAAATATTAAAACGAATGTCATCGTACGAATATATGAAACCATCTATCAAGAGCACCAACGAGCATCATGTGTTTCTTCCTACGCAACTCCCAATTATCCCAAGTTTTTCTCCCCTTTCCAAAAGGAATATATCAATATGTGTTTCGTTATTCCAACAGGAGTTGGTAATCGTCACACCCACGGTATCTAGAAAAGATACATATATATACACAGTTCTCCCATAAGGAGTGATACGCCACTGATGGTATTCTGTGATATATGTTTATGCATACAAGCCTGAAGTAATATATGCAATCTGAGGCGAGGAAAAAATTCGACCCACTCTACATCAGTTTGTAAGAAGCCATCTGTTGTGATTTCTGTTGTATTAATGTGTTATTGATTTTTATAATGTAGCCTAAAGGGCAGTCAAAAAGATAAAAACACTTTTACGTAGTAGTCGTTTTATTACCTTCTGATTTGGACTACTAATTGGATAGTCGACTCCACTCACGCTCCGACTTGCTATCCAACTAGCGATCCAACTTAAGTCCTAGTCTTTTTTCAAGACTATGTACCGTGGGCACGAGCCAAAAAATGTATCGAGTGCAGGCCGAAGATGCCCGAAGTTCATGTACTGACTGAGCTAAGTTGGACGACTTTGATCCGACCTCCCTATCCACACTCCAACTCCGTCGCCACCAGATGTCGGACCTTCGAGTAGTCCCTCCAAATTTTCCGACTAGACCAACTAGACTTCCGTAAATCTAACAAGCCCATTCACGATCCGACTTGTGGTCCAACTTTGTAAGTCGGACCACTTGACGTACTGCGAATCGGAACGCGAATGGCCTCCTTCATGGCGATTTACACCTTACATTATGCATATTAAATACATTATTCATTGAGAGGAGATCGTTGGTATAGCATAATGTTGCTGAGAAATGTGCTAAATTTACGCAATTCCTACATGACGAAATTATACTTTCGATTATTTTAACTGTTAAATGTGTGTAGTTATGTTAATATATATAAATAGTTAACGGGTTTTATTTTTTTTACAGATTGAAGATGAGAACCTGAAACTGTACTTACACAATCTTCAATTTTGTAAGTAAAAGTTAAAATATCATTTTAACATTATTGGCTTTTATAAATGTTCCTGAGATGTCATGGCCTTTAAATATGGATCGGGTTTTCCTTTCCAAATAGAACTAATAATGGCTTGAAGCTCAAACGGAAACTCTAGCAAATAAAGCTCATTTTTGTATAAAAAATGTCGTTATCTTGGCTCTCATGATACTTTAAGTCCGACCTTCTTCGGTATAATGGGTAGGTACAATGATGATTTGAAGAACGTTTTGAAAAAAAAAAAAAAATCTTTCGTGAGTGCAACTTCAAAATGAGGAAATTGATAATCTTAATTTTACATTAACTCGACAATAATGATCTGTTTGATATTGAAAAATGATGATATTTTACTCTCTGAAATTTTCTAATAAGCACATAGCATGCCATTCCAAACGAACCACAACATTAAGTTTGAATGTATGAATGTTAAAATATCTTCATACATTCAGACTTTGAGGTCGAGCTGCTTTCCCCCCTAGGGGCCCTGATTATATCTAAATATCTTCATAAAACATTGAATGTTTTGATATTACCGAAAGATACATAGTGATGTTTCTAAAGCAAATATTGCTTTAACTTGATAAGAAAACACTGGCTAGTTTAGAATTCTGGGAGGCAAGGAACTTGGGAAATAGTTCACACTCAATTCCACATTTCACAAGTTAAATCACCTAAATCCTGTCCGACCTTTTAAAATAACAAGAAATTCTTATTGATTAATGATGTTTTTTTTATTTTAGATGTATATGGTGGTATAGTTTTTATTAATGTGCCCCCTCCCTTAAGAAAGAAAAGCCTGCTGTTTTTATCGTTCCTTTTTAATAGAACGACTATGACCAAAAGCTGGTAACTCACTTTTCATGAAGTGTTGGCTAGACTCCCCGTGGAACACCAGGTACTGCGCATATGGGGGAAAGGTGTAAAAAAAAAAAAAAAAAAAAAAAAAAAAAAAAAAAAAAAAAAAAAAAAAAAAAAAAAAAAATTGCCCAGAAATAGAGTTTTATTCAGAAGAAGCCTTAATGTAAAATTAAGACAATTTTACAATGAATAGGAAGCCCAATGGCCGTGAGTGTTAAGGCGTGAGCACTTAACACTTCGTGCCAAAGTTCGTGGGTTCGATTCCCACTATGAGGTGGTGGCTTTTCTTTAGAAAAAATTAAAGGCATCAGCCCTATCCTGGCTAGGATAGGGTGGTAACCTATAGATAGCCCGTCCCAAAAATCGTAGTTTATAATAATCGTAGTTAAAAAATTTAAATAAATACAATGAATAATAAATAAGCCAGACATTTTTAAGTGGGACAGCATATAAAAAAAAAATTTTTTATATTAAATGTCTGTTTTCTTCACGCTGCCATTTGAACCGATACAGATGTACAAGATCATGCGAGCAAGAACCAATGAATGCGCAGAGAAAAACTATGACTTCCCAGATGATCGGTGCTCTCCTCAAGGAAACATTTATTTTCATGATTCCTGATAATTAAACCCCAAAAAAACTGTCTGCCCTTTTTTAATTATTTTCAATTATGCATATTGAATGCGCTGTTTAAATCGCAGCGTGTATAAAGCACTTGATATTAAAAAAAAAACAAGAAACTAGGTAATTTTTTTTATTATTTACATATTAACCCCCTTAAACGTGTCTGCCTTACTTATTATTCATTATAAAATTTCCTGAATTTTACATTAAAGATAGTTGGCTTCTGAATAAAAAACTATTTTTGGGCAACTATTTTTGTTTTGCACCGTTCCCCTATGCGTAGTAACTGGTGTTCCACGGTAAGTCTAGCCAACACATATATACCTTCTTATCTACTCTGGAGATGCACTATAGCAACATTTGAAGGTGCATAAAGCACTTCATGAAACGTGCGGTTACTGGCTCTCAGACTATCATCACCGGCAGAAAACAACTGGGAAGCCTTTGACGGAAAATCATTTCTTTCATTAGGAGTGCCTTCAAAAAAAAGTTCATCCTCCTCTCTTTGACACTATATGTCGAACAGACGATTCATTTATATGATTTTGAACCAGGGGTATTATCTCTACTCTCTTCTTTGGGATCATTCACCCCTATAGCTAAATGTTACATTAATACCAGGAAAATCAAAACGTATCTCCTTTATGGTCCAATTTTTTTTATCCTCATTCTGGCGTATTTCTAAGAAAATGAAACACAAAGAAATTATTTACGTAATTCCAGCAGCCTTACCTCAGGTATTATCCAATTCCCCGCTCTGAAAACCTCCTGACAAGTTTACAAATAAAAGAAAACGTGAAAAACCCCTCGGGCTTATAGCGGGGTGTGACGAGGAAAGCGGATCAAAAGGATTCGCTTCGCCTTTCTCGCTTGTGTCGTTTTCCACGCTTGTCAGATCCACGAAAGTGTGAAGGCAGATTTGTACAGATCTTCGCTTTGCACGCGCTCTATGCTTACAAATAAATTTGTTCGCTTAATTTCATTATAAATTTAAGATAAGAAGTGTGGGCAAATAAATAATAATAAAAGTTACTTTCATTATTTTAACAAATTTTATACACATTTTTTTTCTAATTCTAACTCGGGTTTGCAAGAGTGACAGAAACACAACATATTATAGAAGGGAATTTTTGTATTTTTCTTGCATAGCCAACTGCGTTATTAAATCCAGACTCCCCATGTTGAATTTTAAGACATATTTTGACTATGAAGGAATTTAATAAAGGATTACAATGGCCAGAATTATTAAATGGAATTTATTAAGGACTGGACAAAAGAGGAAAACAGACTGTGTGAGAGAGAGAGAGAGAGAGAGAGAGAGAGAGAGATTGAGAGAGAGAGAGAGAGAGAGAGAGAGAGAGAGAGAGAGAGAGAGAGAGACAGAAATTTAAACGCGGGCCATTTTTGGTATCCAGTAGGCATTCAAAAAAAAAAAACTTATTTCGGGAGTGCACTTTTAGCACTTCATAGGCACAACTACAGCACTTCTTGAGCAAATCTTCAGCACTTCGTAGGTACAACATCAGCACCTCTTGAGCAAATCTTCAGTACTTTATTAATGCAATTTCAGCACTTCATAAGAGAAACTTCTATACTTCATTAGTGGAACTTCATGAGTGTATGTTCCGCATTTTAGAAGTGCGGCTTCTGCTCACACACTCTAAATACAACATAAACATACATAGATTTCTTGATACATTTATCCCAAAAAATTAAAAATGTTTTAACATTTTAAATTATATTTGGAACTTGGAAAAGTCTTCCTTTTTTCAAATTCACACAATAAGGTTATCATTATATTAACATTTGTGTAATATAATCGTTTTCTGAATGTTTTTCTCTTGAACTATCTCAGTTCATATTTATAAAAAATTATTGGTAATCGGTTGATATATATATATATATATATATATATATATATATATATATGTGTGTGTGTGTGTGTGTGTGTGTGTGCGTGTGTAAACATTATTTTTTTATTTATTTTTTACGGCGCAACTGAGACTAGTCCATTAGCGCCGGGGTGTCTTTAGGTTGCCAACCTTTCTAAACATTCCTGGTTGAACAGGGAACCTTTTTTCAATGGACCTATAGATAAAAAAAACCCAACCCACTACAGGCGGGACTTGAACTCACATTTTACATTAAAAGAGGCAGTAAATTAATATACAAATAAGTAAAACAAATGGGTTAGTATGCTAGTATTTTTTTGGCAAACAACTATAAGGTTATTATACCCTAAAAAATGTGTTAAAACTTAAAAATAAATATTATAACCATGAAAACATCAATAATATAAACTTCAAAACTATTTCACAAATAGCTTTGAATATTTTTGTACCACTGAAATCATTAACAAGAGAACTAATAGAATGGTGCTAATGACCTCAGCAGTAGATGCACCCAAAAAAACAAAACAAAAAAAAAAACAACTAATAGAGCCTGTAACAAAATCC
Organism: Gonocerus acuteangulatus; assembly: GCA_946811695.1. Classification (NCBI taxonomy): domain Eukaryota; kingdom Metazoa; phylum Arthropoda; class Insecta; order Hemiptera; family Coreidae; genus Gonocerus; species Gonocerus acuteangulatus. The sequence continues at coordinate 27,456,458 of OX328126.1, forward strand.
CTCTGGAGTACAAACCCATTTCCAAAACCTGTCGATTATTATTTATTCGTCGTTTGATTTTAGATTTTCTGGGAGTTTTTTTTTTTTTTAATAAATAAATCTCAAATGTAATTTTTCGCTCTGATAGAGTTAGAATGCAAATCCCACCTTGAATTAAATAAATATGGAAGTATTATATATGGCGAAAAGTCAATAATAAAAACACATTGGTAATTATGCCCCAAATAATTTATTCGCTGTTTTACATAATTTACGCTAGGAGCTTAAAACTAAAATTATTTCTGATCACATAAGTCAAAATGATAGATACATTTAAGTTTTTCAATAATATTGTCTTTAATTTTTGCTGATGATTCCAAAAATATGTTTACTTATATGATCCTGAAGAGGCACCATAATGGCATGAGAGACCAAAAAATAAAGTATTTTGAGTTTTTATTAATGATCTTAGGTCATGTTTAAGTAGGTAATTCAGTAATATTAATGGCTACATTACTACTAATATATTATTTTCTGACAAACTTTGAAATCTCCAATATATACAAAGATGGGAGTTTTGTAATAGTCAATTGCTTAAAACTGTTTCGCAGGACATAATTTTTTTCTCTCTCTTAATTACATATTTTTCCTATTGGTCTTTTTTGTATGCCAGAACAATCCTTCCCCAATGGACCAGTTCATGTAATTTTGATATGCATTGTCTTAAACAAATTTTGATTTTATCTTTCAAATTCAATATTTTTCATAGTTTTTTATTAGAATAAATTTTAAAACTAAAAGTACCAAAAGTAATTTAATTGCATAGAAACATTCATTACGATTGGATGGAGCATTGAAACGCCGTCGGCGTGTCAATATTTGTATCAATATTATAAACATCAGACAATATTTGAAGATATCCAGCCCTCTGGTAGATATCTTGGAAGAGAACTGACGTAAGTTGACCAGTTCCCAGAGATCAGCTGTCGGATTACTGGGTGAGATCAAGCTTACCAACCCCCTATACCCCAAGTATAAACCTTAAGCCAAAATCCATACAAACCTGTCTGCAGAAATACACTCCCTCATACACATTTAGCACATCTTACAGTAGAACAACTTTAGGGCTAATACTTCTTTGTGTAATCAAAATCAAAGTAATTTTCTCCAATTAATTTAGAACAAAGAAATAAATATTTTTCAATTCTTTAAGTGTTAAGTTTTATATATTACTAGCTGTTACCCAGTGTGCCATGCTACACCTACTTTCTGCATATGACTCTCCCCGTATCAATATCTACCTATATACTCAATTAAGTCAAAATCGGTCAAACGGTGTGAATTTGTTTATACCTGTCTATCTATCTGCTGAAACAGCCAACAGAGGCCAGCACCACATCAATTCATCATACAGCCGACCAAGGCCAGCACCAAGCCTGCGAGTAGATAGCTCTTATCAAAGAAAGGCCAGCACTCCTTAGTTAGACAGTGACTGTGGATATAAAATTGAAATAAACTGCATTAAATGATTATATAATGATGTAAAGTCATCAATGAGTTCGAGTTATTCTAATTATCAACAACAACAACAAATAAATTTGAGACATGTCTGTAAAATGGTCGTCAGAATCTGAATGGTTCAGTGTAGCCAATTTTTCTTGAACAAAACGTTTGACCTTTTGACCAAATTTTGAAATTTGACTATTTTGACCTAGCCCAGGAGATTTCCCATATCAAGACTTACCTGTGTGCCAAGTTTGGTAAAAATCGGTCAAACGGTGTACATTTGTATTAGGAACAAATTGACAAACAGACAGACACGTGATTTTTATATATATAGATTCATTTATACATTGAATGCTTACAATATTTGGGTCTTTAAGGGGGTTTACTATATAATTTTGTTAGTTTCCTATGGTTAGTTGTTTTAAGAGGTTGTATCGTGGTTAAGAGTCGTTAATTTAGTTATTATTTTTACAAGTTTCATTGTTTTTTATAGCGCGTTACCTTTCTCCCTCCACCCCCTTATAATATTTACCTCGAAAACCGGAAGTGCTGACTAGAAAAATTCACTTTTTAGAACTTATAGATGACGAAAATAATGGTGGTTAAAATTGATATATAAACAACCAAATCAAAACTTAGGCAAACAGAGACAAAACGCGTTAAAAGAAAGAAGCCAATACATTCAAATTTTAAGCATAGATTTGTCCAAAAAAGAGCGTAGCAAAAAAAAAACTACATCAGAAACCTTTACGTAGGAAATTTAGTAAGCTTTCTTAGAATTTCCGTCCATTCTGGACAAATAATTAATATCTACAAAATAGAATACCTGAACTATATTCTACTTAGGAAAACTAGTTCTATTCAATTTTATCAAAGACTTTTTCTTCTAACTATAAAGAGTGTACTTGAAGGCATATAAACACAAAGCATCAAGCGCTAAGAATTAATTGATCTTTTAAATCAGAAAACGTATTTTTGTACCAAAGTTGATCAAAATCGTACAATATTTGAGTCGGTTAGAGTGCGAACAAACAAATGTATCTAATCACTTATAAGCAACGCCAATGGAGAGAGGGAGGAACCTCACTAAAACTAACAGTGAACTGTGATTCAAAGTGAGGGCTTTGTATCACTTGTAATTTAAAGTTTATAAGGTGGACTGCATGACGCAACCCGGAAGTGCTGATAAATATATGTATATATATATATATATATATATATATATATATATATATTTGTCTGTTCGCTCTTTCACCGGGTCAAACATTGTCCGATTTCGATAAAATTTGGTACAAAAACCTTTTGACTACTTTGAAAGGTTAAGTTCGTCAATATAAATATTAATTTTTTTTTTTTTTTTCCTTTTCTTTTGGTGCATCTACTGCTGAGGTCATTAGCACTATAAATATTAATATATACGAATTTGAGCCACTGTTATTTTCCTATTCTTTGGGTAACGAAACGTATAATTCTCTGTTGGCAGTTCCGGATAACTTCATAAGCGAGTTTCCTCCATATTGAGATTTTAACATAGGGTAAGATTAACGTACATGTACGTACAAGTATAAAAAAAATAAAAGAAAGAAAAAATGAAAAATAAAAAAATTTATAATTAGATAAAATTAGATTAACGTTAATAGATTATGAAAATTTATTACTTTTTTTAGTTTTTAAGATAGGGTAAGAGTAACATAGATGTAGGTATAAGTACAAAAATAATAAATAAAATAAAAAAAAAATATAGTTTAATATTTTTTTTTTTTACATTTTAAGATAAGATTAACGTATATTTAGGTATAAGTAGAAAATGTATTACTTTTTTTTAAGATTTTAAGATAGGATAAGATTAACGTACATGTACGTATAAGTATATAAAAAAAAAAAAATAAAAAAAAATAGAATTTGATAAAATTAGACTAACGTAAATAAGGTATAAAGAAAAATAGAAATGAAAATTTATTATTTTTTTTAGTTTTTAAAATAGGATAAGATTAACATAGATGTAGGTATAAGCATTAAAAAAAAAAAAGAAAAGGAAAAAAATGTGCTTACATATTTTATTTCAGACTAAATCTTAAGCTCCATATTAGAAAAAAAAACGATTAAAACAGTTGGACGATTAAAACAGTAGGTTGTTCGTCCTTAAATTATTTCCAATCCATTCCATTCCACCCCGTTTCCAAAAGTTCCACTCCAAATTGTCATACCATCCTAATCCTGAAGGTCAATCCTTATCATCCCAATTCCATCCAGACAATCCCCCCAGGCGGCCCAAGAGACAGTGGCCCCGAGACAAGTTACTTGCCTGATCTTTTCATGATCAATAAAACATTTATTGAGACACCTCTGGAAGTGCCAACAATGGTTGGCTTCTTCCAATATAATATCTGGACCAAAATACCTGATCATTGTACTGTTATCGGTATAGATTTCAAATAAATAAATACTAAATAAAAAAATAAAAAATAAAAAAAAAATAAAAAAAAATCCATTCCATATTGAGGGAAGAAGGAAGCGGGCTAAAATGATCACCCAGAAATGTATAAAAAATAGAGAAACTGTAATAAATGTAAGGGAACTCTGATCCGCAGGCCATTTGGAAACCAAATTTCACTGCGTTTTCAGGACTTTCAGAGCAGCAACATTGCCAACCCCTCTACTCAGTAATGGAGCTCATAAAAACTTCTAATTAGAATAAATCTCTTTAGAAGTAAGTGATTTGTGCTGACCGGAGTTTCGACTATTAGAAGTTTGTGTTAATTGTGTTAGTTTGTGTTAATAGTACCATAGGGCTGAGAGTCGGCGTATCGACCCTTGAAACGAAGGGAGTTGGAACGAAGTTTGAGGCATGGGAAGGAATGCCAACAACTTCAAGTACTTCTACTTAGAGTAGAATAGGACATATTCACCTGCATATCGTGCAAGTTTCAAGCAACTACTCGTATATACTAGTTGCGGGTTGACTTTTATAAACTAGAATCAACTAGGAATAAGTCTGCTTACTATAATGCAATTATCTATAATTTATAATCAAATAGAACGGTTAAAAAGTCCGTCACGCAAGAGCTGCATAAATAAGCACTTTCCTCAGAATTTGGGTAGTGTAGACTGCTTTCCAGAACAATTTGCTTAAAATATCCTAAATAAATAAAATTTGTAATGAGTAACTGATCAATTATTAATTTGCTTCCAGAGTTATGTTTACACATGGTACCTATTACACTACGTAATAAATACAAAAAACCTCATATTATCTTATTTTGATCTAACGCAGGAACAGGATACAGTCACTCTAGTGGTAGAAAGCGCTCCTTGCGGCGGCTTTGTGAACCTACGTCTGGCGGGCTTTTCTATTGAAATATATTACAAATTAAACCCCCGCTTTCTGATTGACCGATTCAGCTCATTTTTACAACACTTCTTTCTCATGAGTTACCCACGACGTATACCGCGTTTCGTTACAATACAGCAGAAATTACGACCGGTATGAGTATATTAGGAATTTGGGTCCGGAGTAAACACCCCCTTCTAATGAACCGATTTAGTTTATTTTTACAACACATTATTACCTGTAGATTACCACTACGAATACCGAGTTTCGTCGAAATATACCAAAAATCACGGCTGGTAGTGGCGAATTAGTATTGTGGGTCCGGAGTAAACCCCCCCTCCTAATGAACCGATTTAGTTTATTTTTACGACACATATTTACCTGTAGATTACCACTACGAATACCGAGTTTCGTCGAAATATACCAAAAATCACGGCTGGTAGTGGCGAATTGGTATTGTGGGTCAGGAGTAAACCCCCCCCCCCCTTCTAATGAACCGATTTAGTTCATTTTTATATCTCACTTTTCTCTCTATATTACCACTACGAATACCAAGATTCGTTGAAATATAACAAATATTACGGCTGACATAGTCAAATTAGTGTTTTGGGTTCGGGGTAAACCCCCCCTTCCGGTGGACCGACTTTGGTGGTTAACGAACTCGTTCAATCGTTTGCTAATTGAATGCTATATACCAAGTTTCGTCACGAAAAAACAAAAACTCTGGCCGCTATCGTGTTAACAGACTATATATATATATATATATATATATATATATATATATATATATATATATATATATATATATATATATGCATAATTATATATAAATTTCAACGGGGGTCATTTTCGGTGTCTACTAGGTAGGATCGATAAAGATTTAAAGAAATTTTTCAAAAATTCCGTCATGAGTCCAACCTCAATAGCTACTTTTCCTTCGGAGGAAAGTGCTAAAAGCTTTTATCGCATTTTTGGGACAATTTTAAATATCTGGGTATAATGTATATGAATAATACCCTTTTTCTGTAGATGTATATATGTAAGGGTGCGTTTACACTAGGATAGTTATTGCAGGATATTTATATCAGAGAGAAATTCTGACTAATGGAAACTATGCCGAATTTCTGTCAGACATAAAATTTACATGGTTTACATTAGTCAGAATTTCTCTCTGAAATAAATATCTTGCAATAACTATCCTAGTGTAAACGCATCCTTATGTTGTAATTTATTTACATATGCAATAAGTGTATCGTATCGCCTTAGATGAGGCGATACGATTATTTATTTATTTTTTAAAGAAATTTAGAATATATATATATATATATATATATATATATATATATATATATATATATATATATAGAGAGAGAGAGAGAGAGAGAGAGAGAGAGAGATAAATCACGTTTCTCGCAGTCTGTTTGTCCATTATACGGTTTGTCCATTGGCACTCTGATAGGTCTTGATTCAGGGAGTGTCATAGGCTAGGTCTAGAACGTCTACCAGCAGTCTATCTGTATGTTTCTTATTTATAAAATTCCACACCGTTTGACCGATTTTGACCAAATATGGCTCACAGGTAGGTCTTGATCCGGGGAGTGTCATAGGCTAGGTTAAAATCTCGTCTAGGACTCACAATTCGGAGGTCAGTGGGCTTGAAACTCTGAACAGACAGTTACAGACTTATGTTAGTAGATTTTAATATTACATACTTGGTTTCTAATTTATTTTTGCTTTTCTAGATGAAGAAAGCATGGCAGGCCGGGTAACAGCTAGTTGTAAATAAAGCTTAATTTAGCATTTTAATCAATAATATATTTTTCTTTGGAGTCTAAAGATTCTGGCCATCTTACATCTAGCTTCAAAATATTTTGAAAGAGTGGTTTGATGCAAGTTCATTTAGTAGATTCTGTTTACACTGCAATTTTGTAATTTTTAGTAAAATATTTTGCACGGCCCGAAATTAGTGATAGTCTTTTGGGACGATGCCTGGTGGGTAAGCAGGATGTGGCGCAAGCTCTCAAATAAATTCAATAATTTGTTGTAGCTTTCTCCCCCATCAGATCCATAGTTAATTGTGGCTCTAACAATATTTCTAAGTGTCGTTATAAAAAATAAAGTAGTCCTGAACGGGTTTCATAAAAAAATGATGCATCCTCCTACTTAAATATTTTAAACCATTTCTGACCATTTAAACCATGTTCATTGTGTATTAATTTCAATCTCTCCAGATCTGGCATATTTGCCGCTCAAATTTACCACAGCATGTTCCTATTTATTATCGATATTCATTCTATTATGTGTCCGAAGTTTACGAAAGTTGCATTAGCCAACTGAAAGTAAGTGTCGATCGATTCATTTCAATTTAAACTTATAGTCGGAGAGCTGGTGACGCGCTTTTCATGATGTGTTTTATGCACCTTGAAATTTTGCTATAATGTACCTCTTGGGTAGATAAGAAGGTAAGTATGTGTTTCCTGGACATATCTTGTAACACCATGTACTGCGCGTAGGGGAAAGGTGCAAAACAATATTGTCTAAAAATAGTGTTTTATTCATAAGCCAACTATCATTAATGTAAAAACATCGAGAATTAAGGCAATTTTAACTATAAATAATAAATCAGGCAGACATGTTTAAGGGGGTTAAAATGTAAATAAAGAAAAGAACCAAAGTACCTAGTTTTTATTTTTAATAACAAATGAAGTGCTTTATTCACGCTGCGATTTAAACAGCGCCTTTAATAAACATATTTGAAAATAATTACAAAAGGACAGGCACTTTTGTTGGGTTTAATTATCAGGAAACTAAAATAAATGTTGCCTATGATAGACTGTGATACACTGCGTGTAACAGTAAGAGTGAATGAGAACACCGCGCAGTTGTGGTTGTTCACTGCGCTCTCATTGGTTCTTGCTCACATGATCTTGTACAGCCGTTCCGGTTTAAATGGCAGCGTGAATAAAACTCTCATTTAATATTAGAATAAAAACATTTTTATTTTTTTGCATGTTATACCCCTTAAAAGTGTCTGCCTTATTTATTATTCGTTGTAAAATTTTCTTAATTTTAGTTGGCTTCCGAATAAAACTCTATTTTTGAAAAATATTTTTTAGCACCTTTCCCCTATACGCAGTACCTGGTGTTCCACAGTAAGTCTTGCCAACACATATATATCTTCTTATCAATCCAAGAGGTAGATTATAGCAACATTTCAAGGTACATAAAACACTTAATGAAACGTGCGGTTATTGGCTCTTGATACACTTTTTCTAATTCATTATACTAGCATTTTGTTTAACCAGTAGTAATTAGTAATTATAGTGTTAATTTATAAATAAAGATTGTATTTCCATTTAAGCTTTGCAAATACCTTAGGTATTAGGTTTAGGTTTATTGTTATTATTGTGACTATATTAGGTAGTAAAAGAATTTCAATCACAAACAACGAACATTGAAAACTGGATTCCAACTAGAAATAAAACCTGACCAAAATGAGGTAATAAGGTAAATAATAGTTAGTGGGAAAGAAATTCCCATGAAATTGGAAATAGTATTCCCCCGGGGATTTCAACGGAATGCCTGATAGTCCCGATGGGTTTTCCTTTAATTTCACTCCATGAAAATAAATTCCATTGGAGGGGGGGGGAGATATTTATAGTCAGCTTTAGCACGTTCTCTCTTTCGATTCGGCTTCCTAAATACAAATAGATTCTGTAATATATATAGTACAATTAAATAGAAAAAAATATACTATTACTATATTACTCATAAGTTACTTAACAATTTTTTTATTCGAGAAATACACACTTAATATAATATTCTTTATATGTCTTTCAATGCATTCTCCTAGACTTTTCGTGAATATGTCGAAAACGGTTGGGAAATCGTGGTTAGTTGAGACCTGCTAAATTTCTTACAAAAACTCTCCTGAGGTAAGTTTCAGTGGGACTATCTCATTCCAAGTATCCGTGCAAACAATTCGAAAGTGTCGAGTTTGTCCTTTTGAACGCATTTTGTGTCTGTTCACAGCAGTTTTTAATTGTCCTTTTATTTGCATTTAATTGTGAAATGAGTATTTTAGTAATTTAGGGTATGAAAATGAGAAACGTATTTAATAGTGTTTTCCTAGAACTAACTTTGAGAAGGAGGAAGGAGTATTTTCCTCATGGGATACTACTATTTTTCACGAAAGAGCTTAAAAAAAAATGGAAAAAAAAGTATTTCCTGTTTCTATTTCAAGCTTTCTAAATTGCACTAGGGATAAGAACGGTAATGCTCGAAGATGAAGCAGTTCCTCCGAGTCGTACTTTTTCTCCATTGTCCTCAACAGCGGTTATAGATATGGAAATGGTTTAATTAGACTTCCCACCCAAAACTTGCTTCTCTTTGTGATTTCATTTTCCATGGAAAATCGTGGTAATTGAAAGGTGGCCATACGGAAGTTTACTATATTCTCTATAAAAAGGGCTCTAAAGCAATCTTCGATTTGGCAATGTCAATCGGAGTAATAAGTATTTAAAATTTCAAATGTGTTTGTTTTGTACTTTTGAACAGGTTTTTGTAGTTGCAACTTTTGTAGTTTGCTCTCCTGCAAGTCGGACTTTTTAAAGGTGTTTACAATTTTCAAGAATATTAAAAAAAAAACTAATATCTTTTTCTATTTATTTACCAATGGAATTAGGAATTTCGAATACTCGAAACCAAAAATCTACTTATTTTAAGTTTTCCAAGATATGGCCTTGAACGATTATTTTTTAATTTCCCATATCATGTTGTATATAAATATTGTACCGTTAATCCTATCTCGCCGTCCATGTGCAACCACGCCCGAAGTTGATCAACTTCACTGATCGGACGAGTTGAACGCAATATCACCTAAGTAACAATATCATCAGATAGAAATGGAATACATTGATCTGCCCTATTTCATTGAATACTTAGTATGACAATTTGTGCTCGCCTTCTGAATATGAGTAATCTAGGGGGTGAGTTGTAGGCATTTAACATATTGCTGTGATACTTTACGGTGCAGACCGTCGTCAGTGGCATAGGTTGGAGTACTCTGCGGGAGGTTCTTGACATACGCACGTCATTATACAGGGTGTCCCGTAAATGTCTAGTCATATTGTGAGGGGTGATAGAGGGCCCTTAGGGGAACAAAAAATGTTCTATGACGATTTCCCGAATTCTCGCCCCTAAGGGAGAAAACGTCGTTTTATTGTTTTTTCGAGACAAACGTGGTTTTTAGAAGAATAATTGTTGTACCTCTGTCCCAGGTGGTACTACTAGAAAGGAGGTGAAACCTATCGAAAGCTGAGTAAATTTACTATAAGACTAGTTGGGAGTAAACGTAAAAATGAATGAATGTAAGTATGTATATCTTACCAAAAGAAAGCTATTCGAAATTTCCTGACATTTTATTGATATTTCTTTCCAGCGTTACTCCTCAATGGGCAAGATCTGTGATTTCCGGCGTTTAGAAAAACTTCCTCATTTAACCAGCTTTCCATTCATGTATCACAACCCTGTGTTATTGAAGTATTTGAACGGTTTAAGAACAAAAGTTTTAAAAAAAAACATGGATCTGTGAAAAGAAAATTATATTTTTTTCTTCAGTTTATTAAAAAATCTGAAGAGAAATATTTATTTTTATAAATTTTTACATAAATATTAAGTAAATATTTACTTAGAACAATAAAAAAAATTACTTCCACGAATATACAAAAAAATACCTAAAACAGTAAATAAATAAAATACACATTTATTTTGAATTTATTAATTCAGGTAACTAATACTGGGTCCAGGAGTTGGCCATTAATGAACCCCAACCATACATTACATTTGAAGACATTTTTACAGGTATTTATATTTTTTAAAACAAATGCTTTGCCTAGAATTGATACTGATGGCTATGCTTATGAAACTCGCTGGGATTCTCGTGAGCCCATGCGTTGTTGTTGTGGTAATTAAAAATTCTATTCTTCATAAATAAGATGTACATAGTCCTGTAAAAATGTGTTCAAATGCGTGATCTAGGTAAAAATAATAATTTTTGAGGTTAATGTATGGTTGGTGTTCCTTAATGGCCGCCACCTGGACCCAGTATTAGTTACCTGAATTAATAAATTCAAAAAAATGTGTATTTTATTTATTTACTGTTTTAGGAATTTTTTTTATATTCGTGGAAGTAATTTTTTTTTATTGTTTTTAGTAAATATTTACTTATTAATATGTAAACATTTATAAAAAAAAATATTTCTCTTCAGCTTTTTGAATAAACTGAAGAAAAAAATATAATTTTATTTTCACAGATCCATGTTTTTTAAAAAACTTTTGTTCTTAAACCGTTCAAATACTTCAATAACACAGGGTTGTGATACATGAATGGAAAGCTGGTTAAATGAGGAAGTTTTTCTGAAAGCCGGAAATCACAGATCTTGCCCATTGAGGAGTAACGCTGGAAAGAAATATCAATAAAATGTCAGGAAATTTAGAATAGCTTTCTTTTGGTAAGATATACATACTTACATTCATTCATTTTTACGTTTACTCTCAACTAGTCTTATAGTAAATTTACTCAGCTTTCGATTGGTTTCACCTCCTTTCTAGTAGTACCACCTAGGACGGAGCTACAACGATTATTCCTCTAAAAAACACGTTTGTCTCGAAAAAACAATAAAACGACGTTTTCTCCCTTATGGGCGAGAATTCGGGAAATCGTCATAGAACATTTTTTGTTCCCCTAAAGGTCCTCTATCACCCCTCACAATATGACTAGACATTTACGGGACACCCTGTATAAGCACTGTTGCGGTAGTAGTAAATCTTGTTTGTGGGATCAGAGTATTGATTACTAAGGTTAGTTAAGTTGTTTTCGTTTGTAAGCTAATTTCTTTGTCAGTACTCTATGGAACGGAATGTGCTAGTGAAGTAGGTAGTCAGTCCTCCATCCAATGCCTTTCATTACAGTCTCCACCAAAAATCCAAATTCTTTCGCTTCACTCAGACCACCAAGATCACTCGACCCTGAAATCTTGAAAAATACTTCAGAAGGCAATATGTCAATCACAATCCAATTATGACGGATTATTCCGATTGGTGTGAGCTATTTCTTGTAGGATTCTTTCTGAGAAATGTTTCTTCAAAGAAATTATGCACAGTATTCTATGAACGAGTCGTCAACTGCCGCATAACAGCGAGAACTGCACGGGCCAGAAAGGAGTTGCACAACGCTGTAATTTGTTCATTGTCACCGATTTGTTTCGTCTCGGAAATCAATTCGGCTCAGTTGCGAAAGTTGGCGTTCCCCTCCATGTTCGGCGCAATTGGGACAGCGCCGTTTGTTCGTGCTGAGCAGGTCAGCGGTCCACTGCCCTGGACTTGCGAATAGAACCAGTAGTAAGGTCTGTCTATAAGTCTACACTGTATAAGAATGAAGGAGTTTGAAGCAAATAGTTTGCAGACCCAAACTAGCATATGACGAAGAAATTATAAGTCCGTAGAACACTAAGCACGCTCCCCTAAAAAGCTAACAAGACAACAAATAGGAAAAGACTGACCTTCAGGAACTTCGTCATCTTTACGGGGTTTCATATAATGCTCCCACCTAGTGTGCTTTGGAGACGATAGAAACCAACCTCTTCAATGGAACGAAACCAACAAATCAGAAAATTCAAGAAATATTTTCTTGTACTAAGATAGTACAATCAAGACTTCCATCTGGCTATTTTATAAGACATTTATTGGCATTTCTTCCACTCAATGCCATCTCTGTCTTAAGATCTGATTTATTTAAAATAATATAAGAATACTCCAAAGCTAATCGTCTAATTTTTTTTGTCGAGTAAAAAAATTAAATGAGTAAAAAAATCAGTACTTCATTTCTCAAAACCAAGCAAATAACGTGCTAGGATTTATTTGAGCGAATTACGTAAAGAAAATACCGTTTCGGTGTGTGCATTCTGCCGGTTAAAGGTCTTTCGTTTTAGGCTGCAACTACATTGGACCCGTATTTCTCCAGGTCCGATCTGATATCGGTTGACCGACAGCGGCCGACGTAAGTGTCTACATTGGCCCCGACCTGATCTGATCTGTTCTAGTCACAGCTCATCTGTAGTGAAATCGTAGTTAAGTGAAAATAAGTAATGCATTTAAGAAAAACCACCTAATAAGCATTGAAACCACCGATTACCTTGTTGGATATATAAAGAAACAGTTGAAAGGCGAATCTATCTTCCATAAAAATATAACAGTCCCGAAAAAGAAATCATATTGTAATAGTTAATTTTTAACTGTTACGCCACGATAAGAGAAGCATTAGTATTGATATATTAAAATAATTTGTATCAATAGTAGCTAGAAGGTTATAAACATCTTTCCCCGTAATTTAATAAACAAGGGAAACAAAAAACAAAAATGTCACTAGACAAAGTAGTTCTAAATTTTATTAGCTTCTATTTAAAAAGAAATGCATTTATATCTGATAAGATGTAGAAGTTTTAGACTTTATTGAAACCCAATATATCGTTTGTTGCCACTAGGCCTTTTAGCACTTTCCTCCGAAGGAAAGTAGCTATTGAGGTTGGACTCATGACGGAATTTTTGAAAAATTTCTTCAAATCTTCATCGATCCTACCTAGTAGACACCGAAAATGACCCCTGTCAAAATTTATATATATATATATATATATATATATATATATGTCTGTTAACACGATAGCGGCCAGAGTTTTTGTTTTTTCGTCACGAAACTTGGTATATAGCATTCAATTAGCAAACGATTGAACGAGTTCGTTAACCACCAAAGTCGGTCTACCGGAAGGGGGGGTTTACCCCAAACCCAAAACACTAATTTGACTATGTCAGCCGTAATATTTGTTATATTTCAACGAAACTTGGTATTCGTAGTGGTAATATAGAGAGAAAAGTGAGATATAAAAATGAACTAAATCGGTTCATTAGAAGGGGGGGTTTACTCCGGACCTACAATACCAATTCGCCACTACCAGCCGTGATTTTTGGTATATTTCAACGTAACTCGGTATTCGTAGTGGTAATCCACAGGTAAATAACTGTTGTAAAAATAAACTAAATCGGTTCATTAGGAGGGGGGGTTTACTCCGGACCCACAATACCAATTCGCCACTACCAGCAGTGATTTTTGGTATATTTCGACGAAACTCGGCATTCGTAGTGGTAATCTACAGGTAAATATGTGTTGTAAAAATAAACTAAATCGGTTCATTAGAAGGGGGGGGGGGGTTTACTCCTGACCCAAATTCTTAATATACTCATACCGGTCGTAATTTCTGCTGTATTGTAACGAAACGCGGTATACGTCGTGGGTAACACATGAGAAAGAAGTGTTGTAGAAATGAGCTGAATCGGTCAATCGGAAAGTGGGGGTTTAATTTGTAATATATTTCAATAGAAAAGCCCGTCAGACGTAGGTTCACAAAGCCACCGCAAGGAGCGCTTTCTACCACTAGAGTGACTGTATCCTGTTCCTGCGTTAGATCAAAATACGATAATATGAGGTTTTTTGTATTTATTACGAAGTGTAATAGGTACCATGTGTAAACATAACTCTGGAAGCAAATTATTAATTGATCAGTTACTCATTACAAATTTAAAAGAGAACTATTCATGTTTTTATTTTATTTATGTAGGATATTTTAAGCAAATTGTTCTGGAAAGCAATCTACACTACCCAAATTCTGAGGAAAGTGCTTAGTTATGCAGCTCCTGCGTGACGGACTTTTTACTGTCGCGTTCCACCAGATTTTGTTGCATTATCCTTTTAGTAAGCAACTGTCACGCCTTCCCCATATATTTTACCATAAACTACATTTTATTTCGTTTAAAAAACATTTTTTTTTTTTTTTATTTGATATCCTACCTTTAATGGATTGCTTACTCTGATCTGATATGGCCAAACAATTTTCACAAGTTCCCTACAGAATATTTTAATTAATTGTCTAATTGGTATATGAATACAACATAGTTGAAATGTATGGCAATATTCTCAGTCGTGTAATAGCAAGGGCTTGGTTAGGTTTAAGCTGTAGCCCATACGGGCATACCTCAATTTGCAACTATTGGACGTACCAAGTGTTTCAATTACGCCATGTTAATTTGTCAGTAGCTAGGCAGCCATGTCCAATGCTGTGTTTGCCTGATCAGCTTCCAGCTCTAATCAAATCGTCTGGGCTCTCCAGTAGTCCTCCCTATTAAATCCCATTACAGTATATATACAGGGTGTCCCGTAAATGTCTAGTCATATTTTGGGAGGTGATAGAAAAACCTTAGGGGAACAAAAAATGTTATGTGACGATTTTCCGAATTCTCACACATAAGGGAGAAAACGACATTTTAGTGTTTTTTCGATACAAACGTGGTTTTTAGGAGAATAATCGTTGTAGCTCCGTCCCAAGTGGTTCTACTAGAAAGGAAGTGAAACCAATCGAAAGCTGAGTAAATTTACTATAAAACTAGTTGAGAGCAAACATAAAACTGTATGAATTTAAGTATGTCTATTTTACCAAAAGAAAGCTATTCTAAATTTCCTGACTTTTTCTTGATATTTCTTTCCAGTGTTACTCTTCAATGGACAGGATCTGAGATTTCCGGGTTTCAGAAAAACTTCTTCATTTAACCAGCTTTCCATTCATGTATCACAATTCTCTGTTATTGAAGCAAGTGAACGATTTAGGAACAAGTTTATAAAAAAATATGGATCTGTGAAAAGAAAATTAATTTTTTTTCCCTCAGTTTATTCAAAAAGCTCAAAAGAAATAGTTTTTTTTTACAAATATTTACTTAAATATTAAATAAATATTTACTTAAAACATTAAAAAAATTACTTCCACGATAATTAAAAAAAAAATCTAAAACAGTAAATACAGTCTCGAAAAAACACTAAAATGTCGTTTTCTCCCTTATGTGTGAGATTTCGGAAAATTGTCACATAACATTTTTTGTTCCCCTAAGGGTCCTCTATCACCTCGCAGAATATGACTAGACATTTACGAGACACCCTGCATATATATATATATATATATATATATATATATATATATATATATATATATATATATATATATATATATATACAATTTCAAGTAGTTGAAACCAAAGTAATGAAATAACTGGAAATTGACAAGAAAGCGAGTTACAGAGTAATAATCCAGTACAAATTTCATGTGTACCAATGTGCTGATTTATTTATTTATTTTAGTCCATTTGTGAATGATAATAATAGACTAATATTTATATTTTATATTTGGTTTTATTGGCTTTAGCAGTCTATACGCAGAAAAAAGAAGGAAACAAAACAATCTAATTTCAATAATAAGGCACGCAGAAGGTCAATTATTTAATTAAATGTTCAAGTAACATATATGTATATGATCTACTAGTTAAATTAGACGATATAAACAAAGTAAGAAGCTAAGGCGTGGTGAACAGGGGAGAAACATTTATCATGAAACTAATTGGTTGCAAAAGATAGATAGATAACCATAGGTTGGTGCACATAGAGTTTCATGAAACTTTAGTTTCAGTGATTTCAGGAAACGGGGTCTCAAGAAATTCGTAAAATCGGTTTCATGTTGCTTCATTTTAACGTTTCACTATCCCAATCACTAATCTGAAGACTTCAATATTTCGCAACGTGATCAACTCAATAATGAACTTGAACCCTTTCATCCAAAGAAATTATTAAAATGATTTTCCTGTTTTTTAATGATTTTCCGTAACTTTATATTACCATAGTTCATATTGTTACATACTACTTATCAATTATTAAAAATATTTCGAAGTGATATAACTATTATGACTTACCTCAGTGTAATTTTTCCTCAGCACTCAGGGCTAACCTCCAGTCGGCGTCCTTCTTTCTTATTAGTGGGATTACTAGTTCTAATAAGCGATCAAAAGCTGGCTTCGACGTCCAAAAAAATTCCTTAAATTTATCAGGATCACTGCTTAGTACCTGGTACTTGCGTTTTTTTTTCTCCTTATTTCTTAGCCACGACCACAACACAAGAGCATCGTCGTCAGAATCCATCACGAAACTGAAGGTAAACCGTTGCTTATTTTTGCACTTTTCAATGAAACCCATTTCACGAAATCAGTTTCAAGAAAACAAGTTTCTACAATGTGCACCGCGCCTAAATCCTTGCTATTTTTAGAGCCGACCATTTTAAAGGATCCTTCTCCTAGAAGGGCAACGCCGTGACGGAATATATTCTTAAGTCCATAGAGCTGTGAAAATTCAGCTGAAAATGAATAAAGTCAAAATAAAATGCAATTTCATTATACAGAACGACATTTGTTAGTCTAAAATACACATTACATTTTTTTAGTCTATGAATAAAATTATTTTTTATTAGAACACATTCTACAAACCTGAATCACCCCTCCCTTAACAAAAATACTATTTAAATAAATTCATGTGCCTTTTTTCGTAATTTCAGATTACATCATCAGAAAAACGCATTTGAAGCATCGAAACCCCGTTTGCACGGTTCTTCCTTGTTTTGTTAGTACATTTTAAAAATGCAAAATATGGGTGAATAGGAAACCCTTCCCTTCAAACGCCTATTTGAGCGCTTAGAAGTGTTATTTCTCATTTCCGAGGGCACCAATTTATAGATCTCGACGAGAACTACAACTTTGCCCGTTTGGAAAAAGGTTGATATCTCAAACCGTTTAGTAGTTAATTCTCTTGTTTGCCGCTTATCTGGGCCACCCTGTATATTTGTCAAATACCACTCTTTCCAGGTGGTACCTTTATGGCCCAATGAACCAGCATCTTGAACTCGGGATGATTAAATAAATAAATTGTTTGTTGAAAAAAAAAAAAATGTTTTTAATACTTTCTCACAAAGGAATTGGCAGAAAAAGAATAGCCATTAGGAGTACAACACAAAAAAGATTATTTTCTGAACACTAGGCCTGCCAACTTCGTCCGATTTAACTGCTTGTGACTTCTTTTTATGGGGGTACTTAAGAAAAAAAGTGTTTGAAGCAGATCCTACGGAGAATCATTCAAGCCCTGAAGCAACAAATTGTCTACGAGATTGCTGTAATACCTGTCAACATGCTGCAAGAGGTGATAACCTCCCTAACCTTCCAGACTTACCTTACAATATGACTGAATTACTCGGCGATGGAAGCAAATATATCGATGAGATATTGAACTACCTCAACAAGACTAACTTACTAACCAGATTATAGCATAAATTTAAAAAAAAAAATATACGTGAAAACAATCCACAGAGATTTTTTTTTATATATACCATTATTATTTCTGTAAAGAACAGATCTTTATATGTTTATGTATGTGTGTATATTTATATATATTAAAAGTACACATCTGTTCTTTACAACCATATCACTGACTGACACTAGACACAAGGCATATTAAACACTAACATGCATTTTGTCACAAAATTTCACAACACAAAACTAGCAAAGTTAAAATCTGTTAAATTGTTAATTTGTATAATTTGTTATTATATCCTACTATTTGTATGATTAAAGAAATAAGTAGAATAGCATTCTCCTATGCCTAGAACTAGAATAAACTATACAAATATAGTCAAATATATATTTGTATACTTTGATGTATATATATATATATATATATATATAAATGTGTTTGTATGCACATATGTAATAATCTAATTGTATCCAAATATATATGTATGTATATATATGTAATGATTGTTCTGAGCAAGTCGCTATAGTTGCGAAAAGCTCATAAAATAAATAATAAAAAAAAAATAACCTTCCAGACCAGGCTCCAAGTATGCCATAACTGCAATGGAAGGCATTTGGAAGGTTTAGTGTTCTAAAAATAATCCTTTTTCTATTGTACCCTTAATGCCCACTCTTGTTCTGTCAAAAAATTTGTATGAAAGTATTATCATTTTTTTTGTCAACAAATACGTTATTTAATGACCCCGTTTCATTGGTGAACCCAGTAGAATGAATGGATGGCCGTCCATGAAACTAGAATGCATTGCAGATCAGCTGGAGATGTGGAGTACAGCAGCTGTCCTACGGTAGGGTATCAAGGTGAATTAATGATGGTGATGTTAGGGTTAGAAACAACAAGTCGATTTGTCACCACGTTGCAGTCTACTGCTGTAGCCTCCCTGTCGAATTAGTCCAAACAGGCTAACAGACATGCACTCTACATTATCTCCCTCTCTGCGCTTTAGTTACAACACTCTAATAAAGCATTACAATCATGTTATGTAAAAAAAAAAAAAGAAAAAGGTATTTAATATATTACAAAGAGGTAATTCAAGCCTTAAGATATTTTTCGCGCGAATGTCACTCCAAAAGCAGCTACAAAGCGAATAGGCAAATATATACAACCTCTTTGGAGGTTGTTTATTTTACGGACTCTGGGATCGAAATTATTTCACCGAGTAAATGTTTATAAAAATATATATTTCCTCAACACCAATAAATCACATAATAAATAATAAAACTGATGCAAAAAATAAATAATTTGGCATTCTATACTGCTACCAATAAATAAACAAACAAGTCAATTCTACTGAGCATGCACTACGTACTTATAAACAAACTGTAATGATAATAATAGCAATTTAATGATAATAATAATAATGATAATAATTCAACAAATCATTCCGAAAAACAATCCTAGGAATGCGTAAACCAAGTGAGTACTCACAATGCTATTATTGGTGCACCATAACCACGTTACCTGCATTTGGTATTTAGGGTCTACATCAACAGCGCCACGCACTTTCACATCATTCAACGCACTTTTTCATCATGTCTATAGTAAATTCCCTAACCTTCCACAACTGACACCACGTTTTTTATATGATCCTCCGATAGGCGCCAAAATTCAGAATATTGAGGGCTATCCCTTTGTAATCATGTAATCATCGTTCATCTTTATAGAGTACTAGCTGAATACCCGTGCTTCACCACGGCCGATAAGTATTTTATGAGTTAAATAAGATATGATCAAAATTAACGCTACTACCTAATTTTGTACAGCTTATTATTGCACGACCATTAGAGTTACCCAGGAAACATCATGTGGAGGTAACCATGTTTGTTTCGGTTGGGGAGTAAAAAAAAAAAAAAAATATATACAACAACCGCTTAAAACGTTTGGTAAACAGAGACAAATACACGTTAAAAAGCATAAAACTAACAAATTTGAAGTTTTAAGCACTTATCTCTTCGATTGACATCGCCCCACTGAACATTACAACAGAATCTTATTGTAGAGAATTTAGTAACCTTTCGAATAGCCGCCTTCCACTTACTACGAGTTCCCAACCGTTTTCGAGATATTTCAGAAAATATACTGAGATCCGATAACTTTGTATCACCATTCGCGATTTTTTATCAATCAAGTAGTAGCGTCACTACATATATATATATATATATATATATATATATATATATATATATATATATATATATATATATATATATATACATTTAATCCACCGTTACATTTGTTATCTATGGGCTCCGAAACATGAAATAGTTTACTCGGCACTTCCGGATTGTTTTATGAGGTCAAGGGAATTTCCTCCCTAGGGGGGAGGGAGGAACCACGCCAAAAGAAAAGAAAATAGAAACAAAAATTGTTTGTAACATATTAGGACAAATCACAATAATGAACTACGGACTTCGAAGTTTTTTTTCCATATACTTTGTTTCTGAATACCAAAACAGAAAATTAATTTTGAAAAGTATTTCTATCAATTTTTCTGGTAAATGGCTACAGAACTCGCTTAAAAAATGGTTTCATTCGCTTCCCTACGTTAAGGAATCTTTCGCACAAATTTCTGCTTAATGAACTTGACCTTTTAAATGAGAAGAAAGATTTTTTTACCAAATGTAATCAAAATCGAACCATTTTTGAGCCGATGAGGAACTTCTTAATAATTCAAACCCCCCTAAAAGTACTTAAACGTTTGAATGTCAAAAAAAACTTTCTTAGCGAGTGTTTACACTTTAAACGTATTGTCCGTGCAAAATTACAAATTTTTGTGTCAAGTGGTTCGGGATATTATTACCTCGGATGGGCCATCACCAGAGCGTAAACTCTATGAGGGATAAAATCACATTTTATTTCTAGTAATTCAAGGACTGCCATCATAGTGGAAATTAACCTCAATTAAAAATAATACTATGAAATAGATAATGTACGGTAACAACTGTTCTGTTATCGTTCTAGCGACGCATGCTATCTAGGCTTGGCTGCTCTAACCAACTCAAACTTTAAACCCCCCTAAAAATGCTTAAAAATTCGAATATCAAAAAATCCTTTCTTAGCGAGTGCCTACGTTATATAGGGAGTGTCCATGCAAAATTTCAAAATTTTCTGTCGAGCGGTTTGGGCTGGGCGTTGATAGATGAGTGAGTGAGTGGTATTTGACAAATATATAGTATACATATATATATATATATATATATATATATATATATATATATATATATATATATATATATTAATCCACCGTTACATTAGTTATCTATGGGCTCTGAAACATGAAATAGTTTACTCGGCACTTCCGGATTGTTTTATGAGGTCAAGGGAATTGCCTCCCTAGGGGGGAGGGAGGAAACACGCCAAAAGAAAAGAAAATAGAAACAAAAATTGTTTGAAACATATTAGGACAAATCACAATAATAATGAACTACGGACTTCGAAGTTTTCATGATCTATAGGTTTTGAAACGTGAAGTTTTCTTGGCGGCACTACTGTAAGCGTGTTTCCTCGCTATGGAGAAAGGGAGAAAACGTGCTAAAATGTGAACCAGGAGAGAAATTGTGTTTCATGCGTGGCATCAGAGTACTGTGTATTTCGTGACTTCTTGGAATATGGAGACCTTTAAAATAAAATTTAAAAGAAGAGTGGTGCTTGGATTATAGAACATGTTCGCAAGGCCCAGGCCTCATTGTTTTCTGAATATTTTCGCTAAAAGAATAATATGAGTCCATTTAATTCGTTTCGAGTGCTGATACAAAAGAGGACTTTGTCAAGTACTGACACTCTACGGATTAAAATTCAACCCCTAAACCGTGGAAACAAAGGACCAATTAAATGTAGGACTAAAATATAGTTGGTGGGTTTCTTGTAACAAAGAGAAGTCGAAAATTGGTGAATAGAATTACATCCATTTGCTCTGTCTGTGTGCGTCTCCTCGCTAATTTTTTTCCCCATAAAATAAAATCATTCTTTCGTAATTTTAAGTTAATTTGGTTTCAACTATCACCAAAACAAAAAAATATTTTGAGCGATGATAATATTTATCTTCTTCATTCTGGCTGAATTCGCTAGCCAAAATTGCACGTTTTTAATAAATACTCATCCGAATTTCTGTCAACTTCTTCAGATGTGCTATCCTCCATTTATATGACTGCCAACTTTCCTTTTTCTGATCTTATATTCCCTTTCTTCATGTTTACCAGCACACTATCTCCCTAGTGTGCCGTATGGTCAAGAATCAGATACCTCTATAGTATCTGCCCCTCTGGGCCCTCGTGGCCTGTTACGGGACTGATTTTTTTTGTTTTCATGTTTATCAACTGCCTTCTTTAGATCTGCCAACTTTTTTCGTCAGCTCTGCCTTCTCCAAATCAACCACCTACCTTATTCCTTTTTCAGGTCTGCCGTCAACATTTTAAAAATCTGTCATCAAATTTTTCAATTCTGAGATTTTTGTGGTCCGCCATTTTTCTTCTTCAGAACTGTCAACGACATTTTTATAATCTGCCATCCTCTTTATCAGGTCAACCATTCTACTTCTTCAAATCTACCATCTTCCTTCCTCCGACTTCAGATATGCCATCCACATGTTTAAATTCTTACATCCTCTTTATCTGGTCAACCATTCTCGCAAACCCAATCTTCTATCTTCCTTCCTCCGTCTTCAGATATGCCACCTACATTTCTAAATTCTGCCATTCTCTTTATCTGATTGATTAGATAAAGAGGATGACATAATTTTCTTTTTCAAAATCAACTATATTCCTTCTGCCATCCACGTTTTTAAATTCTGCTCCCCTCATTATCAGATCAACCATTCTCTTTCTCCCAATCTACTACTCTATTTCTTACTCCTTGTTCAGATCTGCCATCCAAATTTTTTAAATCATCAATCCTATTTATCTGATCAACCATTCTCATTCTCCACATTTGCTTTCATCCTTCCTTTTTCCCTTCTTCAGATCTGCCATCGACGTTTTTAAATTCTGCAATCCTAGCTATCAGATTGACCATTCTCTTTCTCCCAATCCACTATCTACATTACTCCGACTTCAGATGTGCCATCCAGATTTCTGGATGTTCTCCTACAGAAAGGGGCTTTAGCTCTGCTATCCAGCTTCAGCATATTCCATTTTTCTTATCCTAATCTTCCATCTTCCTTCTTCAGTTCAGCCATCAATCTTTCTTATTGAAGTGATTTTTCAGGAATCGATTAGCCTGCGCTTTTTATTACAAAGTAAAGGATTTCATTCGTCCATCGATGCAGTAAGCTGTTTGTTAATACGTTTTGTGCCCCGTCAGGTCAGTGTTGTCGGCAACGTCACTGTCTTCAAGAAATTTCCACTCTCTGGTAGCCCTTGCCTTGTTCTGTGGTCCGAAGGGGTAATTCTTCATACACCGTATTACTCTATCTGAAATTGTGGATTGAATGTAGTCCAAAATATTACTCCACCTGTTGTCCTCTAAATTAGGATAATTTATGTATTAGTGATTGGAATATCTCTTACATACAAACACATTTATTCTGATTTCGCTTAGCTTCTCAGGGATAATTAATCAAAATGTTTACTATCTGTTCCACAATAAGTAATATATTATTGAATATTATGATTTGTGATAGCTCTTTCAGGATTTCGAAATACATCATGATATCTCTCCTAGTACATAGTGCATTAACATTTGCTATCTCTTCGTCTGGTATCATATTAACACCACCGTCTAGTATGTATCTAATGGCGTTGTTTACTAGTCTCGAATTCCACATTTCATTATTATTCCTTGTCCGAATAGGAGTGGGCAGTGCGGAGGTGGCGGTAGAACTGGGGTTAAGAGATGTCAAACTCCGAGAATGCGGGGGCCCATAGTGCTGACCCTGGCTATATGTAGAGTCTGGAAGACGGGTGCATCCAAAGTATGCGGTATTTATGCATGGTCCCGCATTTATAGCACATTCCGAAGAATGTCAACGAGTCTCCTTATTTATTTTTGGTAGAGCTCAGTTGATATTTTTCTTATCTTAAAGAGAAGTCGATTCTGTGCAAATGACTTACTCAAAAACAGTGAGGACTTACTCAAAAACAGATTATTAATTTTCCCTTAACAGCCATATGTGAATATACATTCCTACATTCTGCACATGAAAAAAAAAATTACTCCACTTTTCGAACTTTTCTATAGTAGTACTTCCAGTTTCAGATAAGCCTGCGGTCTTATTAGATTGATTTTGCAAAATAAAATACAAAAACATAGACAAATTTAACAAATTGGCTTCCTTTTCACAAGGATAGGGGGAACGCCTTAGCAATACGAAATGTACTTATTTATTAAAATTTGTTTCAATTATACAAATTGTGCCATTAAATGCGGTTTGAGCACATTTTGTGAACAAACAGTTGATCTGGGGGAACAAAATCCAGGTGTATTATGTAATTCATTATCTGTACGCTTTTGGAGAAATCGGTGCTTGAAATTCTGAAAATGTCAGTTTTTTTCTTCTGAATGGGGTTTTGCCCTTGTTTTTCCTCAGTTTGTTGTTTATTTATATGTAAATTGTTTATCATAATGCAATTAATAAATTAGAAACAGCAAGTAATGCAAACCTGTTTCTCATTTATTAATTGCATTTTGATAAACAATTTACATATAAATAAACAGCAAACTGAGGAAAACAGGGACAAAGCCCCATTCCCCCCCCCCACAAAAGAACAAAACTGATACTTACAGAATTTCAAGCACCGATTTCTCCAAAAGCTTAAACATAAAGAATTACATAAAACATCTTTATACTAAATATTAAGAATTGTTGTCTTACAGAACACGATTTCCTAATAGGTTTCGATGAAAATCCTTAGAAAAGTCCTTTTTGTCCAACCTTCTACGAAAACAAGTAAAAATATGGCTTCCCCATCTCAATAAATCTTTACACAATATACCTGGAAACCTATAAAGGCTAATGCATAAATATTTTGTGTAATATTTTAATGCTTTTCCAGCTACATGTTGGACGAATTTCATTCATTTTAGAAATTGCTAGGTGGTAGAAAATCCATGTTTACAATGAGAAATAAGAAGCAAAATTTCCACTTTTCTTATATTATTAGCATAAGTTTTTTAATTCGTGAAAGTACATCTATATATATATATATATATATATATATATATATATATATATAAATCACGCGTCTGTCTGTTTATCTGTTTGTTCCTTATACAAATCCACACAGTTTAACTGATCTTGACCAAACTTGGCACAAAGATAGGTCTTGATATGGGTAGGGTCATAGGCAAAGTCAAAAGCGTCTACCAGCTTTCTGTCTGTTTGCTTGTTCCTTATACAAATCCACACTGTCAGACCGATTTTGATCAAAATCGGCACCCACGTAGGTCTTGATCCGGGTAGTGTCATAGGCTAGGTTAAAACCGTCTAGGACTCACAGTTCGGAGGTCAGGGGTTCAAAACCCCTGTGAACCCGAACACAGTTTCGGGTTTCTAATAAAATCCCATTATTAGATTTTAATATTACTTATTTGGTTTCTAGTTTATTTTTGCTTTTATAGATGCATAAAGTAGGTGTAGCGTGGCACACAGGGTAACAGCTAGTTAATCATATAATCTTAATGTGGCAAGCGAAAGGGGCACACATTTCGGGTTATAATGTCCCCTGAAGAGCTGGCAGATAGGCCACGAAACATGTAGGTCGAGTAACAATAAAGAAATCGTTTTTTGCTGCGTTGTGTAAGGGCCTCAGCCGCATACAACTACACGATAAATATGCATTCAATTTGGCCAAAAATATAAATACATTTCCTATATTTTATAGAGAAAGTGGAGATGATTTTATGGTTAAAATGAAGTTTTATTCAACATTTCGAGATCTCTACTATCTCAATATCTACCGTCGACTATCACTTCACAATGACCTAGAATATTTTATTTATAATGATTTGGATATGATCAAGCCCTTCGGCACGAGGGAAATATATTCATCTCCTCCGAATAATCCAATATCATTTTTTATTCTTTAGAAGTTTACGAATAAAGTAAAAAATTAATACAAAAATACTTCTGCAGGTAAAAATAAAAGCATAACTATCAAAGAGAATCGCCTTATTTCGAAAACAACATTCCGTATAAAATTAGAGTCCCCGGATGGTAAAAAGAAAGAAGGGCAAACCCTTTGATCCGCTATTGATCCGTTTATCCGGCACAGCCCGAACCCTAATCAGCTAATACTGTTTTATAGGTTTTAGTCAAGGAGTCATATCCTCCGATGGGAGTGGCGTTAAATTTCATTAGTGTAATCGACAGGAACCAGGATATTAGATCGATTAATCGACTTTTTATGTCCTTCCTATTCCCTCCTTTATAAAAAGGAAAATTGCTTTCAATGAAGCCCCGTACGGAGGTTCTTGAATTTTATAACGAAGGGAAGACGGGAGGGGGGAGGAGGGTTAGGGCTTTAATATCTCTTCTGCAATGATAACTATCCCGGAATAATTATGGAAATTGTGTGGATGAAAAAAATAATTAATTTATTCATGATTATAAAGAAAATTCTTTTTACCTTCCGAGTTTAATTAACTAAAGATGTGCGCCGGTTCAATCAAATATTTTTATAAAGAACTAGCTGTTACCCGGCGTGCCATGCTACACCTACTTTCTGCATATAGAAAAGCCTAAATAAATTAGAAACCAAATAAGTATTATTAAAATCTAATAACACGAATCTGTAACTGTTTCGAACCCGTGACCTCTCAACTGTAAGTCCTAGACGGCTTCGACATAACCTATAACTCCCCCCGTATCAAGACATACATGTATGCCAAGTTTGGTAAAAATAGGTCTTGCTTATAAAAAGAAACAACAACATACAGACAGCAGCTGGTAGACGTTTTTGACCTGGCCTATGACAATCCCCTGATCAAGACCAACCTGTGTGCCCAGTTTGATCAAAATCCGTCAAACGGTGTGGGTCTGTATAAAGAACAAACATACAGACAGACAGCTGGTAGACGTTTTTGACTTAGCCTACGACTCTCCTCAGATTAAGATCTACATGTGTACCGAGTTCAGTCAAAATCCGACGACCGGTGTGGAGTTGTATAAGGGACAAACATACAGACAGACAGCTGGTAGAAGTTTTTGACTTAGCCTTCGACTCTCCCCAGATTAAGATCTACATGTGTACCGAGTTTAGTCAAAATCGGATGAACGGTATGGATTTGTATAAGGGACAAACATACAGACAGACAGCTGCTAGATTTTTTTGACCTAGCCTAGGAGATTTCTCGTATCAAGACCTACCATTATTCCAAGTCTAGTCAAAATCGGTCAAACGGTGTGGATTTGTATAAGGAACAAACAAACAGACACGTGATTTTTATATATATAGATTTCTTTTTTTATTATCTGTGGTCACAGGAAATCTTTCCCTTGTGAGGGGCACGCTTCTGTTGGTCCCTTTTCAGTTATCACAGGAAATAGTTTGTGGGGTAAATGGCTTCTAAAGGAACTATTGTAAAATAACACACAACATAGTGCAGACGCGGCTTCGGAAGGCTCGTGTTTAGAGATATCTCCGAATTATTTAGTGGGACCAGAGTTCTGATGGCTCATTTTTAGAAGTATCTCAAAATACTTTGGTGATTTCTGGAAGCATATTTTTGGACGTCACTCAAAATTTTCTGGAAGATAAGACTTTTAGTGCCTCGTTTTCAGGGCTCTTTCAAACCCTTTTGGAGAGGCCTGGCTTTTGAGGCTCTAATTTGTACATACCAATCAAAAAGGTTTTGGAGGGAGTAGGCTTTTGACGCCTCACTTTCACAAATCACTACAAAGGGTTTCAGGGGGAGTGGGATTACGACGCTTCACATTCACAAATAACTCTGAAGGGTTTTGGAGGGAGTAGGCTTTTGACGGCTTACTTTCACAGATCACTCAAAAGGGTTTTTTGGGGAGTAGGCTTGTGATGCCTAACTTTTACAAATCACTTAAAGTGGTTTTAGAGAGAGTAAGGCGTTTGACGCCACAATTTCACCGATCACTCAAAATGATTTTGGAAGGAGTAGGCTTTTGACGACTCGCCTTTTCAAACTACACTTAACACTTCCAGGACCAATGGCTTGGACGGAGTAGGCTTCTGACGTCTCACTTTTTTAGTACACTCAAAACGATTTTTGAGGGGGTAGTCTTGTGACGCCTCGCCTCTAAAATGACACTTAAGGTCTTCGAAGGAGTAGGCTGTATTACCTGCACTGATCACTCAAAACAGTTAAAATAAAAATAAAAAAACTGACTAAAATAGAATTGTTAACAAGGCTTTAAAATGCCCAGGAGCTTATTAATTCGTGTTAAATGTTAAACCACAAGCGTCTCACACATGTTGAATTTCTGCTGAGAGATGAATTCGCCAACACGCCCAAGTTTTAAAGTAGCTTCTCCCACTTAGCACCTCTGAGAGGGCTTTCCCTACTAACATATATATAAAAGCTAAAGTAGACATCGTTCTAAGTATTAAATACATCTTGTAAGCACTTGCCATTCTCGCTGGAAAAATGTGGTAATCTATAGATAACTTGTTCTATAATTCAGTATCAATTATACATATATGTTATAAAACAAAAAACATTTTTATTTTGGACCAAAACAAATAGTCTTTTACACAAATGGAAGAGAGAGAAAAAACAAAACAAAACAAAGAAGATAAATCAACTAAAATTAAAATAAAATGAGCCTCGGCTTGAGGGGTCGGGCTGTAGGTCCTCCAAGGTGGTAATTCTTGATACCAGAAGAGAGAGCCAGTTTGTCGTGGTAACCGCGGGCCAATTCTTCTTCATGAAATGCGAGAGGATCAACTCCCAATTCCCGATGGAGCAAGGTGTTTCGAACGAACCAGGGTGCGTTGGCTGCAATCCGTAGGACTTTGTTCTGTAAGGTCTGAAGTCGTCTCATGTTCGTCGTGGTGGTTCCATACCACCCAGGGCAGGCTTAAGTCAGTATTGGGAGGATCATGGTCTAGTAAAGGAGTGTGACTAGTGAAGGTCGGAGGGATGTTTTTCTGTTCATCAGTGGATATAGTTTTCAAAGTCTAGTGTGTGCCTGTCGTAATTTTGTATTAATGTGTAAGTTGTAATGTGTTTCCATGTAAGTTGTGTATCGAAGTGTCCTAGGTAACAAACACCCTGGTCCTACACATATGTTAACATTGAAATAAATAAAATTAATATATTTCATTTGTAATAAACAGCTGACTCAATTAATAATTCTTAAAATAATTTTGTTCCAGAGAATACCACCACACTTTTTTTTTTCTTTTTTTTTTTTTTTTTAGTAACACCACATGTTCCTTGGTTGAGCATCTTGTTATGTTTGAATAATTGTTTTCGAGGATATAAATCTTAAAGAGGGTCATTTCATTGTTTATTGATGAAGGTTTCTAAAATTCAAAAACTAGGATTTTATCGTGATTAAAACTTTTAATTTCATCTTGTTTGATTTTATTCGACATATTTTATCCACAACTTCCCGATTAGGAAAAGATTGCCCTCAAAGTCTTCGAAAAGGTCGAGATTTTGCTATACGAAGAGAAACTTACGGCCGGTCAGTATCAAGAACTTATATCTGACCGTTCGCACAAAACTTTCTAAAGGGCAAGCTGTCAAAACTTCATGCATCTTCTTAGGATCAAACTCTGTCGACTGGTTATAAAGTTTGGAACGCCTTTTTGAAACTTTGTCTTGGTCTTGTATTATTTCATTAACATTTGTGAGCAATGCCTTTTCTTTTATAATTTCATTGAAAGATAACACAAGAACGAATAATCCTCACTTGTTAACACCAAATTCAGAAGAAATTTGTCCAGTTCCTACACCCATAAAGCATTCTAACTGAAAGGCATCAAAGATTACTATCGCAAAATATTGCATGTATATATTCTTGCACCTTGGAACAAAAAAGGACAATGTCCAAACCTCCGAAAATTGAGTGAACTGCACGCGGGTTCAATGCGGGATAAACATTAATTGTTAAAAGGGCCAATGTCTTCTAATTGTTAGTTATTGAGGAAAAGAATATTTTCCTTCAATATTGGCCCTTTTAAGAACAATATTCATCCCACCCTGATGTCACTTGTGCAGTTCACTTAAATTTTAGAGGTTTGGTCATTGGCCTTTTTCAGGTACAGAATTATATTAAAGATATCATTCCTGTTACAGACAACAAAGCATGTGTGGGGGCGGACACCTCTACAGCATATGTGAGCAACAACAGGCCCCCATGCCACATATCGCTAAGGAGACATTTTGAAAAACCCAACTAAAATTTCTACAAAAAATACCTCGAAGATGACCATTTTGCCTGGCATAAAAAAATTGCAAGAAGATTGATTTGTGCATTTGGCAGCACTTATCAATGATAAAGGTTAATAAATCAAAATATTTTACAAGGCTGACTGACGATAATTTGGAAAATTCTTTACTTCTTTGTATCAGGTGATCGATACAAAGAAGCATTTAACTTTCGTAGTTCGTAATAATTCCAAATGTCATGCTTTAATTATAATTGTTTAATTATTTTTTTCATTTAATTTTATTATTATAATAAATGTTATTATAATAACATCGTCGCATTATTTAATGTCTGATCGTTAAAAATTATGAAAACTACTTTAAAATCCAAAGTATTTTTATTTTGAACCATCTAAGCGGCCCGCGAACGTATTTGCACACTCAAGATAGTATGTATGGTTGCCCGTACATTCTCCTCAGTATCTGATTCCTCATCATAAAGAGCACACTGAGAGATAGAATGGTCACTAGCTGTCCCCTTAAATGGTACCCGTTAAAAGCGGCGAGAACAAGAGTCAAGTTCTGTTTTGTCAAAAAAATGTGGAATGTAGCTATTTTAGTGTCAAATACCCTGTGTGAAGAAATTATAAATTATTCATTTTTCTTATTGGCCATACTGTGGGAATCCGTTGTCCAATCCGGAAGCGATAAAAAGTAGCTGAAAGAAACCATTATACATTTTTTTTCATTTGACAGCTATGTCACATTTTGTGTTTCCCAAATTTTCATTGATTTATCTTTCACTTGAAGTATATGGCAGTAAACAAATTACTAATGTATTCGATAATTTTAAATTT
The DNA here is from genome assembly GCA_946811695.1 of Gonocerus acuteangulatus. Lineage (NCBI taxonomy): Eukaryota > Metazoa > Arthropoda > Insecta > Hemiptera > Coreidae > Gonocerus > Gonocerus acuteangulatus. The sequence continues at coordinate 27,487,698 of OX328126.1, forward strand.
CACGAAATTGCAATTGGACCGTTGTCAACTTGGATAGTGGATCCATTCACAGTCTAACAGGTAGCAGATCCAAATAAATGTCAACAAATTTTTTTTTGGGGGGGGGGGTTGTTCTAAAAAATAGCAAACGATCTAACTTGAGAGTGGTTTCATTCGATGCCCACGTCAAAATAACTATACGGTGTAACACTAGTGCATTCAGCCTCCATTGAAATGCAGAAAACGCGCTAACAGCTATGATAATGTTATTACTGTGCTATGATATTACACTCAGTGCCGTATTGTTCCTGGTTTATACGGCTGATATCCCATCCCATCCCCAAACATCCATCCACAAGTATGCTGATGACACTGCTATCCTTATTGTCAACCAAAATCCAACTCTTGCTTCTAATTCCCTCCAAGAACACCTGTGTCTAATTCAACCATGGCTAAATAAATGGAGAATCAAAGTAAATGCAGAAAAATCTAGCCATGCAACATTCACACTTCGTAAGTCGAGCTGCCCGCCAATAACCCTCCAAAACATTATAATTCCGTAAAAATCGCAAGTAAAATACTGAGGACTGATACTAGACAAACGCTTAGCTTGGAAGCCACACATAACCCAGAAAAGAAAGGAACTAAACAGACGTTTTAGACTTTTATCCCGCTTATTGGACAAACGCTCGAAACTATCATTGACTAACAAACGACTTATATACAATACCGTACTCCGACCAATATGGACTTACGGACTAGAACTCTGGGGTTCCACTAAACCTTCCAATTTCTACAGAATACAAACAATGCAATCCAAACTTCTTCCAACAATATCCAATGCTCCTTACTATGTCTCGAACCTAACCCTGCATAATGACTTCAATAGCCCCTTTATCCAAACCCTGGCCATATCAGTCTATCAGAAGTTCCATTCCAATCTCCCTGGCCATCCAAAGCCTTTGATAAATTCTCTATCCTCGTTCCAAAATCCTCATAGAAGACTGAAGCGCATTTGGCCTAGAGACAATTTGCTTTTCTTTTTTTTTGGTAGGATTTAAGGCGTGTCAACCTTTGTGGTCATTAACGCCAACAATTTGCTTTAATATTTGCAGTGCACAAAATGTGTTATATTTTCTTTTAAAAAATGTTACACCTGTTTCTATATTTTTCTTAAAATGTATTATTCTTGTGGGTTATGTAAGTGTTCTTATTCCCACATCATGCCTTCCAAAGTCATTGTAACAGAACCACCAATATTACTGGACATCTATAAACTAATATTGTAATAATCAATAATAATAAAAAAATATAAATATATATATATATTAAACTCCTTCAAGAGTAGACAATTCTCTATTTAAATTGCAATTAACAATAACATTTGGTTATATGTTTGTATTGCAGTTAATGTTTTTTAATATTACTCCGTAATATCGTATGCCGCCCCTCCCCTACCACCCCTAGACTCTACCACCCCCACTACGGAGGGGAAACCAGCGACAGGGGGGAGCAGAGCAAGCAACGCTTCGACAGTCTTAGCCCGCCTCTATCTAAAGGCAGCTCTGTGTTCACTTGCTTTTTCCGCTTGCTTATACCGCGAATCCTAAATCACAACCCACCCACCTTAAAGCAGTATATATATTTGAGTATATACCCAGATATATACTAGATATATATTTTCTGTACGTTTCTCTGCCTGTCTCCCGTAATTTTTTTCGTCCCTCCTGTTCAAGTGTGAGACCGGACGGAGAGAAGATACCAAGAGCACGAGCGATTTCATTAAGTGGTGTTTTAACCTGTATATATATACAAATATATACATAGTTCCATTTCACGTTCGCGTGTGTAAATAAATTCGTAAACGGACATCACAACACAAAGAACACTCGTTCAGGAGTAAGCGAAGTTTTTGTTGTTTCGTCCTTCAGGCTCTGTTTACTGTAAGTACAATTGTTCCTTATTTGTTTTCTACTGCACCCATGCCCGTGACAGCGAGAGTTGATAGCACTTGGGCGCTCAGACTGATAGTGTTATCACCTCTTATGTCACTTAATATCCACCTCTTATGTCACTTAATATCCTCCTGTCTTGTAGCTTTTGCAGGTTTTACAAGTCAAAAATAATTACTACAATTACTTATTTATTTTTTTTTTGTATACATTTCCTTCATTATTTTAGGATAGATTGAAAATTACACAAAAAGCTAAATTACGTTTAGGAGAAGGGGGAACATTTTATACCTTTTTTACAAATTATTACTATTTTTATAACGATTTTAATTCATATTTTACCAGGCCAAGTGCTAATAATTACATACAATCGTATATAAATTTTTAATTGTTGTTTGACTGTAGGTTACTTTTTTTATTTATTATTTATTTATTTTTTTTGGGGTTATTTTTCTACTGACAGATAACAAAATTCACCTCGTGCAAACAAGCTTTTTTAATATATTATTCTAAATGAGTTATCTTCTAATTTTCAAATAATATTGTATTTAGTTTCATAAGAAAACAACTGTTACATGCCTCTAATCAGAAGCATAAATGTTGTTTCTTTTTTTAATGACATTGTATTACTTAAGGGGCTTAAACAATGTCATTTTACAAAATCAGTTAAACAACAATATTTTACATCATAGGTGATGTTACCACTTTAAGAAAATTAACAAATTAATTTTAAAAGAATTTTATTAACTAATGATAAATGAATAATATTTAAAAACAATAGATCTGTTATAAAATATGTTTTCAAGTTAATAGGGTTATTTTTTTTCGCCTTTTTTTCTGGAAGAAATGTATATTTCGGACGAAACTTTTGCGCTATGATACCTATATTTTTAAATTTTCCTTCTTCATATATTGAATTTAACACCATCGAATAATAAAAATAATAATTTTATAAGTTTTTTTATAGTTTTATATTTTATATAATTTCGAAATATTATATAAAACATTCTCGCTGTAATTATAATATTTTTTTTCTTGTAAGGAAATTCAAATTACTAAAATCTACTAATAAAATTCCCTTACTAAAATCTCTAATAAAAATTAGATTTTTTCACAAAAACTGAAAGAACACTCTTCCTGGGTGTATCGACGTCATTAATTTCCTATGAAAGAAGATATTTTGAACGCAAAATACAACCGAACGTAAAAATTCCTATCACACTTGCCCACAAAGATCACACCGTCGCTACAAATGCAAAGTATCGAATGTGAAAATTACCACTTTTCAGAGTGGAAAAGCATGTCTTCATAACTTTTTTTTGGACAGTCAAATATTCGGAAGATTTGACCTTTTGATAGTGGAATACTTTCCCTTTAATAGAGTGATCTAAGATTTAAGAATTTGCCGTGCATAAGTCCAGCAGAAATTAGTAAAGATCGACAATGAATGATGCATTTTTTCACATTCGTGATTATATTTCTACCAATAAGGACTTATGGCATACAACTCTGGGGATCCGCAGAACTTTCCAACTCCTGCGAAATTCAATCGAAACAATCCGAATTCTCCATAAAATAACCAAAGCTACATTCTTTGTATCCAATTTTACTCTCCGTAATAACCTCAATATCATCCAGCCCATATACAAAATTATGTTAAAAAAAAATCACTCAATAAACTCCCTATCATCCCACCTAATCCCAAATAACCCCGTTCGCCGACTGAAGGGTAACTGGCCTAGAGACCAGCTCCAATGCAGTCTTGTGGGTTCTGCAACTGTGCAGCTTCCCTCCTAAACACTCATAATATAATTAATATATAGATAATATATAGAAATATAGATTTTTTAAAAACAAAATCATATTGAGGTTTATTTAGCCGAATCCCAACAATTCCATCTTTACTTATAATTAATATATTTTTACGTTTTTCTAAATTCTAAATATATGTATTAATAAACAAAAATACAACCTTCAAAAAAGCCCAGTCTCTTTCTCATTTTCAATAAAACATTTCATTTAGAATGGAAAACTCCAGAAATTTAATAGAACGGAACCAACACAAACGAAAATTCATGCACAGTTTTTTTTCCAACGTGTAAACTATTTTTTGGCAAAACATATTTCGTTTTCCAATTCTATTTCTCCACATTTCTGGTTTCTCAACTCTTCCAAAACCAAGAGAGAAAAGTCAAAGTAATAATTCCCAAACGTTATCAAACTTCACACAAAGTAGTTTCGAAGAATGTAGACCATGCGGACAAATGTTATGACAAAAATACATTTTGCCACTTTTTTTTAAACAGTTAAATATATCACCATAAAAAGTGGTTCTCGAGTCTCCAAGTATTTACCTATAAAACGTTTTCCCGGACCCATTAACGATTAACCGCTATTGTGGCCATTTTTTCTCGAGGTCTTCGGCTAGAGGGAGCTAACACGTTTAAGAACATTTTAATTTCATTTAATTAAAATTCATAGACAATCGTTTCTTAATATTCACCATAGTGTAAAGAGAATTCAAAAGATCGGACAGTAAACGAAGCAGAAGCGGATAATTTTTTGGCGGGCCAATTATGTAAACGAAAACAAAAGGGTCATTGGATAGTAGAGAGGCCAGCCCTCCAGCTTCTGAAGCAGAAAATGCGGGTTCAATTCCCGATTGTGGGAGAATGACAATTTTCAGTGATGGGGTTGCTGAAAATATCTGTGCTAGACCACGGATATTTAGGGAGAAGAATGCTACTAGTAATTGGTTCAGAACTTATTAGGTTTTCACGTGGGGAAAAACGCATAATATATCCTGTAAATTAGGAGAACGGTACCTCAAAAGGGGTTCAAGATGCCAAGCCGGACAACAGCGTGTCGGTAACATGTAAGACTCGGGTACATGGCGCCTTTTGCCTTAATGTTACATGATTATGCAGTATGTTGTCGCTGGGGTCTCCCGTGGTCTAGTGGCTAGCGCGCTAGATTCATAAGCGGGAGATGGTGGGTTCGATCCCCACCGGCGACAGGAATTTTCCTGGATGTCGGCGCTAATGGCTAAGAATTGTCGATGCGCCGTAAAAAAAAAATAAAAAAAAAAAAAAAAATTGTCGCTGTTGATTGCAGACTTTTCTAGCCTGTACTGAAGACAACCAGTTTTGTGAAAAATAAATAGTATTAATCTTAAAATAAATTCCACGAGTAATGTTAAATAATATTTAGTATAAACTGATAAAAATAGCATTATCATTGATTGATAAGGAAAGGGATGCAGAAATATATGTACATAAGAATAAGAAGTATCGAGGAATGTTTTTGATCCTTATTCTGCATTTTGATATTATTTAATGTTGACATTGTTAGGCAATTATTTTACGAAAAAGTTGATTATATTGTTGAAGCAAAATATTGCCTCCGGATTGTCAATGGGAAAGGTGCTCCAGGGGAAATCCAATATTTCCCGCGAAAATCGGTGACAGCAGGCACCTTCTATGTTGTTTCGAGCATTTATTGCCCAAATAAAACGATGTTTGAATTGTAAACTATACATATTTTCTGATAAATGTCATTGGGTTAATTGATTTCGGTAAGTGCAAGTTGATTAGTACGTACCAAGTTCTGCCTTTTTTTGCGTGTCAGATGATATAGTATGGATGTTCTGAGAGAAATTGTTGACGTTTCATAATCCCTATGTCAAAAATAAGTCCGACACGCAGGAACTGCGTCATCTTTTCCGTCAAAATCCTAGATTCATTTGGAAATCTTGGGATAGAAGCAGGTATTATTTTGCATTGATGCTTAATAAAAACACTTATTCTAATGACTTCTAGAAGAAAATCGAGATTTTAGGCACCTAAATGCACAGCAAAATGACAAAATCGAACTCTAAGCGAAAATTACTCATTTCTTCTCTTCGACTTCGTGGTATTTCTAAAAAATATTTATTTTACTGCAGAATGCAAAAATTAAAAAAAAGAAAAGTGACAACCAAAACAAAAAAATCTGAGAGCTAGATGATCTCAGTTTGGACATGGCTCTGGTAAAAGTAGGATACCCTTTATAAATTTGGGCTTTATGCTTAGTTTCGTTTTACTAGTCTGAAATGGTCTTAAGGACCTCAGATGTCGATGCACCGGAATAAAAAAAAAATGAGCCCCTGAAAATGCTTCAGTACATGTGAAACCGTTAAATTGGTCTTATTAAAAATGGTTGATATGACTATTTGTTATAAGAATAATAGAATGGATAATAGTGTTGTAACAAATAATACTGCAACACTTATCCTTGGTCACCTAAGTGTCATCTTGGTCATCCTCCCTGCTCTAGGCATTATTTAGTGTTGAAGAAGGCTGCCAAAGTGGTGCCAAAACGTCGCGAATAGATTTGTGCTTGAAAATCTGACGTTTTTTCTCCTAGCCGAATCCCAAAATTAATCTTCATCTCATTATAAATAATACTGTTCATGAAGATACATTTATTCAAGAAAGATCAAGGAAAAGAGAATAAAAAAACGAACTTTCAAAAACCTGCCTCTTTTAAAAAAATGATGTAATCGCTACTTCATTTCTGGATTTGAAGGTTTATTTCGGTGGAAAGGTATTCGATATTTTTTTCTCGCTTACTGTAAGACACTTTAAATGCCGTATATTACGCAATGTTACGCCCGGGAAGCCGTAAAATAAACCGGAATGAATAATGGTTTTGCCCAAAATTATGTTTATTCACCAGATTACAGCAAGACATCCAGTCAAGAATAAATTCTCATCTTCCGGATTATAAATCGTTTATTCCTTTTTCTTTAAAATAGTCGCTGTTGTTTTCAAGGACTAGGGGTTTTATTTATGGCAGAAAGAAAATAATATATCTGTAAAACCTATATTTTACTGTGCTTTAGGTCGTTGATCTATTAAATAAAGTAGACGTTTACACCGTCATCACATCGACTTAAATTGTATTTATAAATGTACTCGTGCAGAAGTAAGACAACGATATTTGGTTAGCTTCTTATTTAATATGTGTCGTTATGTACATTATAAAACAATTTCTTGCAAATCGTCGAAAAAATTACTGTTTCAAGACTGCTTTACAAATTTGAATATACTCTTTGCCTAACTATGCACAGTGAGGCCAAACGTCATATCGTGTTACAAAAAAGCCTACAGGCTCTAAATCTTAATCGATTTCAATATTTATTATTATTTTTATTTATTTATTTATTTTTTTTTTTTAAGAAAGCTAATAAAATTTAAAACAACTTCGTTTTTCCTTGTTTATTAAAATGCGTGTAAAGAAGTTAAATTCACAAAGTTTTACAATTCAACATAAAATAACATTTCATTTATTATCCAACTTAATATCAGCACTGATATCCTTGATATTAAACATTCAAATTGTGATTAGGCATGGAAAAAATCAGACTGATCATCTTCATAAAACGTAAATTTATCTTAATTCAACAATGAGGTTAATTGAAATAATATTTAGTATAATAATAAAAATATATAGTATTTAGTGTAATAATTGTAATAAATTAAATAAGATGCTGAAATATTATAACTGTTATTGATTTTATATAAACTATTTTATGAATTATTCTTTAAGTAAATTTTGGGCTTCCACATCTATCGGAGTTGGAATGTTCTTCCATTCATTACGAAGACTACTTATATTAGAATTGTAAAACTTCGTGAATTTAACTTCTTTACGTGTTATTTAATAAACAAGAGAAAAAAATAAATAAAAATCTAAATAAACGAAGTTGTTCTAAATTTTATTAGCTTTCATTTTTAATGGATTGAAATCGGTAAAGATTTAGAGGCTGTTGCCTCCACAACGTTTGGCCCCACTGTGCGGCGCTTATGGGGTAGATGCAGCCCTAAAAAAATACAAAAAAATAAATATTAATAATATTAAAAATATTTACTTTCTATCGACTTTCATTGCAATGAAGTAAAAATAACGGCCGATAAGGGCAAATGTATGATTTCTTCTGATGTAAACGGCCATTCGTAATAAACGAGTCTTATGTTTTGAGCACAGAATTTAATGTCGACTTTTAAGGATTGGGTTCTTATGTGTAACATACCGAGGAGAGGGATCACAATAAAAAGATTTAAAAAAAAAAATAATCAAATAATTTTATATTAAACGGTAGACAAAAGGTAAAATATGAACCATTATTAGTTTCAAACGGCAACAGGTCAAAACCAAATGAACCAATAGGAAATAATGAGCAGAAGTTAGGAGCTGAAACATTAAGCTAGAAAGTGTGAGTGTTACAACCAACAGCTGTACACCAGTATGTCATGAATTATTCAGCATATGGTGAAAGTTTGTATTTTATTCGAGACCATATAGAGATATGGTCTCGAATACTAACAGACCAATTCATGCAAATGAACCAACGAAAATCTCATTCCTCTCCCTCAAAAATGGACATTTTGAATAAACATGTATTAGAATATTGTTTTGATCTATTCTCAGATTAGTGAAAATAATTACATGTTTTATTGTGCTCGATTGATTTATTATTGCTCACATTTGATGATTTAGTTTCATCGATATGCCTAATTCTCTTAAGTTTCTGTACGTCTTGTTTCATTGAGGCACATTCATTTTTTTTCTAATACTTCCTCGCGGGGTCTCCCGTGGACTAGTGGCTAGCGCGCTGGATTCATAAGCGGGAGATGGTGGGTTCGATCCCCACCGGCGCCAGAAATTTTCTCATCTCAGGGCTCGCTGAGAAAATTCCTGGTTGCGCCCTGGTTGTCGGCGCTAATAGCCACGATTTGTTGATGCGCCGTAAAAAAAAAAAAAAAAAAAAAATACTTCCTCGCCTCCAAAAGTAAAAAAAAATTAAATTTCCTAATTTGGACGAATTTCAGATGCAGATAATATTTCAACCGAATCCAATTTTAAGCACCCTAACTAAAACAATTCTCTAATATTTATGATATAACAGCATTAATATAATAATATATCCGTTTTTATTAAGATCATATTCAAAGTAAAAGAGCGTGAAAATCGTTTAAAAAATGCTTATCCCCAAGAAATGATCGAAAAGATCGTGCATGAAGATAATTCTGTATAATCCAACATGTATTATGGAGTAAATACTTAGCGCGTGCAAAAACATTGCTTCACTTAATGTTGTAGTCAGAAATTATAAGACATTATCCTACAGTAACGCCCTTAAAGCATGTTCTAGGTGTCTACTAATTTCGTTAATACACTAATTGCAAAGTTACGCCATATTTAATGACCCAGCTCAGGTCACAAGTTAATTGCGCATTACGCAATGTTGGCTAAAAACACTCTCACAGAGGAGGACATTATCAAACTTTATAAAAATTACAAGACTTTTTTTTTTGGAATTTGTTGTTCTAATATTTCGCTCTTGGACCAGATTATATGAAACTTTATTTACATTTTTTTTTTTTATGGTTAGCAGAGTGACATTTATTTTTGCGTTGTCAAAACAGAGCATAGCAGTTTCGGTTGTATAAACAAAACATTTAACGAATGTTACCCTAAATGCAAAGGAATTAAGATATGATAAGTCTTATGATAAGAAAACTAAAACTAGTAATTGTTATAATAATATGCACATTTATTACATGAACCCATTTCATTTATATTAGTCACTCACATCAGTAATACACAGAACAGGTTTACGATGTGAAGAAAATTATATGTATTGTTTAGGGTATAGCGTTTAAACACTGCATGTCCTAATGGTCTGTAAGAAAAAATGATTTTTTTTTAAACTTTAAGTAATGACTTCCCGCCAAAATTCGAATATATCTACTTTCCCCGCCAAATATAATGACAAACTGTTACTAGTGACGTTTCACTTTTCTTTGATATTTTGCATTACGCGTCGCGCAAAATTTTCTGTTCCCTGCCATGAGACATATCCATTTGAAAATGTACTACTCTCATTTTAGCGTGTTCTCTTATAATACTTATATCAGTGCGATTTGCAAACCGAGTAAGAAAAATGACTAATATTTTGCCATCAATGAAACCGACACTTATTGGAATATATTACACTTTTGAATAATCACCTACACGATTTCACAGAAAAAAGATTATTTATTTGTTAGGCACACCGACGTACGAGCCATTAGCGCCGACGCCCATGGTGAAGTGGGAAATTTTGAGTGAGGTGTGAAAATTCCTCCTGCAGGTGGGAATCGAATCCAAGGCGTTAGCCACTAGAACACGAGGAAACTCATATCTTTTATTGTTTATATTTTTGAGATATTATTTTCTGGATGAAATAATAATGCTTTTATTTACTCCCGGCTGGTCGCAGGGTGTGGTCGGATGGCAAAAGTAAACACACACCTTCTCCTGAACAGAATCCTTCCTAAAAAGGAAGTTAATTGTTTGACAACTGGGGAGACCTAAGGCACATTGTATTATATTATACAATTGAAAAGCAGATTGTAAAATATTTCTAAGCGAATGGAAATTAAAAAATGATTTATCATCAGTTCATTCATTGGTGTTTTTTTTTTGCCAATTTTTTTTTGTCTACCGTTTTCCAACTTTCAGATAGTCACTGACTACAAAAGTCTAGTCCATCCAAGCCTAGAATTGAACCAATTGTACCACACTCTATGGTTTTAGTTCCCTAATAAGTCCAATTCATAATAAGTCCAAAAACAAAAGTCCACACAAGTCACATATACTTTGAGGACATAGCGGCTGCGAATACATAATCACAAAACTTCAGATAGATCATTGCACACATTCTCTGCATAAATATTCATGGCTTACTCGGAAGTCCTCCGTGATTTCAAAAGAATTAATGAATATCAAATTATCATATTACCTTTCATGTTTTCTTGTGAACATAAAAATGAAACCAAATACTTCTGTAATTTAACACAGCGAAAATTTTCCCCTCTATCGATAAGCATTCAGTTTTTATCTCCTTCTTATGAGTGATGTGTCATCCGTAACTCTATCTTATCGCCTCAAATTCATATTATCAGCGTTCTGGGATTTGCAACTCCTTTAATGCACGCTATTGTAGTATGATCACGTTTCATGTTTATGTCGAATCTTTAAAATCTTTGCTCAAAATTGTTAGCTAGTCATGAAAATATGGAATTTTAAAAGATCTATCTCACAGAAATAGCAATAATAATAATAAGTAAGTATAAATAAGTACATATACATATATATATATATATATATATATATATATATATATATATATATATGATGAGTAAGGTTCCTAGGCTAGGAGAGTTAATATTTTTGATAAGGTATACTTCGGCGGTCGGTTTTAGCGCGGTTCCTCCCTCCCTTCATAGGGAGGACCCCCGCTATAAGGTTGATCTCATGAAACACTCCGGAAGTGCCGACTAGAAAATTTCGCGTATCAGAACCCCTAGAGACCGAAAATAACGGTGGTTCAAATTTGTATATATATATATATATATATATATATATATATATATATATTTATTTATATATGGTGCCAATGACCATAGCAGTCGACGCACCCAAAAAAAATAAATAAATTAAATTTATATATATATATATATATATATATATATATATATATTTGTCTGTTCGCACATTTCTGGCTTCCATAATGGTCCGATTGTGATGAAATTTGGTACAAAAATCCGTCGTCCAACTTGAAAGGTCAAGTTCGTTAACCAGCAGCCCACTGGAAGATGGCGTTTGGGGCGAAATTCGCGCAAAAAAAATCGTAACGCTTACGTTTTTGAGTTCATAAGCTTGTAAGTACTCGTTTTATAGGCTTCTTGGGCTAGGAAAACGAATGAAACCATTTACAAGGCGATAGCTTTAACCGTTTTCGAGAAAATTGGAAAAATAGTTTTTGAATACCGTTTTTGGTTTGGGTACTTAGAATCAAGGGATTCAGTTGAAACATTTTCTGCATGTTCTACTTTCATTAAAACTAATATTTTGAAATTTTTGTTACGTTTGGAATTAAGGAAGGGTTAGAATAAAATGTTTTATTAACAGACATAAAAAGTTTTGGTAACTTTATATTTCGAAACAGGTTGAGAATCTTGCGAATCGTAAGATTACCATTAGAAAACTTATTTAATGCTCTACAAAAATGGTACTAATGAAAGTTTTGATTAGGCGATGTTAATCGGAGAAATAAGTGCTTAAACCTTTAAAGTAATTTCGCTTCATGTTTTCCACGTTGGAGTAACCCTCCAGCGTGGGAGTTTATTTAACAACGTACGCCATCCTTTCTGGATACTACACGTATTTTGATTAGGTATGTACATAAAATAATGATTTCTTTTACAATGATGAATACTGAAATTAAATGATAATAATAAAAATAAAAATAAAACGAAAAAAAAATTGATTTTGCTTATTCGAACTGTTCTTTTTGTCTTTGATTTTGGCACTTAGAATTATGGGATTCAGTTGAAACATTTTCTGCATGTTCGAATTTCATCAACACTAATATGTTGAAATTTTGGTTACGTTTGGAGTAAAGGAAGGGTTAAAATAAAATATTTTATTGACAGACAAGAAAAGTTTTGGTAACTTTGTATACTTTCGTTACTATCGCGAAAACCGTTGACAATCTTGGGAAGCAGAAGGTTACCATTAGAAAGCTTACTAAATGTTCTAAAAAAATGGTTCTCAAGGAAGTTTTGATTAGACGATGTCAATCGGAGAAATAACTGCTTAAAACTTTAAAGTAATTGATTTCGCTTATTCGGACTGTTCTTTTTGTCTGTTTTTATTCCTTGTTATTTTTTAATTGCTTATAGTTGGATAATGTATTTGAAAATAAAACAGGTTAAGTAAAATAAGAAAAACAATTTATTGTTAGAAATATAGCTTCGAGAGAGATTCGAAGACCTTGTAACAATTTTCAACTGCCTAGCGGTGGCCGTTCTTGGGGTGTGCCGACCCATCCAGGTTTTTGACTTTTATTTATTAATTTAATGAAATTACATTCTGTAATATAATAATACATTTTGTAATGTGCTCACATAAACATAAGAAAAATAAAATAAAATCACGAGGGTCCGCACCAGCTGCCCCCTTGTCTCCTCGGGTAAGCGAGATGACTAGGGACAGCCGCACCCCATTCCTCAACCAGCAGCGGTACGAAGTACTGGAGCTGGAAAAGGGACGAGAGAACTGGAGACACTCTAGGGGCTTGTGGGGAGAAGATAACCACCGTTATCACTCCCTTGTATTGCTTAAAGCAGATCGCGGGGCCACATCCTGTTCAACCGTCGTGGTGGGAAATAGGGATGGTTGGGAGTGGACAGTGACTGGACAGCAGGATTAGGGTTTAGTGATAATTTGTGGTGAAAATTTGCAAAACGGATGGGGATAAGGTCTTGTATTAGAGGAATGTTGAGGTCTTTATGAAGATTCTTATTGGTTATGTAAAAAGGAGCATTGACAATAGTTCGGAGGACTTTAGATTGGAAGGTTTGGAAGCGTCTGATGTTCGATGGTTTTGCAGTTCCCCATAGCTCTATTCCGTATGTCCAAATGGGTTTTATAATTGTGTTGTAGGTTATGAGTTTGTTTTCGAGTGAGAGAGGTGAGTTTTTATTCAGTAATGTGTAAAGCTGTCCAAAGCGTCTGTTGAGTTCTTGTCTTTTCAGTCTGATGTGGTCTTTCCAAGTGAGTCTACAGTCTAAATAAAAGCCAAGGTAACGGACTGTGTTGACGGGAACAAGGGGTTGGTTATTAAAGGATACTGGGGGACAGGATTGGCGACGGAGGGTGAACGTTATGAACTGGCTTTTGCTTTCATTCACCTTGATCCTCCAAATTTTGGACCATTTTTCTATTTCATTTAAGTGGTTCTGGAGATTATTTGAAGCAACGTTCGGATTGGGATGGGAAGAAAGAACTGCTGTATCGTCGGCGTATGTGGCTAGGAGAGTATTAGGATGGAGAGGAATATCAGCTGTGTATATGGTGTAGAGGACAGGTCCTAAGACACTACCCTGCGGAACTCCCGCTTCCACTGGGTGGTAGTCTGAGTATTCTTGCCCTTGCCGGACTCTGAAAAACCTGTCTTTCAGATAGGAACGGAGGATCAGAAAAAGTGTACTAGGAAGGAGTTTCTTGAGTTTATAAAGTAAGCCAATGTGCCAGACCCGGTCAAAAGCTTGCGCCACATCGAGGAAGACACTCGGGCAGCACTCTTTTTGCTCTAAGGAGGAGACCCATCCAGGTAAGACCATAAATCAAGACCTTTCAAGTAAAGTGGATCCAAAACAATAACTGCTTCTATTTTAATCTTTCCAAATGAGACTAGGGATAAGAATGGGACCGCGCTAAGATGATGCAGTTCCTGCGAGTTGGACTTTTTTTAGCTTAATATTTCGCAGTCCTAGTCTAGTTTTCCATATTTTTATAACTTAAATAAATTTTTTTTTTTTTTTTTTTTTTTTTTTAAATAAAAAAAAAAATATGAATAACTGTCGGATGAAACACTAAGCTAATGGGACTTATAAAATCTAGTTGAATATGGCTTGCAAAACTTGCATTCTCAACAACTTAAAATAATGAAAAATATACGCGGAGTCAACCAGGGGGTAAACAAAGTATTTTATGATAAATTAAATTTCTTTCGACTGCATATCAATTCAATTTATTCATGAATAAATAAGCGAATTGAAATAATATAAAAAAATTATATTGAAAGACAAATAAATTGTTGAAATGAAATTAGAATATAGAATTAAATATTACCTCCGCTAGAAATTATATTTTATTTTTGTTTTTATTAATGTGGATCAGATCTGTTATGAAAGACATTAGTGTTATTTAAACAGGAAAATGTCACATGGCTGGGGTCTTCAAATTTCGCCGTACGGTTAAACAAAAGCATAAAAGATTTTTTTTTTCTTTCATTGGCATATCTAAATCTAGGCTTTTTGCGCAGTGTATGGAAAATGATGCTAATGTAGGGCCAAAGTAGTTTGGCCCTACATTAGAAACACGAATTCATTTTTAATTATTAATGAATATGATTTATGTAAGGGAATAATGTAAATTAATAGGTGTACGTAATATATGCACAATTTATTACAATAAATGTGTAATTGTTTTTTATTTACTTCTAAAAGACATTTTCAAAATCAAAATTATTTCTATTCTTTTTACAATTTTGCCCCCAAATAATTGATCTCCGGTGGTCAGATTCTTCACCATGTGTGGAATGTAAGGCAAAATGAAAATACAGACAATTTTCAGATTTTTCGGTACAAAGTAACACCAATGCTGCATTTTGTTTTCCTGTAGTACTTTACAGATTTAATTAGTTCAAGAAAAATCAAATTTTGATTACTAGTTTACTCACAATAACTGTTAATTACTCATTACTGTTATTGCACTTTTGTAGTGTGCAGGGCGTCTGATTGCCTCGGAAATCAATTGCACACACCGTGTGCATTCGGTCTCGAATGGGTTAAACATTGTTATATCATTTAAGAACCATGCTTATATCACACTCAGGAATCAAATACAATAAAAATAAGTCTAGGAATAGTGATTTTTTGAGGAAAAACTCGTCTTCTTATCCCTTTTACGACTAGGTATTTGTATTTTAGGAAACAGACTGAAAAGTGAACGATCCGAGAAAAATCTCTCACAAGGAGACGTATTGAGCCCCTGTTTCTTCATTGTTCCCCCCGATAAATGCTTAAAATGATTGAAATCAATGAGAGAGGGATGAATGTTATGATTTTTGGTCCTCATCCAAGTTCTCTGTGGCACCCTTCATCGGCTTGAGTGGCATGTGAGGGCGCTTCGGCATGCTCCTTCCGCTGTCGGGGCAACGTCATTAATATTGCTCCATCGCATGATTAAACCTTATACATTATTCATTCGGCTATCTTCCTTTTCCATTCCCTTTTGGCAAATATACTTTCTAGCTTCCCTCTCTATCTCTCCTTCTCTGCCCCGCTGTACCTTAAGTCTGCCCTTGTATCAGCGGTTTGGTCCAATTTGTGCGTTCGAAGTACAAACACATGGGACACAGCTCCACCTTTGTTCTTTATTCAGAAGAATCGCCAAGGTTGCAGAATTTAGGGTGCTGACAATTAGAGAGCCGCTACCAAAGCCCCAAGGCCTCCGATCATTTCTATTCTGATCCATCGTAACACCACAATAGTTCTATAAAACCCTACATATAATACACAATACATATTTCTATATTAAACTAAAAAATACATTCTTGTCTTAAGTGGTTTTCATTGTTTTTACTTCTTTCCCAAAGAAGCTAAACGTTTATAATGTACCCTTCTTCCTTCATTAGAAAATCTCCTAACCTCTGTGGAGGCTATTCTAACAAGGAATATTCTCCTGCTAGCTTGAGTATTTGCCTTGTGTATAGAGGCCACACTTACTCGGAAAGCGACGATCTTCTCTGCTCTTGAAAAAGTGCAGCTTAGAGTTGATGTTCCCGAGGCCTTACATCGACTGTGTTGTCTAGAAATCCGGAGCCATCAACTTTGCACCAAAGCGTACTCGTACGTCAGGAAAAAATGCGTAAGCTATCCTTCCTTTCGTACCTGGACTCCACCGTTTCTGCATCTCGCCCATTGCTTCATTCTTGACTACCTCCAGCAGCTCGGGGCTGTAGCTCGTAGAAGTGAAGATCCTATTACCGATTTTTGCAGGTAGTCCTCTTTGTAGGTTATACTTTGCTATTCTTAGCTGTATTTCCAGATCGATAGGAAGGTAACCTTCTATTACTTGTAGTGCATCGGTGGACACCGTGCGGTACGCCCTCGTCACAAGTAGAAGAGCGCTTCTTTGGGCCTGAAGCAGGATGTACTTCTCGTTCCTGTTTCAAATTAATGCACCACGCAGGTGCTGCACGAGTGACGAGAGAAAGACCGTCTTATACAGTATTTGCCAAAGACGTGAAAACCTAGATGGATATTTGACGCTCAAGACGGAGTTGCAAGACAGAGCTATTTGACAACTCTCTCTCTCTCTCTCTCTCTCTCTCTCTCTCTCTCTCTCTCTCTCTCTCTCTCTCTCTCTCTCTCTCTCTCTCTCTCTCTCTCTCTCTCTCTCTCTCTCTCACACACACACACACTCACTCTCCCCTTCTCTATTACTAATCTTCATTGACCCCTCCTCCACTAATTTGAAACAAAATAAAATTACGCAAGCATAGTAATAAATTATTTAATAAAGATAAATTTTCCTAATTAGAGCCCTTGTTGAGAGACATAATTTTCTAAATTACGGCTTATGCCGCCTACGCTCCGATTCGCCACACGCCCCCATTCGTATAATCAGAACATGTTACAACGACGACTTGTTTTTAAATGTCCTATTCACATTTCAATCCGTATCCTCCTCTACAATTCATCTAATCACCGACTCTCCCAGGCTGGTCAATCATACTTCAAAGGGCCAATCAATTTTCTGCCGACTTCCATATATTGATACCTCTGAAGGCTTATTTTGATCCAGAATGTCTTCTGAGAACCATAATATGCCGGCTGGGTGTTTAATTTGTTACCGTCGGTTTCTTTTTTCTTCATGATAAAGACATCTTAATAGCATTGTAAAGGTAGGCTATATGACTGCCTTCAATCATATCATTAACTACCAACTGCTTCGGATTGACTAATCATATTACGATTTGCATAGGAATAACTTACAGGGAGGAAACTGATCCAGGTTAGGCCTCGGGCTACTGTCTTCTTATATAACACATAAATACCTACATATTTCTTCACATTATCTAAATATTGGTCCATAAATAGATTTCTAAATTTGTCGATGTACATGGAAATGCTTAGAACAAAATGTTTGACCTTATAATTGTTTTGAGCGAGTCGCCTTCGTTGCGAGTGCTCATAAATAAATGAATTTAAAAAAAATCAAAAGTCCCCGCCTGTAGCCTTCGAGCCGTGGGGGGGGGGGTTAGAAGGTCCTAATTTTCGGGTTTTCACTTATACCTCTGTAACTCTGCGTCCTACCAACAGGAACATTCTATAACTATGAATTATTTTTTTCTGTCATCGCACCAGGCACACTCGTCTGTTCGACTCTTAGTCGTAAGCCATATACGATCTAACCTCGAAAATGCAGTAGGGTTCTCGGTTATTTTTAGTTTTCAGCTGATAATAAAAAAAATTTCATGAATTTTTGGAAGAATGATTACAATGTTTGGGGTAAAAAGAGTTTTAGAGGTTCATAACTTTGTAATTCTTGGTTACTATTCAGCTTGTAATAAAGTCTAAATTATGAGGGCGCGAAGATTAGCATTTAAAATAGAAGATTAAAGTTCATCTTGATTAAAGCTCTTAAAAAATGTCTTATGGTCCGTAAAATATTAGACGAGATATGCTCCGGCTGGCTGATTTTGCATTAACCCATTCGAGACCCATTGCACACCCTGGGTGCAATTCATTTCTGCGCCTATAGGACAGCCTGCACACCGATTGTGCAATAACAATAATATGCAATTATTAGTTATTCTGAGTATACTAGTCATTGAAATATAGTTTTCCTTGAACCAATGAAATCTGAAGAGTACAGGAAAACAGAATTTAGCATTGGTCTTATCATTTTACCTTTCATTGCACACATGGTGCTCAATACGCTTCTAAATAAAAATTTTCCGAAGAGCAAGCTGCACACCCGGTGTGCACTGATTTTACTTATGCGAATTCACTTACGGATTAGGTGATGGCCGTTGTAAACATGCTTTTTTTAAATCAAAAATGAACAATATAAACAACAAAAAATTTATTCCTGGGGACCGTGTTGGAAAACAATCGTTGTCTTGAATGGGTTAAAGTAGTTAAGGTGTATGTAAGGTGTAACTTATTTTTTTTACACATATCTTTTATGGGCTGAAATTCTTCCTTGGCTAATCAAAAATTATAGCCAAGAGTGTTTGTGTGCAGAAAAATTTTATAAACGGGCCAAAAAGTTTTCCAAGTTCGATATTCCTAGTGAAATCCCGATGCCGAGTGAACGCGGTGCTGATTTGAAGATAATTTTTTTATCGAGCTTCAATTGGTCCTTTTTTAATTGTTAATGTTTTTTCTTTTTGGTCGTCCTTTATTACATTTCAAAATTAAAACCTTTTTTTTTATCTTTATAACAAGAAAGTATGAAAAAAAATTAAATAGGAAAGACCAAGTCGTTTTCTCAAAACTATGTTTTTCAAATCGGTCGATACTCTGGCGTCTTCGATTTTTGCCCGGTCAACTTCAAATTTTAACTGCAGCTTTCTTCTTTTTTCGATTCATTAAATTATAATGATTTTATGACCGATTTTTGACGCATTTTTTCATATAAAATAAATAATTGTTCAACATTTTCGAAAAAAATAATATTTCTTAAAAATCCTACGTACTTTTCTACGTGTGACCTTCATCTTTCGACATAATTCTAATTTTTCGTTCCAAATTAAAAATTGCCTCCTGCAGACTATCGCCCGTGAAAAAAAGAGCGTTTCCGTTTGACAGACGCAGCGCCGCCATTAATTTTTTTCGAAGAATTGAAAAGTCTTTTCTTTTTTTTTAATACTTTATTATTCCACATAATTGAAAAATGTTGATTTATTTGTTATTTCTAATTTCAAGAAAATTACACTAATTTCAAGAAAATGATTTTGATCGCACAAGATAGAATTACCCCTTAAGGACTGTGTGGGCCTAGGAAAGGTCTAGGACCATGAATATAACACTCGACCGACGACACGAGAAGATAAAATCTTATGAGCGCGCTGCAGATTCCAAGTCCGCTCCTCCAAAACATGATTCGAGACACCTCACTGAGCCAATGTCACCCCACACTTTATTTATATTATTATATATATCAGTTTAGGCAACGAATGCTTAAAAACAGCTATAGGTGGAAATTTTTGGAACACAATTTTGGACTTCGTAACTTAGTTTCTGCTAGTTAGGTGGTCAACATATCGAAAGTCCTCACCCGTAGCCTTTGTTTCGGGGGGCAAAGGCTACGGGTGAGGACTTTTGATATGTTGACCTCCTAACTAGCCAAAACAATTTTATGAAGTTGAAAATTGTGTTCCAAACATTTCCATCTATAACTCTTAGTTTCCTGGACTATTAGTCGCTAAATTTCAGATTACACGATGAACACTGAAATTATTTTTACGTTCGAAGGAAAATACATAGAATAGCAAAGTAATATAATGCAACACTCTACAACCCTATAACCGTTATTTATTATTTTGGTACATCGTTGAAGAGTTATCCGGTCAAAACGGAGAAAAAATATGCGGCAAAAGTGTTTTTTTCCCAAAATGACAGACTTTCAAGAGCGGATATTTCGAAAACTAAAGATATCTCGAAAAACTTTATTGAATAGAAATTGTAGGAAATTTAATCAGCTTTCATTTGTTATAGAATAGCCATGTTGCTAGAGATATAAGTGAAAACCCGAAAAATGGGACCTTCTAAACCCCCGGCACAAAGGCTACGGGCGAGGACTTTTGATATGTTCACCTCCTATCCAGTCCAAACAAAGTTACGAAGTGAAAACTTTTGTTCCAAAAATTTCCATCTATAAACTCTTCGTTGACTGGACTGATATTATGACTTCCTAAAACACATTTTATACTAAACATTGTAACCCTTCCAAAACCTCAAGTCCTAGTTTTTCCGTTATCAGCTGGAAACTTTAAAGGATTTAGAACTATACTGTCTTATCGACGTAAGCTTTTCAATGATTTACGACTAAGTGAGTCACTTCTGAAATATCTGTCGTTTCTGGGGAAGAGTCGAACAGGAGAGTGTGCCAGCCCCGAAATCCGTCTTCTATTTCCGTAGCGGCGAAATCTACTTTCAACCTGCTCTTCATCAGTAATATCTCTCTAGCGTCAGCTCGAACTGAAGGTAACCCCTGTTGGAAAACAACAATTAATAAAAACATGTTTTGCATTATCGTATTTTGTTTTAAAAAACAATAACTTTCCAGCTAACTACAATTTAAAAAAAAAAAAAACGTGTAATGGAATTAAACCAGCACTTTTACGAAGTACCTAATTCTACGGATGAGATTGTAGGAAATTTAGTAGGCTTTTGGATGGATGAATTCATTTCCACTCTTACTCAAAAGGCGATATGGCAATCATATAAACGAATTTTCAAGAAAATTCCCACTTTCCTCAAAAGTGCAAAGAGCATATGGTATTAAATCTTATTTCATTTGATTTCCAACGTAAAATAAACTCTATAATATTACGTGGAATCCTATAGAGTTTTACCGCATGCCCTAATATTTATTTTGCAATAAGTTAGTCAAAACGGTTTTTTACTAGTTTGCTAGTTAATAAAATTGAACTTTCGCTCGATAGAATTTATTTTTGTAGCAACGTTCATCAAAACAGAGCATTTTTGAAGCTGTCTGGCGCGAAAAAACGTACATATACAAATTTAATAAACCTGTATTTTCGTGATGTTATGAAAAATGAAATATTGTAACAGGCACTTTTTGATTGCGTCATAGGTCCGTAAGGAGAAAATACGCTAATAAAAAGTATAAAATTGCATTTTTGCTTTAGTTTTTTTCTTATTTATTTATTAATTACTAGCTGTTACCCGGTGTGCAATGCTACACCTACTTTATATTAAATATCTGTAGCCGGGCTTACCATGCTACACATGCTTCATATTAAATAGTTGTAACCCAGCTTCCATGGTACGCCTACTTTATATTATATATTTAAAAAAATGAATGATTATATTATATTTGTCCAAATTATGAGAATATAAGATAATAAATTGAGAGCTCGGCTGAAAAATTTATTTTCCATTTTTTTAAGAGAAAGTGGGGTGGAAAATAAATTAATCCTTATTTTTTAAAAAGTACCCTTATTTTAAAAAGTACCCTTACTTTTAAAATGGTATTACAATTAAATGATTCCAAATAATTTAATTGCAATACTGTTTTAAAGAAAATCCAAACCAAACTCCCTGTGTTTAATTTTTTTAAAGAAAAAAAAATATGTGGTCCATAAATAAATATTCATAAAAAATAGCAATACAAATGAGGCATTTAATTAAGGTTATGATTAGTTATAAGTTGTAATAACCTACAACTGAAACTATATTCTTTATTTTCATTGATTTTTTTTTAAATATAATATTTATTTATTTTAAGGGCTTCGCATCTAAAGCTAAAACCTCAACCTTGCGCAAATATAATATTAATATGTTATATTGTTTACCTGTTCATGTAATAATCCGTAACTGAGTTTTTTTTATGAATGAAAAAGTAGGTAAGTCGTGCAGGGTGTATGTTATTTATGCCAAAAGGAAAGTTTTAAAAACATAGTTTGTTAATAGTCCTTTCTATTAAAGCTTCTGTTTCAAATTTTAAGGTTCATGGGCTCTTCTATAAGGATAGTCCTTCTATCATAGGAAATAGGGGCCTCTAAGAATAAAAACAAATTTAAGATATTTTTCTTGCAGTTATGGACAACAATGAATTAAAGGTATTTGGGAATTTCAATAAGGACAATGATTTGGCGAGCAACAATATTTTTAGCAGAATTCCAACCGTATTTAAACATTTAGTCCAAGAGCTGGTAACACACTTTTCAAGTGTTTTATGTGCCTTGAAATTGTGCTATAGTGGGTCTCTAGTGTAGATAAAAAGTTAAGTATGTGGTTGCTGGACATACCTTGAAACACCAGGTACTGCACATAGGGGAAAGGTGTTAAAAAAATATGTCACTAAAATGGTATTTTATTCAGAAGCCAACAATCTTTAATGTATAATTAAGGCAAGTTGCTTTATTTCTAGAACAGCCACAACTGTCCTGTCCAGATGATTGGTGCTCATCCCACCAAACAAAAAAAACAAAAACGAAATTACGACATGCAATACACCAAAATTCCAAGGTGCATAAAACACTTCATGAAATGTGCGTTACCAGCTATCCGACTAAATGATGACAGTCAGAGGATATAACTATCCCAGACAAAAGGAAGCATATGGCAGAATATAATGATTAAATTATTATGGATATTAAATTAATAAAAAATTGCATGGAAAATTTAATTACTTATTCATTTATTAGAACACCACAATTCACGTGACTTCCTCTTCTTATAAAAATAATATTTTAATACATTAATTTATCTGCAAAAAAATATCATGTAAAAGAAATATTATAAGAAGAATAACTTTATTAAAAAAAAAAATTAAAGTGAGGCTGCCCAAATTAATAGGGTTGCTAAACCATACAGCTCTTATAATAATAAAATATTGTTTCAAAATGTGGTGAAAATTAATTCATTTATATACATTCATTTGTATGATTATAAACATTTATATAATTTATTATGTACATCTATCTATATGCGAATAAAACAATAAGTTAAATATAACAACATTTAATATAATATTTTAATAATATTTGCATATGTATGTGAGAGAATTAATTTCAAGTTCATAAATTTAAGTCCTTTACAAAATGACATTGTTCACAAAGGAGTTTTTAATGTTTAAAAAAATCTTTATGTTTAAAACAAAAAGTTATATCTTTTGGGAACTTTAAACTTCACTTAAAGCTACATATTCTGCATATGGAGACTCTTCTGTACCATCTTTTTTCTTTCTCGATTTCCAGTATAATACATTACCAAATAACCTAATAAGAAAACCAGTGGTGGATTTTCCTTCTAAATGATCATTTAAGAATATAGTCTCTACATCCGTCTGTTCAACATTTAGACCCATTTGATATCTTCAACTTCCTTATTTCAACAAAATCTCAAGCATTATTTTGTTTCAAACTATCTATTTCTCTATCCCAAAAATCACAATCGCTTGAACTTTATCAGATTCGCCCTCAGCCGATCCAATACAGCTTATGTTTTCTTGGATAACATCAACATGCCTAGCGACAATGATTTTATTATTCAAAAGTACTTTATATCCCACTTCACTATACTCGATTAAAATGCACATATTCACCTCTTTATCCCATTTAGAAGTTATTATTTGTTCTGGTTTCCTAACAAAATTTTTACTACCATATAAATTAAAGTTAGAAGCATCTGGTTTCTTTCCAAAACAGATTTCATAGGGTATTTTATTGTCAATGGTGTTAGCTAAAGAGGGATTTTTCAAATAAGTTGCTGCACATACCATTTCTGGCCAACATTTTTTTCTACAATATCTTCTGCCAGTAAGCAATGAGATATATTCATAATTGTTCTAGTAAATCACACCGTTTAACTCATGAATTCATGGGGCAGGGATTAATTTTGATACCCTTTTTTTTGGTAGTCATAATTCTTACTATTTAATATTCCTTACCAATGTCACACCTCATAATACCAATTTCCTAAGTTTTAAACCTCATTTACTTATTGAACAAAGGAATGAAAAACTTCTGTTTTAGGTTTAATAGTTTAAATCCTAGCAATCTTACTATTTATTTATACATCAGTGAGACCGCGACAAAGGGAATTCATCACTAAACACTTAAATAACAATAAACAATACTGAACAATTATGAAGAAATTAACATGAGGGCAATCTTACTATAATCATCTATAAATGAAACAAAATATTTTTCACCTTTAGACTCCTAGAAGGTAGAAAAATGATGTCTCTCCACTGTTTTCAGAAATCTGAAATCGAGAACTCCACAAATAACGCTGCATACATCACAGATTTAGACTCCTAGTTAAAAAAAGGTCCACATCAGTGTAAACAATTCCAAAATACTTTTAGCCTTGTTCTTATTGTTTTCCAAAGGGACACGGTCCATTTTACAATACAAGTTTTATAAATTTATAACATGTCCAGATAAACTGATTGTTTCATTTCAGTTGTTTGAATTTTATTTTTTTAACATATTCTGAAGTTTCTATGTACAATTTACTATGCTGTTGATTCCTTTAGGTATAATCTATCAAATTTCTGAATTATGTCTTAGGCTGTTGTCAAATCACAAAGAAATTCAAACTGTTTATTTGATCTTGCTGATCCCAATCTACAGCAACTTTGGTCTCCTTTGCCTTTTCAATGACATTTACACACCTCATCAGTTTAAAAAAAAAAGTTAAGTGTTTTTCCACATACTAAAACCCTCTCCATCAAATAACAGTACAAACATATTCATTTAACAGAAAAGCGAGTGAGAGATTATTCAACCGAATACTATAACCGACATTGCAACCTTCCTTTACTAAAGAGAAAAAACTACCTCTCAACAAAAGTTTTGAAATTATTATAGTTCTGAATAGAAACATGACCACTTAATTATATTATATTAGTCCAAATTATGATTAGATAAACACAGAACATTTTTATGATATACTTATTTATACGATATTAGTCTATATTCTGGTTAGAGCAGTGTTGCCCTAGGCAATCAAATGAAAATTGATTTGATATGAAGAAAACTGATCTGATATTAAGGAAATTAATCTTAAAAAATATGATATTTTATTATATGATATCTTATATGATATTTGTCCAAACTCTGAGAACATAAACCTACTATATAAATAAACAAACAAAGGTTTTTTTATTGCACTTCTTCTTAGAAGGAGGGGCAACACTGGAAAGAAAATGCCGATTTCTGACTATAAACTCTTCTGTATATGACAGTTTCGAACTCGTTACTTCCAAACTATGAATCCTAGAAGATTTTTAGCTAGCCTACGAGATTTCCCGGATCAAGGCGTATCTATGTGCGAAGTTTGGTCAATATCAGTCAAACGATGTGGATTTGTATAAGGAACAAACAAACAGAAAAACAGAAAAACAGACACGTGATTTTTATATATATAGATAGGTGCTCCGACTGCCAGGGTCATTTTGCTTTAGTATTTAAATATTTGTTATCTCCTCAGAGTATTACCAGTCCATCTCGTAAATGCAGCCGCTTTCAAATTGTAAGGGCATTCATGAATAAATTTACATATATACACATAACATAATACGTATATGCGTGTACAAATACACAATACAAACACTCAGCCCGTTCGCGCCCGCCGAAACATGTACATTTAGACGGGCTCAATCCCATTATTGTTATGATATATTCTGCTGTATTAATTTCATTAATTGTGACGACGGTTATCTCTGAGCTATTACTTAATTAATTTTTTTCAGAATTAAAAAGCCTTTGTCACTTAATTACTTCATGCCGGCAGAAGGGAAATTGACTTTAGTTGCAACATAATAGGACACGTTACTAATTACAACTCCGTGGGTTCGATTCCCATTACTAGTGAAAGCTTTTCTTAGGGAAAAAAGTCATCAGCTCTATCATAGCTAGAAAAGGGTGTTAGCATGCAAAAATGTCGCCGTAAAAACAAGTCTTATTTATAAGTAGAGGCTAAAACATTAAGTAAATAATAATCCTGTCTATAGGCAATTTAAATTAATTACCATTATGAAGTAATGGTGACTATTTATTACTTTTAATAAATGACGACACAAAGCATATTATTGATAAAACTTCGACCGGTCAATCGAAAGACGAAACTTGTAAATTAAGTTCTAAAGTCGAAAGGCTTGCCTAGGAAGGCGTTGCTTGTTGTGAATTATGTTCGAAATAGGTCGCTTGTAAATGAAGTTCTAAAGTCTATAGCAGGTGCTTGTAATGAAATTCTGTAGTCGAAAGGAGAGACTTGTTAATGAAGATAGAAAGTTTATAGCTTTGGCTTGTGAGTGACGTTTTAATGTCGATAGCTGATGCTGTGAATGAAGTTCTCAAGTCGAAAGTCGAGACATGTGAAGTGAGTTATAATAGTCGGTAGCTGATGCTTGAGAATGAAGCTCAAAAGTTGAAAGGAGAGACGTGTGAATGACGATCGAAAGTTTATAGCTTTGGCTTGTGAGTGAAGTTTTCAAGTCGATAACTGATGCTGTGAATGAAGTTCTCAAGTCGAAAGTCGAGACATGTGAATGGAGTTATAATAGTCGATAGCTGATGCTTGAGAATGAAGCTCAAAAGTTGAAAGGAGAGACGTGCGAATGAAGATCGTAAGTTTATATCTTTGGCTTGTGAGTCGAGTTTAAAAGTCGATAGCTGATTCCTTGTGAATAAAGTTCTAAAGTCGATATTTGATGCTTGTAAATAAAGTTCTAAGTCTTTGGCTAATGCTTGTGAATTGAGTTGTAACAATCGATAGCTGATGCTTGTTAATAAAGTTCTAAAGTCGATAGCGAATGCTTTTGAATGAAGTTTTCAAGTCGATAACTGATGCTGGTAAATGACGTTCTAATAGTCGATAGCTGATGCTAGGAAATGAAGTTCTAATATTCGATAGCGTATACTTGCGAATGAAGTTCTGAAGTGAAAGCGGTGACTTGTGAATGAAGTTTACATAATAATTTTTTTCTATTAAAACAATTTTAATAAAATTATTTCAATTATGAATGGACTATTATATTTTTGAAAGAACACAAGTAGGTTTTCATTGAACCCACAGAATTTCTGGAGTGAGTGTTTACAATGAATATTTAGTGGGAAAAAACTGCTTTCTGTTGTGGGCGGATTGATTGAGTGGCCTATCCCTCATTGTGAGTACATATAAATTGATAATAAATACATATAACTGAATTATTTGTTCACAGCCATTGTAAAAGGGTTTTATTTAGTGTAGTCATTTCAGTTATTGTAGTCTTGCTTAGCAAACACACTTGTTATCACTGGTAAATGACACTATGCACCGGAAGTAGCTGTAAGCACTAAAGTCCTCCGTGACAAAGTGCCATTTAACCAAAATAATAAACTGTACGAAATATTTGTCATATATACCACACCTCAAGTATGTTTTTCACGGGAAGATCCGCTGAAAGCAAATTACTTTCTTGTCGCCTATGAAATGTCATGTCCTTGCCCCGTATATTCATCGGGTTTTATTTAAATTTGACTTCATCTCCTACTCCTCCGTCCCACGCCCTTCTGAAATACTGCTCGTTCTAAATGCGAACTACCGCCGGCTCGAATAGCAGCTGTGTTTTATCGGGTATTTTCGGAAAGTGACTTCACAACGGAACGAATTTCTTTCATTCGTTTCTTCTGGGCAGTCAGGATTTCCTTTTTATCTCTTCATTCTAAGGTTTTGCGGTGATAATTCAAAGTAAATCGTAAACATTCAGTTGCAAAAGTGTTTGAGTATTTGTTTCTTGAAAGGAACGCAGTAAAGATATCAGAACTTTTACTACATTCCTGATTGTTTCTATTTATACATTCAACACTTTTCTCAAAGTGATTTTTCTGCTTTGTATATTCAATTAGTGATTTTTCAATCCGTGTTTCCAAAAGTTTGCGAAATTAACATTAATGACAAGACCTGGTAGAAAATGTCAGGATCGATTTTAAAAATATCATCACCGAGGAAGAAACAACAAACACCTGGCTGAATAAGATGGAGATGAACCCATCGAAATATTCCAGGAAGAAGTGAGGAGGAGTACCACCGCTGGAGAGAAATGCCTTTTCATCCAAAAATACCATCCCAGCGACGAAAAATAACATCAAATATATATATATATATATTGTGGGCGAGGTTTAGCTCAGTGGTAGAGCACTCGACTAATGAACTGGAGGACCCAGGTTCGATACCCGAGCGTGAACTAAACATTTTTTCCTCTATTGTCATCGTTCGAGCTTTGGATTTGGGGTCCCAGATCGTCCCTAGGCTCATCCAGCCTTTAATTAATTAATGGGTACCTTTAAAGGGGCAAATCAGGCGGGCGGAGCATAGGACTGACCACACTATCTCCCTAGTGTGCCTTATGGTCAAGAATCAGATACCTATACAGTATCTGCCCTTTGTGGCCTGTTACGGGACTGATTTTTTTTAATATATATACATATATATATATATATATATATATATATATATATATATATATACTTATCATGAAGATTAGATAGTTAGCCGTCGAGGTGATAACCAATCAGGGAATAGTTGGGATTCGGCTAAGAAAACATCAATACGATTTTTGTAAAAAATCTATATTCAGGCCGTTTCGGCTACTCTTTGGTAGCCTTCGTCAGCAATGAAGGTGCCGCGAGGCAGAGAAAGACCAAAGTTAACACTTAAGTAAACATAGTGAATGTATATGACCAAAGTTAACTTTGGTCTGTCTCCGCCTCCCGGCACCTTCATTGCTGACGAAGGCTACCAAATAGTAGCCGAAACGTCCTGAATATAGATTTTTTACAAAAATCGTATTGATGTTTTCTTAGCCGAATCCCAACTATTCCCTGATTGCTTATATATATATATATATATATATATATATATATATACGTATGTATAATTTGTACAAGATTGTAAATCTTGTACAAATAAATTCTATTCTATATACGAGTATATATATATATATATATATATATATATATATACATATATATGTGTGTGTGTGTGTATGCACATACTAATTAGAGTTGCCGTTATTTTGGTGATCTATGAGTTCTAAAATATGAACTTTTCCTCCGGATTGGGTCATGAAATTATCAATTAGATAACTTTGAGACACTTAAATTATGAAACCAGTCGTTACTGTAGTAAGGGAAGGTATATGGTTACAAGAATTCCTGGTTTTGTGTTCTATGATCAAGCCTGTCAACTGAGACAATGAGAACATGACGCAAGGAAATTTAGACGGGGAAGCCCCAGAATATTTTAGTTCAGAGAATTTATAAGTTTCCTGGTAATGAACGGGAAAGTACAAGAGATCTCGTTGTACGACGTATGGCTTATAATTTTCATGAAACTAGATATGGCTTATACGTTTTCAAGTAATTCTTCCCTGGAAATAGGTGAGGATGGTTGGATTATTGGGTTTAATGAGGTAAATGTTGTAGGTTATCATCGAACCATTACAATAAACTATAATAAACAAACTATGATTAGGGAAAAAATAATAAATTTTGTACAAAAAGATAAAATATTTACAATAACAATGTACTATATACTAACTTAAGAATGTTTGTTTTTTTTTTCATTAATTTATTTTAATTTATTTTCTACTCTTTGTTAATGAATTATTTGTTTTATTATTAAAAGTTTCATATGATTATATCTATTCGGTGGGATTCCATAAAAATAATACAATACAAATAGTTAGTGGCTGAGGTGATAAGATCAAGGAATAGTCAAGTTTCGGCTAAAAAAATCAAACAAATCTTCGGAAAATCTGTAATTTGGATTTTTCTGCATGCTCTTTGGATGCATTACTCAGCCAAAAAATAAATATAAAAATTAACGAAGATAAAACCAAAACATTAAACAAAATACCAGATAATAAAAATAGGGATAAATCATTTTTTTGTGTACACAATAAATAACAAAACATTTTAGTTTTTATTTAATAATAGCTGGGCTATTAAAGCCGGGCTATCTACAAGTTTCTAACCTTTAACTATACCCAATGTTGGGCGAAACTAAAAACTAAAACTAAAATTAATAGTACATTCGCTTTTTGGAATAAAATACATCTAAACTAAAAATTGCAACCGTAAAAAAAAAATAAAAAAAAAAAAAAAAAAAAATCTAAAGTTAAATTAATTAATGGATATTAGTTAAACTAAAACTTAAAAATCATAGGGAATTGATTAAAAACTAAATTAAAGCTTTAATTTAGTTTAGTTTCGCAAAAATAACGTGAATTAATGTAAATCATATTTTCCTCATTTTCTATTTGTTTCCATTATTGTACATAAATAAGCATTCTTTATTTAAACAAAAATACATAAATACCTATTTTTTACCCTTGTTCTGAATCAAAGATGCATTACTATAGTGAATAATCTTATTATTGAAACTAAACTAAAATCATAAATTAAGGTCACTTTTGCTAAAATTAAACTACATAATTAACATACTAAAAACAGATACTAAAACTAAAAATTATACAAATCTAAAACTAAAACTAGAAATATTTTTAGTCAAAGTAAACTAACGTTAGTTTAGTAAACTAAGACTCGTATTGCCTAACACTGACTATAACCTTTAATTATGCTCTGTTTTTTTGGGAGTTACCCATCTACGTGGTAAGACCGTTATGTAGCGAAATCAATATGAATAATTCCCAAAAGGATCACGACTTGGGAAAACTCAGCTAAAAATAGATAAAACCCCAGTTACTTTCACCAGACATTTCTCCTAAAGACCTTTAGACTATTCTATACTTAGTGTTACTCCTATCATTAACAATAGTCTAGTGGTGGTAATGTCTATCTGATGGATTTCAGAAGTATGACCAATAAATAGTTCATAATTAATAAAAACGTGCGAACATCTCGGAGGGTTCTTGAAAACTAAAACATTGTTGCAATGACGTTAAGAAAATACTATATCGTAATAGACAAATAACAAATCTACAGAAGTGAGAACAAAAAAAAAAGAAAAAAGAAAAACAAAAACATCTGTATATTTTCAGATTGAATTATAGATGCACCCCCCCCCCCAAAAAAAAAACTGACATTAAAAAAAGATGCCAAGTTCCAGGCCCCTCGCAAAAAGAGTATGAAAGTATTGGTCGACGTTTTAGGACCCTATTACTTTGTCATGAACTTAATAATATCCTCTCACATATTTGTGCATTTCCAACTTCGCCGGTTTTCGTTAAACTATGGCTCGTACGGCGATTGGATTTATTATAAAATTTCTGGCATTTAAAGATTCAGGCCCTTAGGGTTATTATAAACTCTCTGATGACGTCAAACAATCGGGGTTCTTATGAAGTCTATGAAAGTTAAAACGGTCATCCTCTGACAAAAACTAGGCAATATATGCATAAGTTAAGGCTAACACAATTTATAAATGAAAAAGGACCTTAATTTTCATACAGCTAATGGCTAATGATGTAATGAATTTAAATATCTAGATTTTATACTATTAGATTATTAGATATACTTTTTATGGACTCAGGAATATATGCCTGAAGAAGAACAATAAAGTTCGAAATGTCGCTGTAAGACTTCAAACTAAAATTTCGAAGGATCTGTCTATCTTTTTTAATTCTACCGATTTCATTGAATTCTTTCAGGTTTGGGCAATGAATAAACAATTTAATATTCTCAATATCAGCTTTCCGAAAATGAATAAATATCTAATTAATAAAAACATAAAATTAATTGACTTTCCAAATGGTATTAGACAAATTTTCCTTGTTATTGATTAAAAGAAAAATCGAACCCGCTCTCTCCAAGGAGAATTTTATTTTAATCCAGGACCGATATTGTTGGAATTGCTATTGAAATTCAGCTCTGCATTTAAAGTGAGCATCAAGTTTAATAAAAGATCCAAACCAAAGAGAAAGGTTTGGATCTTTTTTACACTGGAATTTCTTCAAGTCCTATAATTCTTTCAAAAGACTTTTATAAGAAAAGAATAAAACGTTTGCCATGAATTCATATTGAATTTGTAATCTTTAATAATAATTTTCATCGGTTATACGATATTCAATAATAACTTACGTCCAATAATACGTTCGTCTAAAAAGTGGTTAGTTGTGGAAAGGACCATTCACGATAAACAATTCAGGACGTCCATTTAATTTTAAGAACGACTTGTTACAACTTTATCTTATATAAAACGCATAAACTCGTTTAACTTACATGCAGATGTTAATATCTGGTGGTGTGAAATCTCCCAAGAAAATGGGATTTTTCGGCACTCAAACGGCCAGAATGTAGAGGAAGCAAAAATAAGCAACTTTTCTGAATATATATGAAGATACTTTGTGCTACAACAAATAAAATTTCAAAACAAAATCAACATCATTAACACTTTCTGTGGGTCATAAAAGTGCAAATATGACCCTTTTAAAAACAGAGTGTAGAAAATGGACTGCTTATTTGAAATTTTATGAATATGACCCTTAGGCTGAGACGTTAAAATGTAAAAAAAATAATAAAAGATAAGGTTTAAGGTAAAGATCCTTTAAAGTACGAATGTATTAAATAAATTAACCTCAGAATTTTACCTTGGAAAAAAGTTTTTAACGAGAAAAATCAACATTTTTCTTATTTTTTATGACTAGTTATATGTAGAAAAACTCATTTTACTCTTAAAATAATTTATAAATCCCCAGGCATAATATCAAATACTATAAATTAAATGAAACTAACAGCTCCAAATATTTATAATGAAACGTTTTTCCGAAAAATGTAAGCTTTCGAATGATCACACACCACAACACTTCCGAAAAACCAAGATGTCATATCTAAATGTATATGATTTTTTTTTTTTTTAAGTTGTAATTAGGTTTTTGAATGGACACGCTCAGCAATACTTCCAAATCAAATAACCACTCTTTTCCCAGTGTTCCTATAGAAATTTATATGTTATCATTTTTGTAGTATATTAGGTTTTCGCTTCACAATAAAATGTAATAAGATTATCATGACATTATATAATCAATATTGCAACACCTGTTGCCAGATTTTCTAAATACTCCATCTATATTTGAACGTAACAGGCTGAAGAGGTATGGGCTTAGTGTTTCCTCTTCAGGGACAGCTTTTAGCACTTTCCTCCGAAGGAAAGTAGCTGTTGAGGTTGGACTCATGACGGAATTTTTGAAAAATTTCTTCAAATCTTTATCGATCCTACCTAGTAGACACCGAAAATGACCCCCGTTAAAATTTATATATATCTATATATATATATATATATATATATATGCATATATATATATGTGTCTGTTAACACGATAGCGGCCAGAGTTTTTGTTTTTTCGTCACGAAACTTGGTATATAGCATTCAATTAGCAAACGATTGAACGAGTTCGTTAACCACAAAAGTCGGTCCACCGGAAGGGGGGGTTTACCCCGAATCCAAAACACTAATTTGACTATGTCAGCCGTAATATTTGTTATATTTCAACGAAACTTGGTATTCTTAGTGGTAATATAGAGAGAAAAGTGAGATATAAAAATGAACTAAATCGGTTCATTAGAAGGGGGGGTTTACTCAAGACCCACAATACCAATTCGCCACTACCAGCCGTGATTTTTGGTATATTTCGATGAAACTCGGTATTCGTAGTGGTAATCCACTGGTAAATAACTTTTGGAAAAATAAACTAAATCGGTTCATTAGGAGGGGGGGTTTACTCCGGACCCACAATACCAATTCGCCACTACCAGCCGTGATTTTTGGTATATTTCGACGAAACTCGGTATTCGTAGTGGTAATCTACAGGTAAATATGTGTTGTAAAAATAAACTAAATCGGTTCATTAGAAGGGGGGGTTTACTCTTGACCCAAATTCTTAATATACTCATACCGGTCGTAATTTCTGCTGTATTGTAACGAAACGCGGTATACGTCGTGGGTAACTCATGAGAAAGAAGTGTTGTAAAAATGAGCAGAATCGGTCAATCGGAAAGCGGGGGTTTAATTTGTAATATATTTCAATAGAAAAGCCCGTCAGACGTAGGATCACATAGCCGCCGCAAGGAGCGCTTTCTACCACTAGAGTGACTGTATCCTGTTCCTGCGTTAGATCAAAATACGATAATATGAAGTTTTTTGTATTTATTACGTAGTGTAATAGGTACCATGTGTAAACATAACTCTGGAAGCAAATTATTAATTGATCAGTTACTCATTACAAATTTAAAAGAGAACTATTCATGTTTTTATTTTATTTATGTAGGATATTTTAAGCAAATTGTTCTGGAAAGCAATCTACACTACCCAAATTCTGAGGAAAGTGCTTAGTTATGCAGCTCCTGCGTGACGGACTTTTGTTATCCCAACTTGAGTGTCAACACCTTTATTAATGAACAGATAAGCTTGCCTCTAAATCGCCCTAATAACCCTTATGAACTTCACACTAACTCCGACATTCAACAACTTCTCAGCATTACCGACTGCTTTTCATTCTACCGATAGCATTTGGTGTTGTACGGAATCAAAGGTTTACTCTTTAACAGTTGTATATATGCGCAGTGGTAAATAGTAATAAAGGAGTAGTACACTAGTTTTTTCTTGGGGGGGGAGGGGCAAACAACTACAAGGTTTTTATGCCCCCTAATAGAGCTCTGTGCATATCTGTACACCGGAGGTAAAGGACATCATGTCACGTATTGTTCAGGAGAGCCAATTTTCCATAACTTTGAACTATAAAAATCTGTTTCTTCGTTACTTATAGAAAGAGACTAAAAAAAAAAAAAAAAAAAAAAAAATGTTCACATTATTATTGGCACTGATAGATAATTGGAAGTATTGATCATAATCAAACAAAACCGAGTTCTCAACATGGTGTCTTTTACCTCTAATGAAAATGGACATGATTTTATTTTTCAATGTCTTATCTTCGTTATTTATGGGAACAGGACATAGTGCCAAATAACATTATATGGATCGAAATATCCATAAATTTAATAAAAAGATAGACTTGGTATCCCTTACCGGGGCGTGTGCACTTAAAACTCTGTGCCAAGGTTCTTGAGTTCGATTCCCACCTTGGGGTGGTGGCTTTTCTTTAGAAAAAAAATGCATCAGCCCTATCCTGGCTATAAAATGGTTGTGACCTATAGATAACCCGTACTAAAGTTCTAAGTTAATAATAATGGACGTTAAAATTTATATAAATAGCATACGTGCTATATAACTAGTAATTAACTGAAACCTTTTTAGTAATATAAATTTTAATAACAAAAATTTATTTTTTCTGAGAAAAGATATTAGTTGCCGCACATAAAACTAACAAAATATTCGTTTTCCGTATATCTAAATTCGTTAAATATATAAGGGTTATTTTTAAAATTGTGCTAATAGACAATTTAAATGTTTCCTTGGGCAAAATGCAATCCTCATCAGGTCGATGTAATTTAAAATTCAAAATACATTAACAGCACTTCTAACTAGTAATTTCCGGAAATATCCAATTACCAAAGTGTCTGATAAGAAGGAATTTGCATTATCAGTCATGCAATGCAAACATTATGTAGACGGGCGAGGCTCTGCATTGAGGAAGAAAGTACCTACTAGATAACATTAAATTCCTAGAATTATTATTAAAGTTGACAAAGTATTAAAAAATGATATATTATCTCGCAAGAATGTAAGCTCATAACAGTGATTTCAACTAAAAACATATATTGCTCTGGAATTTCATGAACTGAGTATTCTGCCTTATTAAAAATAGATTCCTACATTTAGTCATTTTTCTTTATTTTTATTTGTTTTTAAGTTTTTATTTATCGTGAGAAAACTTCCTTATGAGGTCGAATTGATACTGTTCTCTAGTAATACAGACAAGACGGACGACGTTTGAAGACGGAAGTATATTATGCTAATTTGAATATATATGTATATATACTTATATTCGACTTATCGTCTGAATGACAAGAGGTCAAGATTCTCTGAATAAATTATCTTCTAGGGTAGAAACCGGGATCCCAGACCGTCCCTATTTCCTCCCATCCTTTGATTGGTACCAAAAAAGGGACAAATATGGCTGCTGGAGCTTAGCATTGTCCAAACTATCTCTAAACTGCTCCTCTTGGCCCTCGTGCCCTATAATTGATATTTGTGTGTATATATGTATATATAAATATATATATGTTGTAGATCCTATGTTGAAAACTAAGATGTTCTAGGTAGTGGGTAACAGCTTATTAAGTCTTCAATAGTTTTGTATTTTAATTACATTTTTGTCGTGGAAACGTTTCGGCTATAATCCATTTTCAATCCAATTTGTCTGAATGATTTTGCATTATTTTTGTATATATACATTACATCTTCAGGTTACGTGCTTGTAAATTTGAGGAGGAAATTTCATTTTTTATATAAAATTGCATGGTTCATGTCTCTATTATTTCATGAATGATATTATTATTACCTCAATTATTACATATTATTTTATAT
Organism: Gonocerus acuteangulatus; assembly: GCA_946811695.1. NCBI lineage: Eukaryota > Metazoa > Arthropoda > Insecta > Hemiptera > Coreidae > Gonocerus > Gonocerus acuteangulatus. The sequence continues at coordinate 27,524,482 of OX328126.1, forward strand.
TTGAGCCTGCTTCTGTAATGGAGGACTAGATGTGCAAGACTAGTATATAATATAATATAATATATATATATATATATATATATATATATATTATTTTTATGTATTAGGAGATACAGTGCACATAAAATTGTTACTAATTGTCTAAAATACAATTGGTCAACTTAACAATTGGGTGTCTCCTTCGCCCTCGTTACTTAGGCTTAAAAACAACGAAAGCCTGTAGTTTCTGTGAGACCTAAATTAATAATATGTCCTCATCAGTCTTAACAGTACCTCATGAAGAACATAAAAAGACACTAAAATAACAAAAAAAATACAATAAAATAATATACAAACAAACAAAAAAATCAACCTTACAAATATGTTTATTTTAAAAACTTAAATTAATTAAGTAAAGATGGAATGGTTGGGATTCGGCTAAATAAACCTCAATATGATTTTGTTTTAAAAAATCTATATTTCGGACGTTTCGGCTACTCATTGGTAGCCTTCGTCAGCAATAGAAATGCCGAGCGGCAGAGGAAGACCAAGGTTGGCAATTAAGTAACCATTGTAGAGTGTCTTCCTTATGACACTACAATGGTTACTTAATTGCCAACCTTGGTCTTCCTCTGCCGCTCGGCATTTCTATTGCTGACGAAGGCTACCAATGAGTAGCCGAAACGTCCGAAATATAGATTTTTTAAAACAAAATCATATTGAGGTTTATTTAGCCGAATCCCAACCATTCCATCTTTACTTATCATCTCGACGGCTAACCATCTAATCATCATGTTAAATTAATTAATAATTACAAACATAACCAAATATAAAAAAAATATAAAATAAAGAAAAACTAAAAACAAAAATTATAAATATAATAATAAGAAAATAATGCAGCGTTCTGAACCCAAATACTTTGCCCACTAGATCTGAGCTACAAGTCGATGGAGGTATTAACGTGGTGAAGTCAAATGTAACAATCAGAGACATACCCACACCCTAAATTAAAATAAAAACAAGTACAATACACAAATAAATAAAAAAACGCTGGCGATCCTCAACGTCCTACATCGGCGAGGAGTATCCTCCATCGACTGAAGATGATCCAGGAGCCCTTCAATTCACGCAAGGTAATGCTTCACAGCACTGTCATTGGGATACCAAGAATTGATATCCCAAAGAATTATATTAGTCGTATCAAATTCATTCACAAATAATTTCTCGAAATGTTGAATTGCTTTATGTTTGCTCCAATAAATAAAATATATACTTAATAATAATAATTATCCAGAAGTTATTTTGATTTTAGCACTGGCATATAATTTGTCGTATAACAATCTAAAAGTGAATGCGCGGTTGACGGGCAAAAAGCAATGTGTTGCCAGCTGTACTTCTGCATTCCAGAAATGGGGACAGAGCACCAACCGCTGCGCTCCCGCTAGAAGATATTTTCATCCGGCAAAAAACATAAATTATCATTTGTAATTAAATTGTTCCTAATATAATCTTTGTGTGTGTGTGCTATCAATTTATATCTTGTTAACACCAAATTCCTGAGGAATGTGCTTAAACTAATTGATAATTAAATATACCTATCATTTACCTGTAAATTTACCTAAATATTTTTTAAAAGTTTGCCTGCTTTAAATTGTATTTAACTAACTGATTCAATCTAAAAAAGTTTTTTTTTTCTAGTGAAATTTACTTTGGAATGCTATGAAGGATGATTCGCTAGAGTATTGGAAAAGATATTTTTATTACCAGCTGACACAATTATTAGGTCGGTGCAGGTTTCTGTTTGACCAATTTGTTTCAGATGGCCAACAACTGTTGAAAGGTCTTTACCAACTTCTGTCGCAATGTCCCGAGTATTTTTGCGAGGGTTTTCTTTCAATAAGGCACTTAGTTGGTCGAGATCAAAAACAGAAGGCCTAATGCTTCCTTATTTGTCTTCGAATTAAATAAATAAATACATGTTTGTACATATAAAATATAAACACATTACTAAAGCTGTTAAATCAGACTATGAAGTTTAAGGTCTTTCAAGTATTTTCTAGTTAACGGAATCATATTTCACGACATAAAATTAACAAATCATTTTTACTCTAAAAATGTGATTTTATTCAACTTTTGTGGTTAAATCTCGACTACCTTTATTCTGGTAATATCAATATTCACGAACCGAAATAGAAAAATTACCTAGCATTACTAAGTGATTTTTTATGCATGATTGAAGGAGAGCTTTGTACTCCGTTTTACTTGACCTACTAACAACAAATTGAAGGCGTTTTAGTTTTAAAACTAAACTGGTTGTATAAACCAGAGTTGGGCATAATTTTATTTATAAATAAAAATACGAATTTATTCGTACTTCATATATTTGTGAATACGAATATAAATAAATTCGTACTTCATATATTTGTGAATACGAATATAAATAAATTCGTATTCATAAGTGTGAATACGAATTTATTTGTATTCACATATATTAAATATAAAAATAGAAATAAAATTTTATTCGCAAATTTTTCTGCGAATAAAAATAAATTCACAGAAAAAATTGTAAATAATCACAAAAAATGTGAATATTTACAAAAAAACAAGTGATTACAAAAAAAATCACATTAAAATATACGAATAAAAAATTATTCACATTATAATTTGTGAATAAAAATTTATTCACAATAAAATTCGCAAATACATTATGAATTTATTCGTATTAAGATGATATTACGAAAGTTATTGAAGATGATTTTTTTTTTTTTTTTTTTTTTTTTTTTTTTTATGGAGGTACAGATGACTGTGTCCCTGCAGTATGGCTGGTGGGTGGTCCCGTTGCGGACTCGGGATAAACAAAAAATCTAGGCGCTAATAACCTAGACGTTAAACGCCTTAACAAAACGCATTAAAAAAAAAAAAAAATCACCAATAACTTTCGTAATATGAATAAATTCATGATTTATTTGCGAATTTTATTGTGAATAAATTTTTATTCACAAATTATAATGTGAATAAATTTTTATTCGTATATTTTAATGTGATTTTTTTTTGTAATCACTCGTTTTCTTGTAAATATTCACATTTTTTGTGATTATTTACAATTTTTTCTGTGAATTTATTTTTATTCGCAGAAAAATTTGCGAATAAAATTTTATTTCTATTTTTATATTTAATATATGTGAATACAAATAAATTCGTATTCACACTTATGAATACGAATTTATTTATATTCGTATTCACAAATATATGAAGTACGAATTTATTTATATTCGTATTCACAAATATATGAAGTACGAATAAATTCGTATTTTTATTTATAAATAAAATTATGCCCATCTCTGGTATAAACATATCTCACCAATGTATATCCGAAACAAAACAAAAAAAAACTCTCTGTAATGTATCGTTTTTATCATCCCAATTAACTGTTGAAGGTATATCACAATAAAACGAGCAAATCGCTTCTTTGAGGGTTTGTAATTCCAAATAAGAAAATTATTCAATATAGAATAATAAAAGGTAATGAATAATGTGTTAAGCGTAGGAACAAATGTTCTTTGAAATTGTTCATTCTTGTGATATTTCTGTGCATACATTATCCTTGTATTTTTTCCTTCTTGCACTTTAAGAACTTGCTTTGCGAGAACCTGTTTATCTGGTTTTATTTAAGCGGAAATCTAAAAACCATTATGGCCTCCTTTCACGTTTAATTTTAAATATGAAATCATACTTGTGGATAAAAATGTACAATTATATAATTTAGTTTCCATTATTATCCTATTATTAAGTTGTTGGAATGATCCTTTGGTCAAAAACCAATCTCCAACATTTTTTTAAGTATTAAAAAACGTTTTTGATACATCTGTACTTGTAGGATCCATTTTTTATGTTTTCATTGTGTTTTCTGCATTTTACATAAATAAATTTGGCGCAAATAAGTATATAATTTTCTTTCTTGTAAGAAGTAAAATTATTTATATTTTTCGTGTTAACGCATTCCTGTAAACATGGCTAACATTGAACTAATATAAATATATTTAATGTTTAAATAAATGTCTGTACTTCTTCAATACTGGTTGTGGAAATATGTTACTTTCGTTTTATTTTTTCAAATCGAGACTATAGTTTGAATGTATCGGCCTTAGTTAGGGAGACTATAGTTTGAATGTATCGGCCTTAGTTAGGGAGACTCGCTAATTTAAAAAAATTACATTCGGAATTAATGTGAGATCTAAGAAGCCGGATTTCGTTATATCCGCTTTTGATAATCGCCGAAATTGGACCAACGGAAGTGGGCGTTTATCCTAAAGCTTACCTTATATAGATTATTCAAATTTATTTTTCTATTGCTAAATCAGATTAATTTTTGTCCCATTAAAAAAAAAATCATCAATAAATGAGATAAAGTCTAGAAATTAAAAATTTGTTTACAGCTATTTTCGTTTATAAATATTTTAACCCTGGATTCGTTACCTTCTACACATTCCAGCAGTTAAACATCTCCAATCCTGTACCTTCCTGTCCTGACAAGGTGATCATAATAGAGAGTCAAGCTTTTCTCGTTCCTATCCCTGTGAACGTATATAAAGCCTTCGGGTCACGGGCGACCCCACGTTGTGGTTTATGTAATATTATTATTTATCGAACGTAGTATGTCTAACGATGTATTATTTTTTACTGAAGATCAAAATCACAATAAGTTGCTTTGGCAAATTGTAGAAGAGAAAAACAGAGCGTTTGGAGACATTTTGGATAGTAAAGACAGTGAAATTGGTGAAGTATGTGATACGAGTGAAAAAGAAGATGGCCATATATACGATGTGGTGTTTTTTATCGTAAAAAAGACAGGAAAGCTGTAACACATTGTGCAAAGTGTAGTAAGAGTCTGTATGCTGAACGCAGGCAAAGTATATCTGAAAAATGTATAAATGAATACATTTATTTATTTTTTTTGTCATTATAATGTGCATACATTCAAGTCACTATATTTTTTTTCTCTTTTAAAGCAATTTTACATATCATAGTATTTTTTTATTCTAGCAGTCATAAAGACAAAATATTATTGGAGAAAACGTTATATTTAATGTTGATATTCAGAGGACAAATAGTCAAATAAAATTATGTCTAAATTTGTGGTATTTTGATATTTGATTTCCTACACCCCCATTTTACAATTAAATAAGATTGTTTGGTTATAAATTGTTATATTATACATGATAGTCATCTTAAAATACAATTTCAGAAACCTAACACAAAATTTGTTAAAGAATTAAGAAAAACTAGATGGGGTCATATATGACCCCACGTTGTGAGATTTGTAACAGCTTTATCATGTTGTGATTCCACGGTTAAGGGACGGTTTGCTTCTGCTCCGATATTAATTTAGTTCTAAGTTAACAGCTTAGAGACCACGCCTGAAATATCTCGGTTATAGATACATTTGTTTTTGTTTTTTTCATGAACTCAGGTTCTAAATAGTTTACGGATTTTTTAATACCATTGCAAGTAAATATATTTAATTTATTTTTAGTTGAACTGTTATTAAATAAACTACAGTTTTATAATACTTTTGCTTTTCTTCTCATTTTTTTTGTGCCTTATATACATCTAGTGGGCTACATCTGTACTTTAAAAAAAATAGTATAAACAAAATCAGACATTTTCGGCATGCCTTTCAATATAAATTCGCTCAACAGGCGGTTAACTTTTAACTGAAACTATTTTTTCTTCTTTCTTTTTAATAGACAATTTTTCTGAAGATATCAATGTTTAAAAATAGCCGTGAGATGTAGTATGCTTCAAGTCTAAGTATAGATATTCCTACGAGTATTACTAACAGCTACTTATGAATCACATCAGTGAGTTACGAAACAACCAGCCATTCCAAGTGTTAACTGCAATCTTAGAACAACCAATGGGGCACATGGATGAGTAACCATTCAATGCAATCCCCTATGATGCTTGCAACCTTCGCTTGCATTGTCCTCCTGAAATTATTATAATTCCTATTTTCTATAAGATATATATAGTAGAATAAAATGCATGCAGTGTTCATAAGTCCAGATGTTACAGAACCAAATAAAACGTACAACTTTTTTTTCAGGGACATGATGTTCCAGTATTTTATTAGTTTGTTATTGCTTTATTGTTTGAAGTAAAGGTTTTACTGAAAACCCTCACATTAAGCAAAATATTTCTGTGTGACCAGCGGTCTTTGTTTTTCTTTTCATGTACCAACATTACCTCTATAAACTACCAAAACGCTTAAACACCAGAAAACAACGTAGAAAACAAAGGTTGCAAAATGGCAAATATGAAACATTGAAAAAACAAACAAATTGCAAAATAATCCACTTAATATAACCCAAAGGATTGTGACCAACCAAAAGTAAGAGAATTATATGTAACAAAAATATGAAAAGAGAAGAAAAATGTTTAGAATTATATCGAAAAATAAAAAAAAAGAATATACTAACCCTAAAAACAAATTAATATAAAACATGATTATAAATTGCCAAGGCGAAAAACTCTTAACATGAGATTTTAAGAAAAATAAAGTAAAATAAAATAGGTAAATAATTAAATAACATATAACGAAAAATATAGAAGAAAAAGTAAATTTATAACAACATATCATTTATAATAATAACATATCACCACTCAAAGTGAGCGGTGAAATACAACAGGTTCATATTTGGATTAATTTTCATAAACTGATTTAGTCTTCCTCGATTTCCAAGGAATAATTAAAATCACTAAAAACAGTTTGTTTGATCGCCACATAAAAATCGCTTATAAAAACATTTTTGCCTTATGATTAACAAAACATTATAACAAAGATAAACGAACAATAGTTTTTTTTTTCCCCCGCAGACCTTAGTTAAGAATATGGGCATATTATAAAACAACAAAGTAAAATGTCATAAGTACAGATAAATAGAGAAATAATGGCATTTTTGATATTTAATAATAATGACTAAAAGACAAGAAACTAATGAATGCCTAGGGAACAAGGAAGACCAAAGTTAGCAAATAAGTGACGATGGTGGAGATATGGAAAAAAATAGATTCTCTCAGGGTATATAGAACTAAACGTTCCAGAAATAGGTTTGTTTCTGAAAATATGAGGTTTTATTTTTGGCCGAATAAGAGCCACTCCTTGACTTATTTGTTTATGTTCTATGCTTTCAAAATAAAGTCGAATATATAATTATTTTACGAAAACTCGCTAAAATGTCTCAGTTTTGGGGAGCTTATTTTTTTTGTATTCCATGAATGCACAACGAATGCTTGGTATTTAGCACTCATGCAACGAATTGCTTGCATGTCTTAATACGCACAGCTTGTCGGAAGCTCGACTCCCTTGCTAGCAGTATCGCCAGCCAAAAAGCACCAGCTGTTCGAAAACACCTGGCCTTTGCCAAAACTACAACTTCCTCCTGGCAACTTCGCGATATGACGGTCATGGATATTTTCTTCTATAATATATCTTAAAGCTATTCGCCTGTCAAGTGGAACAAGTGGGATGCATTAGCGAGAGCGCATGGCGTCTTGGAGTGTCACTCGTTTTCTTCTTTAACTTTAAAAGTTATGTAATTTGATATTTTTAACAAGATAAATGTTAGCGCTACCTCGATCGGATGAACACCCATTTATTATGTCGACCAGATGATGCAAACGTGAGGAATCGATATGAAATGTCCACAATTCAGACCCTGTACGTAACAAAAAAAGTCCGTCACGCAGGAGCTGCATAACTAAGCACTTTCCTCAGAATTTGGGTAGTGTAGACTCCTTTCCAGAACAATTTGCTTAAAATATCCTACATAAATAAAATAAAAACGTGAATAGTTCTCATTTTGTAATGAGTAACTGATCAATTATTAATTTGCATCCAGAGTTATGTTTGCACATGGTACCTACTACACTACGTAATAAATACAAAAATCCTCATATTATCGTATTTTGATCTAACTCAGGAACAGGATACAGTCACTCTATTGGTAGAAAGCGCTCCTTGCGGCGGCTTTGTGAACCTACGTCTGCCGGCTTTTCTATTCAAATATATTACAAATTAAACCCCCGCTTTCCGATTGACCGATTCAGCTCATTTTTACAACACTTCTTTCTCACGAGTTACCCACGACGTATACAGCGTTTCGTTACAATACAGCAGAAATTACGACCGGTATCAGTATATTAGGAATTTGGGTCCGGAGTAAACCCCCCCTTCTAATGAACCGATTTAGTTTCTTTTTACAACACATATTTACCTGTAGATTACCACTACGAATACCGAGTTTCGTCGAAATATACCAAAAATCACGGCTGGTAGTGGCGAATTGGTATTGTGGGTCCGGAGTAAACCCCCCCCCCCCTCCTAATGAACCGATTTCGTTTATTTTTACAAAACATATTTACCTGTGGATTAGCACTACGAATACCGAGTTTCGTCGAAATATACCAAAAATCACGGCTGGTAGTGGCGAATTGGTATTGTGGGTCCGGAGTAAACCCCCCCCCTTCTAATGAACCGATTTAGTTCATTTTTATATCTCACTTTTCCCTCTATATTAACACTACGAATACCAAGTTTCGTTGAAATATAACAAATATTACGGCTGACATAGTCAAATAAGTGTTTTGGGTTCGGGGTAAACCCCCCCTTCCGGTGGACCGACTTTGGTGGTTAACGAACTCGTTCAATCGTTTGCTAATTGAAAGCTATATACCAAGTTTCGTGACGAAAAAACAAAAACTCTGGCCGCTATCGTGTTAACAGACACATATATATATATATATATATATATATATATATATATATATATATATATATATATATATATATATATATATATATATGCATATATATATATATATATATAGATATATATAAATTTTAACGGGGGTCATTTTCGGTGTCTACTAGGTAGGATCGATAAAGATTTGAAGAAATTTTTCAAAAATTCTGTCATGAGTCCAACCTCAATAGCTACTTTCCTTCGGAGGAAAGTGCTAATACCGGTAGTTCAAATTTACATGTATTTGTATATACATTTGTCTGTTTAAGGGTGCGTTTACACCTGACACTTCTCGTAGGATATATACATGTCAGGTGTCGGATAGATATTCTCTTGAAAGTTTACATACTGACAGAAATAACTAGACATTTATATCATGGATATGTATACGACAGTTCTGGATTTGTTCAAATTTGCAATAAATGTTATAGGTCACGGCGAAAATAGTCAGTGTTTACATCTGATGTTATAGAAGTTTCGACAATATAGTAGCCAAGATATTTATCTCTAACATAAAATTCTTCTCTTTATAATTAGTGTTTACAACTCAGTGTATAGAAGTGTCGCCACTTATAGCTCGTGATAGAAATATATATCTCGGACATAACTTGTTTGCAGTTTATATTAGTCAAAATTTCTGTCTGACAAAATATCCTGAAATAACTATCAGATTTAAACGCACCCTAAGATATTACAGCTTCATAAGTGCTCCGATTTCTATAAGATTTCGTACAAATTTATTTTCGTCAAGTTTGTTGGTTTTTTATACATATATTTTTTAATTTATAATATCGTTTTTTTATAATAACACTTTATTAGTCAACGAAATATTACAAAATAGTAAATAAATATGAAACTTTGAACACACAAACACAGACGCACACAAATATATATATATATATATATATATATATATATATATATATATATATATATATAGGTAGTTGGTAACAGCTTATCCAGTCTTCATTTATTTTATTTTACTTTTTTGTTGTAGATACGTTTCGGCCATAAGCCATTTTCAATCTAATTATCTGTATGATTTTGCATTTTTTTTTTTTTTATAAATTATAATTTTATAAATTATGGGCTTGTAACTTTGATGTTGTTTAGTTTTAGGAGGAAATGTAATTTTTTTAAATTTTTATGGTTCGTGTCTCTATTATTACATGGATGATATTATTGTTACCTTAATTATTACATATTATTTTATATATTTGAGTCTGCTTCTGTAAAGGAGGACTAGATGTGCAAGTCTGGTCTTAAATATATAAAATAATTTGTAATAATTGAGGTAATAATAATATCATCCATGTGGGGTCTCCCGTGGTCTAGTGGCTAGCGCGCTAGATTCATAAGCGGGAGATGGTGGGTTCGATCCCCACCGGCGCCAGACATTTTCGCTGAGAAAATGAGCGGTGAGGGCTCGCTGAGAAAATTCCTGGCTGCACCCTGGAAAAAAAAAAAAAATCCATGTAATAATAGAGACACGAAACATACGATTTAAAAAAATGAAATTTCCTCCTCAAACTAAATAAGCACATAATCTTATTATGATTATCTATATATATAAAAATCACGTGTCTGTCTGTTTTTCTGTTTGTCTGTTTGTTTGTTCCTTATACAAATCTACACCGTTTGACCGATTTTGACCAAACTTGGAATAATGGTAGGTCTTGATACGAGAAATCTCCTAGGCTAGGCCAAAAAAATCTACCAGCTGTCTGACTGTATGTTCGTCCCTTATACATATCCACACCGTTCGTCCGATTTCGACTAAACTCGGTACACATGTAGATCTTAATCTGAGGAGTGTCGTAGGCTAAGTCAAAAACGTCTTATAGCTGTCTGTCTGTATGTTTGTCCCTTATACAAATCCACACCGTTCGTCCGATTTTGACTAAACTCGGTACACAGGTAGATCTTAATCTGGGGAGTGCCGTAGGCTAGGTCAAAAAAATCTACCAGCTGTCTGTCTGTATGTTTGTCCCTTATACAAATCCACACCGTTAGACCAATTTTTACGAAACTTGGTATACATGTATGTCTTGATACGGGGGGTGTTATAGGTTAGGTAAAAGTCGTCTAGGGCTCACAGTTGGTAGGTTCATAACAGTTACAGATTCGTGTTATTATATTTTAATAATACTTAATTGGTGTCTAATTTATTTAGGCTTTTCTATACGCAGAAAGTAGGCGTAGCATGGCACGCCGGGTAACGGCTAGTAATTTATAAAAAAATAATGCAAAATCATAGAGATAATTAGATTGAAAATGGCTTATGGCCAAAACGTTTCTACAACAAAACTGTAATATAAAATAAATGAAGACTGAATAAGCTAGAACATCTTAGTTTTCAACTTAGGATCTTAGGATGAGTTTATTTATCCACCGTTACGTTTAGGCGTGTTTCATAGTCATTAGTCTTATCATACGATGCGAATACGTTGTCACGCTATGAAATTTAAAATGCAGGTAAAATAACATTTTCGGGGTAATAAATTATACTAAGTACAATAATTTACTTCTAACTTAATATACTTCCAAGTAATAAAAATATACAGCTAATATGCTAATAAACATTATCATCATTAAAATTTTTAAATATGTTTATGTGTGAAAATCTTAAACCCGGATTGTGTTGAAAGTATTTTCCATGTTTGACCTTCATTCAAACGGAACTATATTAATTTTGGTTCCGTTTGGAGTAGAGAGAACTTTTTTTTCTTTTTGTGTAAGTTTGCCTATTTCAATTTATTGGCATGTATTAATTGTACAAAATAGTAAAAATAAAATAGTGAAAGCTGCAATCATAGAAAATAACAAAAAAAAAGTTTCTACAAAAATAATTATTAAAATATATATTCTCTCTCACATATTCAATCCTTTACACACACACACACACACACACACACACACACACTAACTCGGATATATTAATACACGTATGCCTACGCTTGCAGGCACAAATGAACTAAAACAACCACATAAACAAACCCCCATTGAACGTGAAGGTGAAATATTAAGATCTTTAAGCTTTCATGAAAAATAAACATTTTTCATGAAAACACGCTAAAATTGCACTTTCGCATAAATTTCCTTGTAAGTGGAACAAGGAAAATACACAATTTCCTAGAAAGGTTTGTTAGAGTTTTGCAAATATTGCAGCGGTGGGGAAAAATAATAATTTTGCAATTATTGAGAGCTTCAATACTCAAGGATTTCGACGAAGCGCTGATTTTTTTTTCCTTTTCTTTTCTAGTAAACCATGTTGTATTTACCAATCGAGGAAGCAGTGTTCAATATTCATAATCAAACAACCTTCCGCCATGACTGTTTGATATGCTATTTTGTTATCACCTCAAAACAACAATGTTTGCAGTGAATCGCCCGGGGGAAAACTGTAATTTTTCCTTGCAAACTTTAACTAAACGGAAATATGTCGGAATTGCATTAACCAAGCATATTCCTCATAGGAAAATGATAAAAATTATAATTCAACGTGTTGACTTCTATATTTTCTCGAACCACATGACTTGATTTACAGGAGACCAATCTTTCTAAATTTTTCAAAATAAATCTTTTGCTATGGTTTAAAATGTTTAAGCCTCAAGAAGCTAAGGGTCTATTTATAATTCAGTGGCATGGACTTTTTTTGCTGTATTTAGAAATTTTTGATTTATTTTTATTTATACGTTGTTTGCTTCGAGCAATCCTGGAATATAGGTGAAATAAGAAGCCTGCACAAATGTATTATTAAACAGCAATGCGTTCGAAATCAAATGTACCATATTCAGCACTAGCTGAATAACCGTGCTTCGTCACAGCAGATAAGTAGTTATTTTATTGCGTTAAATAATGTATCGTCAAAATTAACGATACTACATAATTTTGTGCAGTTTATTATAGCATGATTCCCGTCATACTATCAGTTATTCATCAATTGATAAGTAATCAAAGTATAATGTTTCTTGAATTTGGTGCGCTCCGGACCAATGTCAAGAAACAGATAACCTACAGATAATATATAATCAGGGGGACAAAATCAAAATCAAATGGAAGGAAAAAATCACAGTTGATTTCTAGTAATTCAAGGTCAAATTAACCGCAAATGAAAATAATATTTATTTTTAACTATTTATTTATTTAGGGCTTCAAAATAGATCATTCAGCCCAGGTCCACCTAAATAATATTATGAAATAGATACAGTACGGTAACAGCTGACCTTTTATCGTCCTAGCAATGCATGCTGCCTAGGCTTGTCTGCTCTAACCAACTAACAATTCAAACCCATCTAGAAATTCTTAAAAAATTGAATATCAAAAAATCCTTTCTTGGCGACTGTTTACGTTATATAGGGAGTGTCGATGCAAAATTTCAAAATTTTCTATCAAGTGGTTTGGGCTGGGCAATGAGAGGTCAGTGAGTAAGTGGTATTTGAAAAATATATAGTAAATTCACATGCGGATTCAAGTTACGCTTACAGCAGGTTGAGCAAGTGAAAAACTATGTTGGTCATAATTTTTGAAACCTACTTTAACATGGTTTTCTACTTCCTGATTTATTTTTATTTAAAAAATGGTAAAACGTCATAGCCTTTATTTGAGATCTGATTGAGTTATTTCTGATAATATCACGAAAATAAACATGATATTACTTTTATTTATTTGATGTTTTTTCACTCTAGAATTCCAATTACATTATGAAATTGAAAGATAAGTATACTGTCTAAAAGCTGATTAAATTCGTACAACAAGGTACGGCAGTCTGCAGGATTATTTTTTGAAGAGTATTGATTTTCTAAAAGTTGTCGTTTTTCCAGAAGCTTTTATTAATTTCTACTTTTCGAATTGATATCACGGTCTTAATAAGATAATTGTGAACATTGAGTGTATATTAGACTTAAAGAAAATGTAATTTGATTTTAAAAATACAATGAATCTTTGAAAAAATGTGTACAAGCAGAGAAAATTGTAGTTTTACTTAAAAAAAAAAAAAAAAAAAAAAAAAAAAAACAGGGTTTTTTCTAAAGAATTTTTAGAAGGCCATATTTCAGGAACGGAATGAGATAGAAATGTGTGGTTGGTGGTGGGATCTACATTTTTTATCTAGTTTTAGACCCTAGAATATACACACATACATATTCATATATATAAGTCTGTTGATGGCGTATTTTCGTACCTGTTTCACGGTTCTTAACGTAAATACAGAAGGATTGTATAACTAAAATTATTGATTTATTAGAAATGTGTGGTTGGTGGTGTGCAACTACATTTTTTGTCTAGTTTTACACCCTAGAGTTTTGTCATTAACTATATACACCCTATATATATATATATATATGCACATACAAATTTATAATATATATAAGTCTGTTGAAGGCGTATTTTGTGGAAACCAGTTTCACGGTTCTCAACTTAATTTAAAGAAGGATGATATAACTAAAATCATTGATTTATTAGAAATGTGTGGTTGGTGGTGTGCAACTACATTTTTTGTCTAGTTTTACACCCTAGAGTTTTGTCATTAACTATATACACCCTATATATATATATATATATATATATATATATATATATATGCACATACAAATTTATAATATATATAAGTCTGTTGAAGGCGTATTTTGTGGAAACCAGTTTCACGGTTCTCAACTTAATTTAAAGAAGGATGATATAACTAAAATTATTGATTTATTAGAAATGTGTGGTTGGTGGTGTGCAACTACATTTTTTGTCTAGTTTAACACCCTAGAGTTTTGTCATTAACTATATACACCCTATATATATATATATATATTTATATATGCACATACAAATTTATAATATATATAAGTCTGTTGAAGGCGTATTTTGTGGAAACCAGTTTCACGGTTCTCAACTTAATTTAAAGAAGGATGATATAACTAAAATCATTGATTTATTAGAAATGTGTGGTTGGTGGTGTGCAACTACATTTTTTGTCTAGTTTTACACCCTAGAGTTTTGTCATTAACTATATACACCCTATATATATATATATATATATATATATATATATATATATATATGCACATACAAATTTATAATATATATAAGTCTGTTGAAGGCGTATTTTGTGGAAACCAGTTTCACGGTTCTCAACTTAATTTAAAGAAGGATGATATAACTAAAATTATTGATTTATTAGAAATGTGTGGTTGGTGGTGTGCAACTACATTTTTTGTCTAGTTTTACACCCTAGAGTTTTGTCATTAACTATATACACCCTATATATATATATATATATATATATATATATGCACATACAAATTTATAATATATATAAGTCTGTTGAAGGCGTATTTTGTGGAAACCAGTTTCACGGTTCTCAACTTAATTTAAAGAAGGATGATATAACTAAAATCATTGATTTATTAGAAATGTGTGGTTGGTGGTGTGCAACTACATTTTTTGTCTAGTTTTACACCCTAGAGTTTTGTCATTAACTATATACACCCTATATATATATATATATATATATATATATATATATATATATATGCACATACAAATTTATAATATATATAAGTCTGTTGAAGGCGTATTTTGTGGAAACCAGTTTCACGGTTCTCAACTTAATTTAAAGAAGGATGATATAACTAAAATTATTGATTTATTAGAAATGTGTGGTTGGTGGTGTGCAACTACATTTTTTGTCTAGTTTTACACCCTAGAGTTTTGTCATTAACTATATACACCCTATATATATATATATATATATATATATGCACATAATAATTTATAATATATATAAGTCTGTTGAAGGCGTATTTTGTGGAAACCAGTTTCACGGTTCTCAACTTAATTTAAAGAAGGATGATATAACTAAAATTATTGATTTATTAGAAATGTGTGGTTGGTGGTGTGCAACTACATTTTTTGTCTAGTTTTACACCCTAGAGTTTTGTCATTAACTATATACACCCTATATATATATATATATATATATATGCACATACAAATTTATAATATATATAAGTCTGTTGAAGGCGTATTTTGTGGAAACCAGTTTCACGGTTCTCAACTTAATTTAAAGAAGGATGATATAACTAAAATTATTGATTTATTAGAAATGTGTGGTTGGTGGTGTGCAACTACATTTTTTGTCTAGTTTTACACCCTAGAGTTTTGTCATTAACTATATACACCCTATATATATATATATATATATATGCACATACAAATTTATAATATATATAAGTCTGTTGAAGGCGTATTTTGTGGAAACCAGTTTCACGGTTCTCAACTTAATTTAAAGAAGGATGATATAACTAAAATCATTGATTTATTAGAAATGTGTGGTTGGTGGTGTGCAACTACATTTTTTGTCTAGTTTTACACCCTAGAGTTTTGTCATTAACTATATACACCCTATATATATATATATATATATATATATATATATATATATATATGCACATACAAATTTATAATATATATAAGTCTGTTGAAGGCGTATTTTGTGGAAACCAGTTTCACGGTTCTCAACTTAATTTAAAGAAGGATGATATAACTAAAATTATTGATTTATTAGAAATGTGTGGTTGGTGGTGTGCAACTACATTTTTTGTCTAGTTTTACACCCTAGAGTTTTGTCATTAACTATATACACCCTATATATATATATATATATATATATATGCACATACAAATTTATAATATATATAAGTCTGTTGAAGGCGTATTTTGTGGAAACCAGTTTCACGGTTCTCAACTTAATTTAAAGAAGGATGATATAACTAAAATTATTGATTTATTAGAAATGTGTGGTTGGTGGTGTGCAACTACATTTTTTGTCTAGTTTTACACCCTAGAGTTTTGTCATTAACTATATACACCCTATATATATATATATATATATATGCACATACAAATTTATAATATATATAAGTCTGTTGAAGGCGTATTTTGTGGAAACCAGTTTCACGGTTCTCAACTTAATTTAAAGAAGGATGATATAACTAAAATTATTGGTTTATTAGAAATGTGTGGTTGGTGGTGTGCAACTACATTTTTTGTCTAGTTTTACACCCTAGAGTTTTGTCATTAACTATATACACCCTATATATATATATATATATATATGCACATACAAATTTATAATATATATAAGTCTGTTGAAGGCGTATTTTGTGGAAACCAGTTTCACGGTTCTCAACTTAATTTAAAGAAGGATGATATAACTAAAATCATTGATTTATTAGAAATGTGTGGTTGGTGGTGTGCAACTACATTTTTTGTCTAGTTTTACACCCTAGAGTTTTGTCATTAACTATATACACCCTATATATATATATATATATATATATATATATATATATATATGCACATACAAATTTATAATATATATAAGTCTGTTGAAGGCGTATTTTGTGGAAACCAGTTTCACGGTTCTCAACTTAATTTAAAGAAGGATGATATAACTAAAATTATTGATTTATTAGAAATGTGTGGTTGGTGGTGTGCAACTACATTTTTTGTCTAGTTTAACACCCTAGAGTTTTGTCATTAACTATATACACCCTATATATATATATATATATTTATATATGCACATACAAATTTATAATATATATAAGTCTGTTGAAGGCGTATTTTGTGGAAACCAGTTTCACGGTTCTCAACTTAATTTAAAGAAGGATGATATAACTAAAATCATTGATTTATTAGAAATGTGTGGTTGGTGGTGTGCAACTACATTTTTTGTCTAGTTTTACACCCTAGAGTTTTGTCATTAACTATATACACCCTATATATATATATATATATGCACATACAAATTTATAATATATATAAGTCTGTTGAAGGCGTATTTTGTGGAAACCAGTTTCACGGTTCTCAACTTAATTTAAAGAAGGATGATATAACTAAAATCATTGATTTATTAGAAATGTGTGGTTGGTGGTGTGCAACTACATTTTTTGTCTAGTTTTACACCCTAGAGTTTTGTCATTAACTATATACACCCTATATATATATATATATATATATATATATATGCACATACAAATTTATAATATATATAAGTCTGTTGAAGGCGTATTTTGTGGAAACCAGTTTCACGGTTCTCAACTTAATTTAAAGAAGGATGATATAACTAAAATTATTGATTTATTAGAAATGTGTGGTTGGTGGTGTGCAACTACATTTTTTGTCTAGTTTTACACCCTAGAGTTTTGTCATTAACTATATACACCCTATATATATATATATATATATATATGCACATACAAATTTATAATATATATAAGTCTGTTGAAGGCGTATTTTGTGGAAACCAGTTTCACGGTTCTCAACTTAATTTAAAGAAGGATGATATAACTAAAATTATTGATTTATTAGAAATGTGTGGTTGGTGGTGTGCAACTACATTTTTTGTCTAGTTTTACACCCTAGAGTTTTGTCATTAACTATATACACCCTATATATATATATATATATATATATGCACATACAAATTTATAATATATATAAGTCTGTTGAAGGCGTATTTTGTGGAAACCAGTTTCACGGTTCTCAACTTAATTTAAAGAAGGATGATATAACTAAAATCATTGATTTATTAGAAATGTGTGGTTGGTGGTGTGCAACTACATTTTTTGTCTAGTTTTACACCCTAGAGTTTTGTCATTAACTATATACACCCTATATATATATATATATATATATATATATATATATATATATATATATGCACATACAAATTTATAATATATATAAGTCTGTTGAAGGCGTATTTTGTGGAAACCAGTTTCACGGTTCTCAACTTAATTTAAAGAAGGATGATATAACTAAAATTATTGATTTATTAGAAATGTGTGGTTGGTGGTGTGCAACTACATTTTTTGTCTAGTTTTACACCCTAGAGTTTTGTCATTAACTATATACACCCTATATATATATATATATATATATATGCACATACAAATTTATAATATATATAAGTCTGTTGAAGGCGTATTTTGTGGAAACCAGTTTCACGGTTCTCAACTTAATTTAAAGAAGGATGATATAACTAAAATCATTGATTTATTAGAAATGTGTGGTTGGTGGTGTGCAACTACATTTTTTGTCTAGTTTTACACCCTAGAGTTTTGTCATTAACTATATACACCCTATATATATATATATATATATATATATATATATATATATGCACATACAAATTTATAATATATATAAGTCTGTTGAAGGCGTATTTTGTGGAAACCAGTTTCACGGTTCTCAACTTAATTTAAAGAAGGATGATATAACTAAAATTATTGATTTATTAGAAATGTGTGGTTGGTGGTGTGCAACTACATTTTTTGTCTAGTTTTACACCCTAGAGTTTTGTCATTAACTATATACACCCTATATATATATATATATATATATATGCACATACAAATTTATAATATATATAAGTCTGTTGAAGGCGTATTTTGTGGAAACCAGTTTCACGGTTCTCAACTTAATTTAAAGAAGGATGATATAACTAAAATCATTGATTTATTAGAAATGTGTGGTTGGTGGTGTGCAACTACATTTTTTGTCTAGTTTTACACCCTAGAGTTTTGTCATTAACTATATACACCCTATATATATATATATATATATATATATATATATATATGCACATACAAATTTATAATATATATAAGTCTGTTGAAGGCGTATTTTGTGGAAACCAGTTTCACGGTTCTCAACTTAATTTAAAGAAGGATGATATAACTAAAATTATTGATTTATTAGAAATGTGTGGTTGGTGGTGTGCAACTACATTTTTTGTCTAGTTTTACACCCTAGAGTTTTGTCATTAACTATATACACCCTATATATATATATATATATATATATATGCACATAATAATTTATAATATATATAAGTCTGTTGAAGGCGTATTTTGTGGAAACCAGTTTCACGGTTCTCAACTTAATTTAAAGAAGGATGATATAACTAAAATTATTGATTTATTAGAAATGTGTGGTTGGTGGTGTGCAACTACATTTTTTGTCTAGTTTTACACCCTAGAGTTTTGTCATTAACTATATACACCCTATATATATATATATATATATATATATATGCACATACAAATTTATAATATATATAAGTCTGTTGAAGGCGTATTTTGTGGAAACCAGTTTCACGGTTCTCAACTTAATTTAAAGAAGGATGATATAACTAAAATTATTGATTTATTAGAAATGTGTGGTTGGTGGTGTGCAACTACATTTTTTGTCTAGTTTTACACCCTAGAGTTTTGTCATTAACTATATACACCCTATATATATATATATATATATATATGCACATACAAATTTATAATATATATAAGTCTGTTGAAGGCGTATTTTGTGGAAACCAGTTTCACGGTTCTCAACTTAATTTAAAGAAGGATGATATAACTAAAATCATTGATTTATTAGAAATGTGTGGTTGGTGGTGTGCAACTACATTTTTTGTCTAGTTTTACACCCTAGAGTTTTGTCATTAACTATATACACCCTATATATATATATATATATATATATATATATATATATATATATATATGCACATACAAATTTATAATATATATAAGTCTGTTGAAGGCGTATTTTGTGGAAACCAGTTTCACGGTTCTCAACTTAATTTAAAGAAGGATGATATAACTAAAATTATTGATTTATTAGAAATGTGTGGTTGGTGGTGTGCAACTACATTTTTTGTCTAGTTTTACACCCTAGAGTTTTGTCATTAACTATATACACCCTATATATATATATATATATATATATATGCACATACAAATTTATAATATATATAAGTCTGTTGAAGGCGTATTTTGTGGAAACCAGTTTCACGGTTCTCAACTTAATTTAAAGAAGGATGATATAACTAAAATTATTGATTTATTAGAAATGTGTGGTTGGTGGTGTGCAACTACATTTTTTGTCTAGTTTTACACCCTAGAGTTTTGTCATTAACTATATACACCCTATATATATATATATATATATATGCACATACAAATTTATAATATATATAAGTCTGTTGAAGGCGTATTTTGTGGAAACCAGTTTCACGGTTCTCAACTTAATTTAAAGAAGGATGATATAACTAAAATTATTGATTTATTAGAAATGTGTGGTTGGTGGTGTGCAACTACATTTTTTGTCTAGTTTTACACCCTAGAGTTTTGTCATTAACTATATACACCCTATATATATATATATATATATATGCACATACAAATTTATAATATATATAAGTCTGTTGAAGGCGTATTTTGTGGAAACCAGTTTCACGGTTCTCAACTTAATTTAAAGAAGGATGATATAACTAAAATCATTGACTTATTAGAAATGTGTGGTTGGTGGTGTGCAACTACATTTTTTGTCTAGTTTTACACCCTAGAGTTTTGTCATTAACTATATACACCCTATATATATATATATATATATATATATATATATATATATATATGCACATACAAATTTATAATATATATAAGTCTGTTGAAGGCGTATTTTGTGGAAACCAGTTTCACGGTTCTCAACTTAATTTAAAGAAGGATGATATAACTAAAATTATTGATTTATTAGAAATGTGTGGTTGGTGGTGTGCAACTACATTTTTTGTCTAGTTTAACACCCTAGAGTTTTGTCATTAACTATATACACCCTATATATATATATATATATTTATATATGCACATACAAATTTATAATATATATAAGTCTGTTGAAGGCGTATTTTGTGGAAACCAGTTTCACGGTTCTCAACTTAATTTAAAGAAGGATGATATAACTAAAATCATTGATTTATTAGAAATGTGTGGTTGGTGGTGTGCAACTACATTTTTTGTCTAGTTTTACACCCTAGAGTTTTGTCATTAACTATATACACCCTATATATATATATATATATATATGCACATACAAATTTATAATATATATAAGTCTGTTGAAGGCGTATTTTGTGGAAACCAGTTTCACGGTTCTCAACTTAATTTAAAGAAGGATGATATAACTAAAATCATTGATTTATTAGAAATGTGTGGTTGGTGGTGTGCAACTACATTTTTTGTCTAGTTTTACACCCTAGAGTTTTGTCATTAACTATATACACCCTATATATATATATATATATATATATATATATATATATATATATGCACATACAAATTTATAATATATATAAGTCTGTTGAAGGCGTATTTTGTGGAAACCAGTTTCACGGTTCTCAACTTAATTTAAAGAAGGATGATATAACTAAAATTATTGATTTATTAGAAATGTGTGGTTGGTGGTGTGCAACTACATTTTTTGTCTAGTTTTACACCCTAGAGTTTTGTCATTAACTATATACACCCTATATATATATATATATATATATATATGCACATACAAATTTATAATATATATAAGTCTGTTGAAGGCGTATTTTGTGGAAACCAGTTTCACGGTTCTCAACTTAATTTAAAGAAGGATGATATAACTAAAATTATTGATTTATTAGAAATGTGTGGTTGGTGGTGTGCAACTACATTTTTTGTCTAGTTTTACACCCTAGAGTTTTGTCATTAACTATATACACCCTATATATATATATATATATATATATATATGCACATACAAATTTATAATATATATAAGTCTGTTGAAGGCGTATTTTGTGGAAACCAGTTTCACGGTTCTCAACTTAATTTAAAGAAGGATGATATAACTAAAATCATTGATTTATTTTCCATAAACTTTAAGTAGAAGATTTCCTTAAATTTCCCCAAGTCCTCGAATGTTGAACAACAAGTTGTGAAGAGTAGAAGTAGGACAGGGATAAGTAAAAAGAAGTGGTCCGGGTGTCTGGAGAAGGGTGACATCGCCAGGGGGCTAAAATCTCATTACCCGGAGCTCAGTTTGCACAAAGAGCTCTGATTGTTTGCTCAAAACATTTAAATCCATAGACAAATACTTCTGATTAGCATTCACTCCTTGCTTTTCAAAAACCTCGTCCCTTCGCTCCGGCCAAAAAATGGAGTCCGAGTTTTCTAAGGTTTTTCCTAGCGCGTTTCTTACCTGCCTCCATAGGGAGAAAACCCGTTTGTGAAGTGGGCTCGTTGAATATGGAAGCGCGAACAGGAAAGTTGCACTTTTCAGAGAATGTATATACATGATTATCTTAAAAAATGGGAAAAATTCGTTTTCCGACAATGATTCTTTATTTTGCTCAAGGCGTTTCAACATATACGCACTTTCCTCAGTTGTTATGAAAACCTTGATGCAGTGGGGAATTTCCTCAACGAGCTGTCGGTTGAAAAAATTCCTGTCAGTTAGGACTCGAGCCCCAACTCCCGCACGAGAATCCAAGTATATGTTGGTTCAATTACTTGGAACTGTTATTTGCATCTGTATTTCATACTTTTATATTACTTATATAGTACAGCAGGGAATTTTCCTAAGAGGTCATAAAATGAGAAAATTCCTGCTGCAGGTGGGACTCGAACCCTCATCTCCCGCACGAGAATCCAAGGCGTTAGCCAGTAGACCTCGGGGAGACCCTGCAATCTTTAATAATTTGTTTTAAATAACGAATATAAATACAAGAACGAAATAAATACTTTGTTATTAGGAGCTGCTGTCTGATTATTCATTGATTTTCTTCCGGAATTTGATTGATTTCGATAAAAGTGTCGATATATACAAAAAAAAAAGTTTTCCACATTTATAACAACGCAAAAACTGGATACAGCTCTTCAGCACATCTAGTGGTAGAAGTAACAACCAATGGCTTTATTGAATTTGAAAATAATACGGAGTAACCTTGATATTTTGACCAACCTATTTAGTTCATTTTTAAAATATATCTTTCTCTTTAGACACTTACAACGTATACCCAGCTTTGTTAAGAAATAGGCTTCCATGTACATTTTTTATAAGTTTCGTTACTTTAGAAAACAAATGAACAAACATTATTCAGGGGATAACTCTTTCTGTTTTCGAGAAAACTGGATTCAGCTAGTTTTTCTTACAAATTTTCTGTTTGGTCACTCAGAAACGATGGATTCAGTTGAAAACTAATATATTTGTTTCACATTCATCCAAACTAATTAATTTAAGATTTGGTTACTTTTGGAAAAACAAAATTACTAACTGACACGAGCATTTATGGCTTTTTCGTATATATCCACGAAACCCTTAGAAAACCGTGATAAATAGAAGGTCAAATCATTCAAAAGCTAACTAAATATTCAACAAAAAGGGTTCTAAAGTAATTTTTAGAGAAAAAAAGTGCTTTTAATATCAGAATTGTCCGTATTATTTCTTGGGATGTTTTTTTCTCTGTATTCCACAGTTCCATATCGCTTGATATTGTTGTAATAGTTTTTAGCAGTAATACAAATTTTTCCGTGAAACAAGATGCGTCACCTGAAAAACAACATTTTGTTGTTTGTAGAGCTTTCTGAGCAGAAGTTAAAAAGGCCGAATGATTATTTTTCTCTCTTCTACTATTAGTTTCCTTTCCATTCGTGCGCCTACAATCTCAATTTTCTTCAGTATTTCATTCGTATTGGTGTTTAACATTTCTAATCAATTTTAAGCATACCTGTTTAAAGCGTTCCAAATTACACTAGATATAGGAACGTTACGTAATGGTGCTAAAATGACGCAGTTGTCTTGACTATTACCGGGTTATGCGCTATGAGAAAAGATTAGGGAGAAAAAAAAATTAAACTTTAATTAAACAAAGGATTTATTTGGCAAATGAAATATTGGAATTTTAAATTATTTTCTATTTGAAGTTTAAGATTTTAATTTTCTACAAGAGCCTCTAATGAGGTTATATCGGCTCTCGGACGACGAAAAATTGGAATTAAACTTCTAATGAAACAAAAGTAGCTAATGCAATCAATCGCTGTTGATTGTTAATCAAGGAGCCATTCCAATCCGAAGGACTCTTACAGGCACGTCAATCCTTCCTGAGTATTGGTGGCAATTTACTTCAGTTACTGGTTTTTGATTAAATTGTCAATTGAATTTCTTTTTATAAATAAACGCTTTATTTTTTCCTGTCAGAGGCACTGAAAATAGAACTCCTAAGTCTCAACAAAGGCCAAATTTGCGTCAACTGAGCATTTTCCAAATAATGCTTACATCTGGTTTCTCAGGAGTACTGGTCTTTTCGACGCCCTTGTTTCATGAGTTTATTGCCTAAGAAGGGAAATTTAGAAAGAAAGAAATTATGAAGGGTTACTATTTCGTATGTATTGGCATTTATGTTCATATATTACCTCCTTAGGGAGGAAACTCGTTTATAACATTGACCTTATGGCAATACATCAGATGACGTAATCTGTTTGCAGTTTTTTTTTGTTTTTTTGTTTACGGCACATCGACTTCTGAGCCAGTAGCACCAACATCCCTGGTGCAATGAGAAAGTTTCTCAACGAGCCTGCCGCCAAATAGACTCGAACCTACCATCTCCCGCATGAGAATCTTAGGCGTTAGCCAAGAGACCACGGGGAGACCCCTATTTTTTTTTTTTTTTTTTTAAATATTTCGAAAATTGTTTAAAAATACCCTTTATGTGGACGACAACCATTCGAAAAAAAACTCAAATTTTCTACAAAAGTGATTCTTATGAAATTTTCGATATAGCAATCCCAGTCGGAGAAATCGGTTCTTGAAATTCAAAAGTGTTGGTTTTTTTTTCATGTTTTCCTCAGTTTTTAACTGTTTTTTTTTTTTTTTCATTAATTTTCGGTAAAAACAACGTATGTAAATCAAAAACTATATTCCATAATAGAGCTTTCCGCCAATTGGAGTGAGTAATTTATTCTTAGAATCGGCTTCTGCGGGTATTCTGTACATTGTTACGCCTAAAATCTCGCTTATATGGGAGATTTATGGGGTTAGATATTTAAATTTTTTACAAAATTACAAAACAATATATACATTTTCTATTCCAAATTTCTAATATGAAGGGATTCGACGTCGAAGTTTCTTCGAATAGGACTTTTTTTCTGAATTCAATCTTAATCCATGAAGAAGAAACGTGGAGCCTTAAATACCTTAGAAATTAACTTTTATTAATTTTACGACATCACATAAATTATGTTACCTTACGGGTGAAGATATTATTTAGTTAATGTATAAATTGAAGGGGTCGGGGAAAATAATACCAAGCAACATTTTTAACAAAACTTAACTGTAGCTGCTTTATGTTGGATATTATGTGGGACTATCAGTAAGATTAAGTAGGATACAGCGCTTGTAGTCATATTTTAGTAACATTTGCATCATAGCAACATTTGCAGCTACAGTTAAGTTTTGTTAAAAATGTTGCTTGAAACTATTTTGTCCCGACCCCTTCAATTATAAGGTTTCTTTTCATGAAGTGTTTCGAGGTGCTGAAAAATGTTCAGTGCGATATTTTACGATATTATAGTTGCAGTAAGTTGATAATGGCACTTGTGAAATGTTATCCTTATCTCCCTTATCTATTGTATACATAACACTTATCGATTCTTACAAAATCGCTCAACTTTTAGACGATACAATAATTTATATTAGTTCTCTTAAAAGCTTTTAGCTTTCGGCAATTAGAATTGAGAAAGTTCTACAATAATGGTTCTCATTGAACATTTGATAAGATTATTTTAGTGTATAAAAAAACGCTTGTAATTTTGGAACGGTTGATGTCGTTCCTTTGACTACGTTGATACTCGTTTTCCCAAACGTATGTCTTCACTAGATAGAATAAAATTAGTAAACTTTCAAATGGACACCTTCCACTTACCACGATTTTTGAGAGATAAAGATATACAGGACGATGATGGTTTTGGTATGCGATGATCCCAAAATACAAACTTGACCAAAATATGATTTCGGGGGGGGAGAGGATACAAAATGAGAGGCGCCGTAAATCCGACAAATTGTAAAAACCTGCGACTTAAATGCATAAAGTACGGCGTGCCAATAAGCTTAGAATGTTCTAGAAAGCTGCGTGTAATTTTTGTACAGGAATCGTAGATGTGCATATTGTGTTTTTTTTAGGTTTCTGACCCAGCACCGAATAAAAAAAAGATGGTACTTTTTATATTTTTGTACCTAGTAATAACGAAGAATAATGTTTTTTTGCATTCACTTCATAGTAGTTTTTCAACATTTTTTCATGGGATTAATTTTTCCTGGTTGTCTTCGTGAGCGTCATAATGGACTTGCCCTCTTGAGTGTTAAGAAACTTGACCTCTTAAATTAGACAAAATATTTTTGTACCAAATGTTTTCTAACTCGGACCAATTTTGAGCCTGTGAGAGAGTAAACAGACAAATGTATATACATATTTGAACAACTGTTCTTTTCGTGATCTATAGGTTCTGAAATATGAAATTTTCTAGTTGGGTCTTTCGGATCGTGTCAAGAGGTCAATCTTAGCGGGTTAACTCCATATGGAGCGGGGAAGGAGACGCATTAAAATGAAAAAGAAGTTCCTTTTGATTTTTGTGTTAGTGCTTGCTGGGAATTCGGAAGGAAGAGGATGACGAATACATTCTTGAAACGTCGGTGATAATTTGGTCGTTCGGATAATTTGGCGCTATTCGGGCATAGAAGATATGTCAGATTTTTCCTTGGCACATTAGCATCTAAGCCATGTGCGCCAAAATGCACATGTCTAGGTTGCTACTCTTCCTCTATACAGCGAGCAAAGGAGTTCCAATTCGAGCGCAGACTGAAAAACTGGAGGATCAGAATACGTGCCTCGGACTATTCCTAGGCCCACACAGCCTTTAACGAGCACCTAAAAATTGTAAAAGCGTCATAAAAGTTCATCGTTAACTCCAGAATCAAAATCCTTTACAATTGGTTGATTTTTTTTCTGGACTAGGTTGAGCCCGTTATAGATCGAATAACAACGTAGAATGCGTCAGCTCTTTCTTTTGCTTTTATATTCTCGTCCTACGCTTCCTGTCGCCTGCCCGAAACGTGACGGAATTCGCTTAGTTAACGTTAATCAATTCCTATTATCTAACGTTCAAAGACCTATATTTCCCATTTGAAAAAGTGAGTCACAATTTATTCCAAAAGACTAAAAGTGCTAAAACCATTATTTTTCTGATCATATTTTCTGAACCATTTACAACGTCTTCATTATAATTTTTCTATCCAATTTAATATTTGATATTAGGAACTCGCAAGTATTTTGATGATTTTTTCACTTCTAAAACGTATTTTTTGAAAATGTAATATTTTGTTGTACAGTTTTATTTTGTGGATTTATTGTAGAATGTGTGGCTATATTCTCAGTCTTGTAATTATTACTTGAGGCGTCTTGAATCTAAACAAGAAACATCACAACAGAAGAATTAGGATATTAAGGTTGCCATCCTTTTTAGCGCGGTTCCTGCCTCCCTCATAGGGAGGAACCCCGCTTATAGGGTTGATACAATGAAACAATCCGGAAGTGCCGACTAGAAAATTTTGCGTTTCAGAACCCTGGAAACCGAAAATGATGGTAGTTCAAATTTGTATATATATATATATATATTTGTCTGTTCGCTCATTTCTGGCTTCCCTGATGGTCCGATTTTGATGAAATTTGGTACAAAAATCCGTCGTCCAATTTGAAAGGTCAAGTTCGTTAACCAGCAAAATCCGCCCACTGGAAAATGGCATTTGGGGCGAAATTCGCGCAAAAAAAATCGTAACGCTTACGTTTTTGAGTTCATAAGCGTGTAAGTACTCTTTTTATAGGCTTCTTGGGCTAGGAAAACGAATGGAACCATTTTCAAGGCGATAGCTTTAACCGTTTTCGAGAAAATTGGAAAAATAATTTTTGAATACCGTTTTTGGTTTGGGTACTTAGAATTACGGGGTTCAGTTGAAACATTATCTGCATGTTCCACTTTCATTAAAACTAATATGTTGAAAGTTTTGTTACGTTTGGAGTTAAGGAAGGGTTAGAATCAAATATTTTATGAACAGACAAGAAACGTTTTGGGAACTTCGTATACTTTCATTAATATCTCGAACACGGTTGGGAAATCGTGGTAAGTGGATAGGAACTATTTGAAAGCTTTCTAAATCCTCTACAAAAAATATTCTAAAACTATTTTTGATTAGGTTATGTCAATAGGAGAAATAAGTGCTTAAAACTTCAAATACGTCTGTTTTGTTCTTAAGAACGGGTTTTTGTCGTTCTTTTTGTAATTTTTGTCTCTTTCCCTTTGTTTTTTATTGCTTTTTATTTTTGTAATTTCTTATGTTGGGAAAATTTTGTGTGTAAAACAGGATATGAAAAATTAGACCAATTTTCTGTTGCTGGAAATAATGTAAATTTTGGGAACTTTCATTAATATCTCGAAAACGGTTGAAAATCTTGGTAAACGGAAGAATACCATTAGAAAGCTTATTAAATGTTCTACATAAAAGGTTCTAATGAAAGTTTTGATTAGGCGATGACAATCGGAGAAATAAGAGCTTAAAGCTTTAAAGTAATTGATTTCGCTTATTCGAACTATTCTTTTTGTCTGTTTTTTATTCCTTGTTATTTTTTAATTGCTTATAGTTGGATAATGTATTCGAAAATAAAACAGGTTTAGTAAAATAACAAAAACAATTTATTGTTAGAAATATAGAGTTCCAAGATTCCAAGACCTTGTAACTAGCGGGAATGTTTCTAGTGATGCCGACCCTTCCAGGTAAGATTGTAAATCCTACCTTTCAAGACTGTTGGAACCAAAACAATAACTGTCGGGGTTCGGTCACTGCTACTTTTATCGTAAAAATGGTTTTATTGTGCCGACGTTTCGGCTTGAACTTCAAGCCTTCATCAGGGCTGTAAATACAAGTAGGACATATTTAACACAAATATATGCACATATCTATATAAATATACCTAACATATATATATATATATATATATATATATATATATATACATATAATATATATATATATATATATATATATATA